>JAJJMB010017971.1:1080023-1428750 GCA_023531105.1 Papaver atlanticum | reverse complement strand
CGTACCAATAAGCTTATCGATTTCCCTTTCGATTCATAAAACAAGTTCATGAATGTACTTCCTTTAAAAAATGTAAAACATTGTTTCCTAGGATGAAATCTTCACCATTACCCATTCACATAATCAAAGCATTCATAAGATTATGTCGATGTTATATCTACGAAGTTCAAAAGATAAGCATTATACTTTGTAGTCTAATTCCCTAATACTATGATCATGTGATCATGTCTCACTACTAGAGTAATATATCCAATACACAGCTTCGCAGTTATGTTTTCAATATAGCATGACTTGAAAGATACGTTAGGAATGAAACAGTTCAAGTCAATATTGATAACCTCAAGAGGAAGGATGATGTCGTCATTGTAGCTCGTTACTTCTTCACGTTCTTCAGGTCTTCGAGTAATACTTGTACGTCACAACATTCCTAGACTTTCTAGTCTAACCTAAACGAAGTTGTCTCTAGTACATAATCAAGCGACTCTTAGATGAGTTTTGACAAACTAAAATATGACAACCAAACTTGACATACCAACGCATGGTGGGTTCAACAGAGCTATGCTCTAACAGATTTATTCAAAGGTTAAGGTAAAATCTCAAACGAATAGAAGAGTCCTGGCTAAACGTTCCTTAATGAAGGATATTACAAATTTTGTGCAGAAACCTAGTGGTGAGCACTCTAATGCTCACCTCAATACAAATTAATTGTGTTGAAATGTGCACCTTGTCTCATGTTCCCTTAAAAGAGATAAGAACTGTGCACATCAGGGCTTTGGATCAAATTTGAATATTATTACATAGATGTTCATCTCTTATTTGTTTACCTTAATATATGTCTCAAGTAATGGTATTATAAATTTTGATCTATGTGGAAACTTAAGAAAGGATAAAAGTGACATTTTATTCTTCTTAGGTTTTATGTATCTTCTCTAGTATGTGAACCCTTGTTGTTCTGAAACCCTGCATGGTAAATATCTTTCACTTTAAGATTCATATCTTTTTCATATGAAGTCTTGCTTGTTGAGATTTGTGTTATCACAAATTCATTTTATTCTTTCGAATTATGGAAACTCCTTGCAAAAAACCTTCTTGCGAAATCTATGCTCTAATAATTGTTGATACTCATCCAACTAGAAAGGAGCAAGAGATGTCATATTCTTTTGACTCATCTCTTAAGTGGAAAAGGAAGAATATGAAGAAACCTATAGCGGATCGCTTCAATCAGAAAAGGTTTGAAACTCTTCTTGAAGAGCAAGAAGGAGGTGCAGGGACTGAAGATGATTCTACAATAATCTCTTAAACTACAAGAAGCACTTGTCAATCATAAAGTTACCAGGTTTGCAGGAACTAACTCTTTCATTCATGAACAGTATGTTCCTATGCCCGTCGTCGATAATGAGTTTGGAGATGATAAATATTTTTTCAAAGACTTTAAGTACTAAGAAACTTCTTGTGAGAATTTATTCTTTCTTTTGAGAAGGATAACTAGGGTTTGGTATTGCAAATATTGTGATTTCACAAGCTATTTCCAATGATTTTCATCTTGCATGTTTTTAGATTTATTTATTTAAATTCTATAGCTTTTGGAAGATGAACTTCCAGTATGCAATCATTATTGGTTTATTATATTACAAAGTCTTATGAGATATATGTGTCCTTTACTTTTTGTATGTTGAACTGATATCTCATATATGCTCAGAAGTTAAATCTATTATGTTTTCTATAAAATAAAAATAGAACAAACTTTGTGAGAATTTTCTTGCAGTATCGATCTACTCATGATCACTTTTCTGTGTTATTACTGCACCATACACTCCGTAATATTTTTTTATGTTGAGTCATACCGATTAAAATTATCTCCTTGTTCGTAACTGGCGTTGAGATTAATTTAAGTCGATGCTCAGGATACAAATCCATGTGATTTGTTAATGTCCGACAAAATCCTTCTTTTTCATTAAAGTAAGGTCACTCATGTTGTTCTCTTGGGAATGACATCAAGTGGGGGAGAGTTCTTAAATGAACTTGTGCTTAATTGTTATATCTTTGTGGAGTGTGTGGCTGTGGAATTACAGGGGATAATTGTATCGTATATCTCCTAGATGAGCGCTAAGTATTTTATACTCTGTGATATCATCTAAACTAATTTTGATATAAGGGATTACATATTAACTATATTCTTATGTATTGTCTCCTAATCTCTTTAAATTTTGATGTATCTTTTGGTTGTATTCATTATGATCCCAAGATTTTCGTACCTTTGCCAATTTTTATTAACAAAAAGGGGGAGAATTAATTATTAGTTTCGCACTACATACATATGGTTTACGGATCATTATGTAAGAGGGAGTGAATCAATAATCTATAGGTTTCACCTATTATGCAAAAAATATAAGTATTGATTAAGGGGGAGAAACATGTCACCGTAGTATTACTTCAAAGTTGTGATACAATTGAACTTTGGAGAAGATAATAATACTATGTTTCTGTATAACGACGATTGAGAATATTTGTTTTCAAAGTTGTTATTGATAGGACTTGGGAAAACCCTATATGTAATAACCGCAATCGCACGGTGTCTAACTAGTAGACAGAGGCAAGTACGGGTCGAACCCACAGGGAGCGGTGGAAATACTAATAATCAATATTCTCAATCAACTGATAAATTAACCAGGAATAATATTTTTGGATTTTCATAATTATAAAAACAAAGAAAATAAACTAAACTAATAGAATGAATCCAAAGGAATAGTCGGTAACCAGGGTTTGTAGTATCCACCACAATTTCTATTCAATTACTGAAATGAAACATAATTCATGAATATTTATTTATTGTTCGTTCTATTGACATCACCTATTATATGTATTAGAATCGCAAATATCACGGGTATACCCTAAGCATATCACATCAAAAGAATAAATCCAAGCATGCACCATCAAATTGCATCAACGAGAAAGTTATACGAAACTAGAATATTGATTAACAAAATATTATATGGCTCTTCTAAGCATAACCCGTCAAAGATATTAACCCAAGCATGGAATTATCAAATAATGAGACAAAAATATATTTACGAACCTAACAATTATGCGCAAAGGTTATTGTATACAAAACCGGTGAGCAACAACTCATATTTCGATTAATCAATAAATAATATTAAGAATTAATTTGATCAAATCATAATAGTCTTTTTCTCAATTTTATTCGATTCAAAATAGCCTAAAACTCCATGTGGTTTCAACATAAACCCTAATTACAAAAGCTTAGCCAAAGATGACTTTCTCAAAAGCCATAAACAAATATATTAGAGATTCACTAGCTAATCGAAATGGAATTGGAAATACGAAAGAACGCAAACCCAAATGCAAACCCTACTCTGTCTCTCCTTCACGGCTCTGTAGCCGCCTCCAGCCAGCCTCAAATTGTCTTTTTCATCAACTAACTCCCACTTTATCCGTTTGTTCTTTGGAAGAACAAGATTCCTTGTACTTTCTATAAAAGCACTAAAATGGTATCATTAGCCAAAATATCGAGTCCTAGATAGTATAAAAATGGGTATAGAATGTAGCACATACGTGCTTATCAACACCCCCACACTTATATTTTGCTAGTCCTCGAGCAAAACAAAAAATATATCCGCTACACAGCTGGATATGAAGAGTGTTGTTTGCTAAACAGCGAGACGGATGCACTAAACAGTGGATAGAGATGTCTGCTAAATAGCTACATAGAAAGACCCGCTAAACAGCTGATCATAAAATGAAAATCTGAAAAAGAATGAAAAAGACCCGCTAAACAGGTTGTCTTTTTTTTCAATCAAAATTCCTAATGAAAATGCCACTCCCCCACACTTAAACATTACATTGTCCTCAATGTAATTGAGTCATCCAACGTAGAAAATTAAGATAGGAAATTCTTAAAATGCTAAAAGTAAACAAATAAAAATGAAACAAGAACATCTATGTACCTACTGGAATATACAAATAAGACTCACCATATATCAACAACCTAAATATTTGGGGATCAACCCAGAGCATAATATATACAATTAATGACAACCTCGCACTCTCGCTGTAGCAATGTAAAGATATACAGACTATCAAAAGGAAAGAGCCACCCCCAAACCTGGCTTTTGCAAAGGATGTATCATTTTGATCAAAAATAACCGAGTCAAAGGGTTCGCTAGAGATGGGAGATGAAACAATCTGAGAGACGTGCACAGGCAAAGAGAAGTCACGAGATGAAAAATAATATAGTAACATTGGAGAAGCACGCAGTTCTAATCCAAAATTGGGAATCTTCTGAAAAGTTGTGCTAACAATTCTAGGCATATTAACTTCTCCATTGGGTTTGTGACCATGTACTAAATCATCATCATAATCATCATCAACCAAGGAATCAATAGGAATATCACAATAAAGATGATTAAAAGAAACCTTATAGATAGAGTGTAACATCTCTAACTCGTTAGACTTAACTACGGTTTCCTCAGAATTAACACATTCTTCATAAACTTCATTGTTATAGCACTGATATGTCACACCGTCTAAAAGAATGGTGTCCTCAATCCTAAACTCATCCTTTTGAATAGGCGAGTGATCATTAACACGATCAGGAGTTGGACTGAATACACCACCTTCACTTGGTATGACAATGTCTCTACTCATATTATCACAACTATCAAGTTCATCATCATTCTCCATACACATATATTTATTAGCTAAAGCGGTTTCATCATAAATATCAATAGTATAAGAAAAATTAGAACATGTATCCTCAGGAAGACCACGATCTTCTACCGACCGTGTTAGTTGAGCAATCGATAAATCAGTTTGTTCAGCAAGTTAAGCAATATAAGCTTGGGTTTTACTCAGCTCAGCAAAAAATAACTCATTAGCTTTGGTCTGTTCAACAATGTCAATATTGAGGTGTTCTAGCAAAGATAGTTGTGATGCAGATGGGTCACAGTAAGATTGATCATCTCTCTCATACTGTGACGGAGAAATGTGTGAATAATAATTGGAATCAACACATTATGACTCATAATCAGTGTAAGGTTGGTAATGATCATAACCTTCACAAGGTCCGGAATGATCATACCTATGAGAATAATTCCAATCATTATTTACATGCTCAACAAGTTCTTGATAATGAGAAGGTGTATATGCATACTCCTCAGGTGGAATATCATATGACTCCTCTGTCTCAACTCTTTTGGTAAGGTTCCAAAAAGATATAAAAGAAGTCAACTCACTGGAAACCATAATACAAAGTAAAATTTTCCCAATAACTCACCTTGCATAACCTTTGCGAGTATATCAAGTACTTACTTTAGGACTGTTGTTGACTCCAATCGCCCCTCTTCAGACTAAGGTAACTAAGAAAAATAAAATAAGCTACATAAAAAGAACTAAAAGAAAATATAAAAATAAAAGGAAAAAAAATTATCTATGTACAGAAAAAAAAAAAAAAAAAAAAATATGTACAAAATACCAATTACAATATTCCACAACCGCTCCTCGGCAGAGGCGCCAAAAATTGATAGGACTTGGGAAAACCCTATATGTAATAACCGCAATCGCACGGTGTCTAACTAGTAGACAGAGGCAAGTACGGGGAACCCACAAGGAGTGGTGGAAATACTAATAATCAATATTCTCAATCAACTGATAAATTAACCAGGAATAATATTTTTGGATTTTCATATTTATAAAAACAAAGAAAATAAACTAAACTAATAGAATGAATCCAAAGGAATAGTCGGTAACCAGGGTTTGTAGTATCCACCAAAATTTCTATTCAATTACTGAAATGAAACATAATTCATGAATTTTAATTTATTGTTCGTTCTATTGACATCACCTATTATATGTATTAGAATCGCAAATATCACTGGTATACCCTAAGCATAGCACATCAAAAGAATAAATCCAAGCATGCACCTTCAAATTGCATCAACGAGAAAGTTATACGAAACTAAAATATTGATTAACAAAATATTATATGGCTCTTCTAAGTAACCCATCAAAGATATTAACCCAAGCATGGAATTATCAAATAATGAGACAAAAATATATTTACGAACCTAACAATTACGCGCAAAGGTTATTGTATACAAAACCGGTGAGCAACAACTCATATTTCGATTAATCAATAAACAATATTAAGAATTAATTTGATCAAATCATAATTGTCTTTTTCTCAATTTTATTCGATTCAAAATAGCCTAAAACTCCATGTGGTTTCAACATAAACCCTAGTTACAAAAGCTTAGCCAAAGATGACTTTCTCAAAAGCCATAAACAAATATATTAGAGATTCACTAGCTAATCGAAATGGAATTGGAAATACGAAAGAACGCAAACCCAAATGCAAACCCTTCTCCGTCTTTCCTTCACGGCTCTGTAGCCGCCTCCAGCCAGCCTCAAATTGTCTTTTTCATCAACTAACTCCCACTTTATCCGTTTGTTTTTTGGAAGAGCAGAATTTCTTGTACTTTCTATAAAAGCACTAAAATGGTATCATTAGCCAAAATATCGAGTCCTAGCTAGTATAAATATGGGTATAGAATGTAGCACATACGTGTTTATCAGTTATCGCTACGGATATTCAACAACAGCGATGCTGAGTTGAACACGTTCAGAATCATTGCAACTAGAAGTAACGAAGAATTCAAGGAGTTGAAGAAACCAAGGAAATCAATCATGACGGATTCAAGGAGTTGTTGAAGCTTTATTTTTTAATCCATATGTATTGATAGTTTTTTCACTAAAATTTACAAAGGAGGAGATTATTAGAGCATTGCTCGGTCGAACTCACAAGTGTTGTTGTATCAAGCTTGTTGTCAAATTTAGTTGATCAAAACTATATCTTGATTTTTAGTCTATAATTAGTCAAGTCTCGGATTAGGGTAGATATGTATTTGAGAATCGGACCTCACTACGTTGTACCATTTGAAGACGAAGATCAACCGAAGCTTTTGGAGAACTTCTTCAACACAAGGTAAGTGAAGACTGAACCACCTATATCTAAAGTTATATTCATCCTCCTATCTATGAGACGTTGTCGCATGACTAATTAGACTATTGCAAGCATAACAAGAATTTCGAGTCAAGTTTATCTTGGTAATTAGTTCTCGAAATATATATGACTAAGCTTAATAAACATTTGTTCATACTTGATGAATTTTGGTTAAGAACAATTTATTGTTCATATTTTAAATCGTGATTTAAGATTATCATTCAAAAATAGCCTGGAACAGTGATATGTGTCATTGATGTTATTTGGGAATGTTTCTAATTAATTTAGAGAAAAATATAGAACTACTGTAAATCTGGATACATGACAGTATGCATACTAGTTCACATACTGAAGAAAACTGTTATAGGTCCGGAACCGTAGTACATGTACCTAAGTAGCTATATGTCGACAACAACTTTTTGGTACGCATACCTGGTATCCATACCATAAAAAGTCTATTTCTCGTGAACCAGGAATGGTACGCATACCCTGTATGCAAACTAAAAAAGAACTGTTGGTTTTGAAACCAGAATGGTATCCATACCTAGTACGCAAACTGGAAAAGTTTTGTAAGTTCCTGAACTTTTTTGTTTCTTAAGGGAACACATACCCGGTACAGGTACCATGACATTAACAGTCACGAACAAGATAGAGTACACATACCTAGTACACGTACTTGCCATGTCGAATATTTTCAAATGCACATAAAATTATTTCTGTGAGATAATTAGCATTTGAATAAATCTCTAAAACACTATATAGACATGATTGATCACATTATAACTTATGGTTGTGATTCAAACTTAAAAGTCTTAAATGTTTATGAAAATGATTAAGCTTATAGTTCAATCAGCTAGTCTCGGCTAACCGTCCATGAACAATGTCTTTATACACAGTTCGATCACGGTTCATCCTAACTAGAGTGTATATCTTGTTATGATAATATCATTTCAAAGATTCATCTAACAGTAGATCTTTTTTGCTTGTTCCAAAGCTATCTTAGCTTAAACCTAAAGCAACATATACTTTAAAAGTCTATATAAGGGGAACCTCAAGCAACTGGGATCTTTGAATCCCGACACTACTCTTTTGTGTCTAAGTTGTAAACTTGAGTCGTCCTCTTTCTTAAAACCCTTCTAGGGTTTAGCAACTAAAAAGACTTCATAAGGATTCGTGAAGCCAGGTCCAACTATATTTTATCTTGATAATTCATGTATCCTGATTTTGTTTGATTTTTGAGATGCTCAGTCGAACAAGATAGATAAAAATCGCAAAGTTCTCTTCGTCTCATACTTTGTTATTCCACAGGTTTAATACTTGCGAGGTGTAAGAATCTAGGATGCTCTTCGGGAAGCATAAGTCCGCATTTTAAAGTTAGATAGACTTTATTTATTGCTATCGATTTCAAGTCTCACCTTGATCTAAGATCAAAAAAGGAATCACACATATAGGCTTATCTGTGGGAGGCAGATTGGTTTAAAGTCTTCAATTGAGTTAAAGAAACTCTAAGGATGTAAAGGAAGTCAGCTAAGGGAATCATTTGCGCGGAGTCCTGCTGAGATTCAAGAGGCGTAAGGAGCGCGACTGTAACTGAATTGTTATGAGGGTTTAATTCGGTCTCAACTACATTCTAGTTCGAAGTTAATTGGTAGTAGGCTAGTGTCTGTAGTGGTTTAATACAGTTTGGTGTTCAAATATGGACCAGGTCCCGGGATTTTTATGCACTTGCGGTTTCCTCGTTAACAAAAATTTTGTTGTTTGTGTTATTTCTTTTCTGCATTATATTGTTTATCTTTATAATTGAAATATCACAGGTTGTACGTAAATCAATTAAAGTAGATACATCCATCCTTGTTTGTTAGATACGACTTGATTGATTCTTGGATATTTATTTTTGAGATCGTCCAAGAACTCTCACACGTAAATCAGGTTCACTGATTTGGTTCCGTCAACTTTTTGATTGTGAGAGAAAGAGATAGAATATTATTCCTCGATTGAGATTCATTAAGTTGAACTCTCGGAATTGTATTTAGGTTTTTTCCATACAGGTTTCCTAAGAAAAAGTTGGTGGTGTATTTCAGTACCCCCACGTTTTCAACATTAACTAATAATCCTTTTCTAGAGGATATGCTTTAATTTCTGGTAATTAAAACATACATAATAGAAAATCATAATTATATGCTTTTCAATATTTCGGTTTGGGATCACCTTGAGCATCAAGGAATATCTTTGAACAATTAATGATAAGAGTTATACTCATGTTCAAATAATGTTGACATCTAGAAGTTTCCTATCTTAGCAAACCCTAATTCCAAAATCACACACAACATAGAGAAATATGTGAATATTGGAAACTCGGTTTTTCTTGGGACCGGTTATACCATGATTCCCAAACTAAGTTAGGACCGTTTATAAAATGACCTCCAATATAGGTTATGACCAGTTATACCTTGCTTCCCAATACTAGTTAGGATCGGTTATACCATTTCACTTGATATAGGTTATGACCGGTTATACCATGCTTCCCAAAACTAGTTAGGATCAGTTATACCATGTCATACAATATAGGTTATGACTAGTTGTACCTTGATTCTCAACATAAGTTAAGATTGGTTCTACATTGTCATCTTGCATTGGTCATCCAAAAATTATACAATAAAAAACCGGACCAATACACTTATGATTTCCCTTTCAATTGTGAAACAAGTTCATACATCTACTTCCTTAAACCAATGTAATAATTCATAGTTTTCTAGGATGAAATCACAACTATATCCCACACATAATCAAATAACTATATGCATTGATTATGTTGATGTCGTATTTACGAAGTTCAAAAGATAAGCGTTATACTTCGTAATTTAATATAATTCATTGATTTGTTGATCATAATGCTATGACCAAGTTTAATCACTAGAGTGTCATAAATTTAGCTTCACATGTTATTTTTTCAATATAAAGCGACTTGAAAGATACGTTAAGAATGGAAACAATTCAAGTTGGTATTACTAACCTCAAGTGGAAGGATGATTTCTTCGTTGTAGTCGTTACTTCTTCACATTCTTCAGGTCTTCAGAGTAATACTTGTAAGTCTCAACATTCCTAGACTTTCTAGTCTAACCTAAACGAGGTTGACTCTAGTAATTAATGAAGTGACTCTAGATGAGTTTTGATGCTAAAATATGACAACCAAACTTGACATACCAACGCTTGGTAGGTTCAACCGAGCTATGCTCTAACACCAAGCACAAGTGAGTTGGGGATGAAATTTTTTTCTATACTTTGTTTCTCTTGCAACACATTTCAAATTGACATGGCTTCAAAAAAAAAAAAAAACTCGCCTAGAATATCATCAACATCATAAATAACATTTTTGAGCCTTTTTAATCTAAGCCTCACAACTTCAAATTGCCATTGCTTACTCTCAGCGTCAATAGTTTCACCTGATTTCATCTCCAAAGCTGTTTTAAGCTTTGCCATCTCATCTTTGACACCCCAATTCATACCAATCTGGTGAGTAACATAAGAACTTAAATGTTTCAGTAATTAAGTTGCACCGGTATGTAACAAGTACTTCTAGCTGGGTAGGGGACTAACCGGAGGTTAGAGGATCGCACCTCGCAACAGGATTAGTTGATTTCTCAACAAAAAAAACTTGGCTGAGCTTTACACGAAGGAAAACAACCTAGCGTTTCCAAGGGCTACTCAAAAAGAATTTGAGGCTACTAATAAAACAAAATAAGGTCACTAAGAAGTAAAATCAAAAATCCCTTATCCACTGGCTTTTCATAATGGTTAATCTACCCTTGATTAATTAGTGTTGATATTGGTAAATTAGTTAGTAAGCATTGATTATAGAGTTAGCGTGAGAGAAAGTCATTAGGGTTTTATTTTTTGAAACCCTAGATGACGATTTTGTGAAAGAAAATGAAGAATCGCATCCAAATGAATATAATAGTGCATCGAACAAATGGAGAAAACAAATTTGGGTTAAGAAAAAACTCATATACCCGCTTTGTACGCGAGCGTTTGGAAAAATACTCTATTTTTGAACGCATTAAAAGCCATTAACATCCCAGTATCGGTTGTTTCAAAATCAGTGCATAATCGTTAGTTCGACAATATCTATTACTACCAATTACACAACAAGCCCAAATTGATTTTTTCCCCAAATTCGAATTATTATTCTTGTATAATTGGTTGTAAGTGGCATTAATTATTTACCAATTCTGATAGTAGCCCCAAACATAAATTCTTCAAAACTAATGAAATTTCAAATTTTACTATTTCCATAATCGGTAGTTTTGACAACACATACGACTACCGATAAGCCCCAAATTGATTTTTCCCTCAAATCCGAATTATTTTTCTTTCATATAGGTATTAAGTGATGTTATATATCTACTGATTGTGATAGTAGCCCAAAATATAATTTTTTTTTAGCAGTTATGAAATTTTGAATTTTACTATTTACACAATCGGTAGTTACGACAACATATATTATTACCGGTTATACAATAAGCCCCAAATTGATTTTTTTCCCCCAAATTCGAATATTTTTGCTTTTGTAATTGGTAGTTTAGTGAATTTCATTATCTACCGATTATGATAGTAGCCCATATACTAATCTTTCAAAACTTATAGGATTATGAATTTTTATACTTTCACAGCCGGTAGTTTTAACAAATTAGATGTCTACCAATTAGAGTATCCCCAAATACAATTTTTGCTGAACTTATGAAATTTCGAATTTTTCAACTTTCACTATCGGTAGGCACCGGTTCATGTTATCTACCAACTGTGAAAGTATCCCCAAATACAATTTTTTTAGAACTTATAGAATTTCGAATTTTTTCACTTTCACAATCGGTAGATACTAGTTCATATCATTTACTGATTATGCTTAATTTCTAGTACAGAAAAATTGAATTTGTTGATGCAAAGATAATCGGTAAATAACAATCAATTTTATCTACCGATCATGGTTGATATTCTTCATGTTTTAGGAACATCAACTTTAATCGATGTATAAAATTAAGTTTATATCTACCTATTATGTTTCTGCAACTATAAGCCCTAAAAAAATATTTGATCAATTTTTTGATTTCAAGCAATTAAATCATAAGTTTGGACATAACTACTATCATTTTTTCGTTTTGTTTGTTTAACTCGAACTATTTTTGACATCTCAGTTTCAGTAAGTTAATGGATTTTGGTTTCAATTTCAAACAATAATCATAAAGTTTGTTTAATCCATGATGTTTAGTTTCAATTAAAATGGAAATGTCGGAAATATATATATACGAGAATGGAAGCCCCAACAGTTTTTGATCGTGTAAAGTGCAAATCAATGAAGTAAAGATACTTTTCGATTAAAGATTTCCAACTTTTGCATACGCACTTGAACCTAATTAATGACTTCACTCGCAGTCTGCTGAGTATCTAGCAGACTATAAAATAATTAATTTATCATCATCCAGAACATGAACTATGCTCTCATATTAGCCTCTGAAGACCTGCAATAGTGCAACATGCAAGACTTTGTGTGTTCAAAAAAGGTTTTTTCATTAGGTTTATGAGCTCCAGCCAAAATGGCTTTGGGAAATTCAAACTTACCTTGATTTGTCGGTGCAGAAGAAAGTCTTGAAAACAACTGACTCAGGGGCATAAGATACATATCAACAACATAACGAAAATAATTACTCTGAAACTTTAGCAGAAACACTGGAGGAAATCATGTCTGGAAGACAAAGTATAAGGGTGGTGATACCTTCTGAATGAGCATATAAGCAGTCCATGAATAAATAGAGGAGTGGTGCAGTTGATCCCAAATTCACACCATCCATAGAACTGAAGAAGAACCATGCTGGTATCTTTGGATCATCTTCCTCGAGCAGTTCTGCATAAGCCTACACGTACAAAATATACATCATAAGCACGGAATTATAATCCTTTGCCCTAGCCAGTAAATTATTGAATTGAGACTATTTACCATCTAACATCTCCAGATTAAACAGACGAAAAACTAAACAATCCGTGCAAAAGAACGGAAAAAAAAAATCAAGCAGAAATTGTAGAAATATGTATTGAGAAAACATACATGTAAATTTGTTAGGGAGAAAGCGGGAAAGGTAACTGGTGCGTTTGGACTTTGGAATGGTCATTGTTTCTACGCTATTTCTCTGAAACTACCCTGACATGCATGCACTCGATACTGTTGTCCATTAAAAAAAAAAAAAAGGGAAACGCCCCCTTGTTTTCAACCCCAAATCTGATGGCATCCTCTTAACTTTAAGCTTTTTCATATTGAATGCGGCAATGCCATTGTCCCCAGGTTGTTACCCAATTTACAAAAACAGAATTCAATTACCCAAAATTTGCAAAAACACATCAACAAAATTCCATAAACAAACAAATTTAACCCGTAACTCAATAATTTGGAAGAAAAACGCTAGATATCAAATTGATAAATTAATATTTGTTAGCAAGATAACCCAATAACCATTAAACTACTTGAAGTTTAACACTATATTGAAAACCCCCCAAATATACTCCCAGATAAATGAACCTAGGGTTTCAATTTCTTAAATCACTACAAAAATCAATTACTATTACGTACCAAAATCTATTCTTACTAAACGATTCCTTCCAAGTTCAACTAAAATCAATGAGAACATGATGATGTTGTGGTTCGCTAATTTTCTATTGCTGCTCGAGAAGGAGATGCTTTTCTTTTGTGTTTGAAGAGGAGTCAAAAGGATCGAAAAAAGATAAAGAAGAAAAATAAAAACAGGCCAAGAACAAAAGGTATTTTCGGGCTCTAGATCCAACGACCAGGAACAGTGCCAATATCTTAACGGCTCCAGGCTCCAACGACCCACGAGCGCACCCCAAATTTTGTTTATCCACACCAATACCATAAGCTTTCCCAGCCGTCCAATGGAAAAACCAATCTGGAGCTCCCGACCACAGGATAGGGGTCCCCGTTGAATGACGTCCGTCTGATAGCTTTTGCTATCATGACACAAAGGCCATGTCTTTTCATAACAATGATATATACATATATACTAGGTCTCAACCCGTGCCGTAATGGCACGGGCAAGGATATGTGTTTCAAATGTATCCATTAATTCATACATGTCGTAATTGTCTGAGAAGAATCGAACTGATCGATCCAGGTCTAAATGTTTTGAGGAGTTGGTCAATAAACATTATAAATACTTTATTAATTAGTGTCCTATTAATTGCTCATGATGAATGATTAATTAATTTTTCGTGATAAATGTTCATTTAATGAATCTAATAAATACATATTTTTATCAATAAATAAGTTTATTAAAAACTATATATATATTGATCCGTAAAGAATTTGGTGCTGGCGAGTTTCGAACTCAGGTAACTGGTATCATCACCCAATGACTTTACCACTGTACTACAGTGACCCCGGTTAAAAATTATATTAATAATTTTTAATGGTGGTAGTGAAAGAAGCAATGGGTGGTGGAAACTGTGGCGGGTATTTGTGAGTGCTGGAGGTGGTAACATTACTGGTGGTGGAAAAAATAGTGGGCGTGGCTGGTTTTTACGTACGGTGGTGGATGTTAGTGAATATTAGTGGACAATAATAGTTTTGTGTCTTTACAAAATGGGCAACATTTTATTGTGATAGATGTAGTTCGCTGTTTTTAGCACAACTGGTAAGGACAAAACAAAAATATTTTGAGGAGGATACTAAATCATATAAGACAATATGATCATGACCGCAGGATCACCCAAATGGGATTCCAACTATTTATAGCACCCGATCCAATAAGAGACCAAAAAACTGAATGATGTGAATAGGAAAACGAAATGAATAGTTATTGTAGACACGACCACCTAGCCTATTCTGAGATGGAAATAGAACAAACTGAATGATGTGATCACTAACAGAGGTTAAGCCAAAAATATAAAACATTTATAGGTGTATCTAGATGGTGCGATGCGACGTGAAACTGAGAATAACAAACAATATAACGAATTGAAGTCGTTCATACCTGTACGGAGGCATTCGGTAAAGCGTGAAAAGCTGAAAAATATCGACAAAACACAACCTATGACATTAACTAAAAGCCATATAGCAAGCTTCTACGAAAAAAATACAGGGTTAAAGTCAAAGACAGGGTTAAAGTCATATTAATTAGGTTGGGTTCAAATTCGAAGCACCTTTGGTCACTTGGTATTCTCCAGTTCTTTACCTTGTTCTTCCTTTGTGGGAGGAATACTTTTTGACAAACCCTATTGGTTTAAACCTTTTACCAAGCAGACTGAGAGCACACCTAATTCATAATCAAAATACCCATTCAATAAATAATGTGGTACTCAAAAGATATTTTTCCATCGGAATACATCTTCAAATAGGACAGACCAAAAATCTCACAAATCCATCGGGATAACAAAAAAAAAAAATCAATTACAAAAAACAAAAGAAAGGAAATACCTTGTAAGATTTATTATTACAACCATGTATGTTTTGAAGATGTTATGATAAAGTGTCGCTTTCACTCCCTCTGGACCAACAACAATACTCGTCGGAGTAGTGGGTAGGTTTTCCTGGGTATTGAAGATGATGAGTATTTCTAAACGCTGGCAAAAAATTAGTGAATTAAGAGGGAGAGGTGGAGTGATAACTGGAAACTGAGAAGTCTTTTTCTTCATCAAGAATCGAGAAGAAATGAAACGGCTTAATTTAATTAAAATGGAAGAATAGCTACTTAATAGAATGTGATCAACTTTCAGCCATAGATTTATCATTTGTGAATTCACCAAGAGTTTCATATTGTGAACTTGATCGTATCTCTCTTGTGATGCATGATTATCCTTCAAAAACCTTTGAAACAAAATTAACCTTTTAATCCACTTGAACAACCCGTCAAAAACCCCGTATAGATCAAATCTTGCTATCTTTACCAAATTTAAAATTATACGAAACTACTTGAATCAGGATCTAATTATCAGGGGAAACACAAATCAAATAAAAAAGAAAAAACTTTCTGAATGGACAAATAGATTCATACCTTTGGTTCTGTTATCAGGGCCGTGGTTAGAACCAATCACATTTTTTCCTAGTGAGGAAAGCGACGAACTACTATGATCATAATGGAAATCTCATAACTCAGCAAAGAAACCAAATAGTTTCGCCTCATGTTTCTCTCTACATCTCTCCTTCCCAATTTTTAGTTTTAACTCCGAAACGGAGATGCGATAATCAATAAAATTACATTTAAGGTAGAATTAGTGAGACGTGTTTCATGAGATCACACCATAGACGTAGATTTATGTATTGTGAGAACAAATCTGAACCGCCACTTACACAGGTTAACTTAGTCATCAGCCATGTCTTTTCATAACAATAATATATATATATATATATAAATAATTGATAGTGAATAAATAATTGATAGAAATAGTGAAGGATTAGAGGTATTCAAAACGATTAGAAAAATGAAAGATACAGTATAAGTTTAAATTTAACGTAAAGGAAAAGAAAAAACAATTTTTCCACCTTCGTTGATGGGACAATTTAACGTAAAGGAAATGATTAGTAGCCCCAAATTCTTTTTAAGTGGCCCACGAAAACACAAGGATAAATAATTTGACAATACACACTGGTAGGGAAAAAACAAATGCACAACTTTCACTTGGTTTTTCAGTTCAAAATCCTAGTAAGATTTTCCAGTTTCCAAACCAACTTGGAATAGCTCAGTTGGCCTGCTGTCTAACTATAGATCAGGGGTTTGACTCCCACATACCCCCGTATGAAAAAGAGAAAAAAACCAGTTTCCTTCAACTTTACCCCCAGAATTCTTGTTTCTTTTTTGTTTGACCAACGACTACAAGGGTCATTGGTTCCGCCAGATATCTTCACTGCTAACTGAAACGATTCTAGAACTCAAATTGGTATCCAGAACATGGAGTAAACCTGTTCATCATTCAGTGTTAACTCAAATACACTTATATCGTCTCACTCACCATTCTCCTCCAGCTGGTAAGTATATTCGTCTCCGCTCATGTCTACATGGGTGATAGCTTTTGTTCATTTCGTGAATGTCTCTCACCACCTCATTTAGCATTAGCATCATATACTACTATTGGGGTTCTGGTGTGTTTGTCTCCTATACCTTAAGAATTTACATTCCAAGGCAAGGATCGTCAGACTGGGTTGGAGTTTTCAAGACAACAGTACCATTAGCATTTACCAAGAGTGGCAGTGTTTTAAGTCACAGTTTACAACTATGATTTTTTCAATATTTATAACCTAAAAGCTTATTGAACCTCGAATAGGCTTATGGATTTTGAGGAGCAAATGTATCAGGTATTAGTATTCCCTCACAAGAACACCTTCATATCACTGAAATGGTGGAATATACAAAAAATGATGGAATCAGTTGATGCTGAGGAGGAGGCTAGAAAGCGAGATTAGCGTACGAAGCAGCTGTACATAGTTGGATTAAATCCATGGGTACACCGTACATAATAGTTCTTTCATTGTTAAAGATTGTTTACCATTTTGTGATAATTTGTTTGTTGGCTCAATTAGTACAGCTTGTATTACACACATGTACATCCGTATTGGAGTGAAACTCATGGTAAGTGCACCCGGTACCCTGTATTATACTGTGTTGCATTTGATAAGCAATAATAAAAATAGAGGATTGTCTGTTCAATAGGATCTCATCTCATTTCATAAATTGGTAAGTGTAAATCTGGAGCTAATGAATGTGAGTAATCCCATTCTATGCACACTTAGTTGATCAAACCATGAACAGCAAGGAAGTCGCTATGGTATGCTCACAAACGCACGAGGGAACCACTTCGAGAATGCTCCAATCTTTAGTTTTACGATCACAGCATACAATCCGTAGCAAGGGAAGTAAATTAAGGCCAGGCAGAAGTACCTGTAGATAAAATTGTAGTGAATGTAAGAGTGCGAAAGCGGAATATATAGAAGAGCTTAAGTTCAATAAGGATTTAGAGCTTTACCATACAGGTGCCCATGGTGTTGATAAATCTAGGAATGGGTAAGGCCACCTGGAAAAAGAAACGAAACCACCAATTCAGCGAGAAGATTGAAACTTTTGCTTTTTTTGTCTCCTGTTAAGATGAAAACTCGCTACGGTGTTTTGTTAGCTTACCATGAACCACCACATGCGTGAAGAACCCATAGGAAAATGCCATACGTGCAATTGAACAGTAAGAAATATGCAAATCGAAACCAAGGAAAGGGCTACAAACAAGCAAGTCACAGTCACAATTTTATCAAATATAGAGAACTAGAATTGGAGTAAAGCTTCTCCAGATTTGACTGTTACATATACTCACAAGGCTGTTGAGAGCGGTGTCAATGAGAAGAAACACGGCGTTAAGAGAATGCATGCATCCCATTAACTGCCAAACAGAGGTAATTACACATGAAATATGAGTTTTGAATCGTGGGATTACTGCATTAGCTCTTGCATGATGTAGAACTCAGAGGAGACTGATAAGACTTAAAAGAGAACATCAATTCTATGCAAAATGTAGCTCTGGTAAATACTACATACATCCTAGATAACGAGGATTTGAATCTTACACTTCTCAGCAGGGATTCAGTAGTCTCACCAGGTTCAATTCGACTCCTGCAACAGCGAGAGACGGGACTATAAGAAACCAAAAGATGGTATCCGTAAGTACCACAGCTCCTGCACAAGTCTGGCCAGAGAAAGGTACTTGCATCAATTGCATATTTCAAGCAATGCCACCTAGTTAGCTTGCTACAGAAAGAAGTATTTCCTTGAAATAACGTTTAGGCAGGCTAACCTGATAGACTGTTTGCATCAGATATCCCCAAAAGCAAGCAATTTCCTTGACATTGTCCTTCGCATGATAACTCTGCACTTTGACCATTTTCATTTCGGATTTGCTACTCTCTGCCATATTGGTTTTTACCGAACTATTTTTTCCATTGTTTTGGTTGACAGGTTTCCTCGAGTTCTCCCAACATCCTTGTGCCGATGCTATTGTGCCAAGCTATATGCAGAAATGAATGTTAGGTTTGGGAAGTTGCACTTCAATTCTGAAAAAATATAGAAAATGTTAGACCACACATACCGCGAAATAGAAGACGACTAATGCAAAGGTCCACCTATGTATCACTCACGAAAAGCATAATTAGAGCACAGGCAGTGTCACAAAATACTACATGAAGGAGAAGGAAAAGGAAAACATACTTAGTGTAGTACAGAAACACTGTTCTGCCATGCACCTGGATGTCCCAAGCCAGAACACGAGCCATGATAACCAAGGATAGAAACCGTGTAACCAGAAGCCATACAGGGTTAAGATTTCGCCAACAACTTGTCCACAACTGATTGGATCCTACATGATTCGGTTGAGTCCACTCTGAACTGACGTTTCCATTGTCTTTGTCAGGTTGAGGAACCAATAAGCTCTCATATTTCGTCGAACATTTTCTTGTACCATCATTCTCTTCATGGCGCAGGAGCATCCATATAGAAGCAAAAATAGAGCTGACAACAACGAGGAAGCATAGAATTTCGTTCCAGGGAATTAGCACCGTCATGGATACAACTGTATCTTGAAACTAACTTAAAATTTGTAGAGATCAGACAGAATGCGGTGGATATTTCACACAAGAATGAAGGTTGGTGTTTAAGCTATATGACTAGTGACCGATGAACAAAGAAAAGCTTATTTGAGTTAGTTGGTACGGTTGGACTATTAGTTGGACTTTTTGAGAAATACAAGTACAACTAGACAGAGGTCAAAATTTCTCCACTTTGTTGGTCCATCCCTATGACACTAAAAGGCTAAGAGGGTCCATGTTTTGAGTATAAGTTGGGTTCAAACAGGAGATCAGAGGATCGAGTCCTCCTGTATTAGAATTGGAGAGATATAAAGGAAAATAAAAATTGGACGAAGGAAAATAAAAATTGGACAAAGGAAACTTCTAAGTAAAAAAGCACAACTGCACTATGTTTTTCAATTTCTTTCATCTTTACCCCCAAAAATCTCGTTTATCTGTCTGATGTGTCTATATGGGTGGTAGCTTTTGGCATATGTCCCTTGGTCGACTGCAGTTAACTTCGTTTAACACAATCTGTACAAAGCTGTGGCAGTGGTGTAAGTAAGACCCAGAACCAAATGTTGTACAGGTCGGGGTATACACTCTTGAAGCTGGCACAGTGGCAGTGGATGGAGAAACCTCGGAGAGTTCGATCCTAAATTTGACACAGGTTGTGGTAAACTTGATGGTAAATAAGAAGAATGATAATAATTACATGAAAGGACAAGAGGAACAAATAGGCATGGGATTGGAATTTTGAGTTTAGATTTCAGAATGGTTCAGTAGTGTCAGTACGGGTAACCAAGATGAGGATGTTAAGAACGGCAGAAATTAACCAATTTATACTTCAGTAGAGGGATTTGGAAAATGTTTTCTGGCTGAAAAGGGTAACCAGTAGTCAAATGCAGATTTGGATGTATAGTAATAATAGTAGAGGAAGTCAGAACTATTTCAGCGTTGATGAATGCTCCAAAAGGGGCATAAAACGCTTATTTCCCTGACAAGGAGAAGCGAGAGATACACAAAAATGTCGAAATTCGGATGCTCCGCTACTACATCACAAGCCATGTTGAATTGTTGCATCATGAGGTCAATCTGCAAGAGCTTTTATGGTCGACCCATGCTAAGAATATGTACCAAAAAATCTTTATTATTGGACCATCAAAGAACCGGAATGTATCATGTGAAATCCAACTTTCAGAACAAAGACATGTAACTAGAAAATAAGAACATTAATGAACAGCAGTCTAAAAGCCACAATCAAAGATGAAAAACCCCAAAGAAACTATTACAATGCCCCAAACTTATCGACAAAACTTAAGTTTCTTATTACACTGAACTTCTTGTTGCAGTTGGTACCAGTACTAGTACTACCACTTCCTTTTGATTATCGATAAATTGATGAATCCAGCCGTCAATTCTTCGACCAAATCTTCATTTTGGTTACTAGATTGAGTAGATTCATCTCTTGCAGCACTTCCAGTCATACTTCCCATCATCATCATCTTCTCATCATCGTTTACAAAATTGACATAGAAACCGCACTCTGTTTCAGTAGTAATATTATCAATTTCTTGATCTTCTTTCTTATCTTCTTGATGTTGCAGAGTACTACTAGAAGAACTACTACTTTCAGCCAATTCTTGATCTTCATCTTTAACAATTCCTTCTTCAGATGTTCGTGTTCTTTTAGAAGAATCACCAGTTTCAACTAATTCATCATCCAAACTTCTACTTTCATGTTTGCGTTTTAGAACTGATAAAGAATCATCTGCACCATCATCTCTAGTAGTACTAACACCCGTTTCTGGGTTTTCATCTTGAACACTTTCTTTTTCAAATTTTCGGATTCTTTTAGAAGAACTACTGATACTTTCATCTAATTCACCATTCAAACCAATACTTCCTTGTTTGCGTTTTACATCTTTATCTGCAGCTGTTGTTTCCATTGTAACTTGAGAGAGATTTTCTTCAAATGAGAATCTTGAATTTCGAATGGTTTGGAAGAAATTGGTTGATTTCTCCGTGTGGGTTTCTTCTGATGATTTTGCTTTCACAGAGAATTGAGTTTGTTTTGATTTATGATGAAAAGGGATTTTGATTTTTATATAGAGAGACTGGAAAAACAGTTAGACCGCCTTCCTCCCTTTCAAGAATATTTTGGCGCTCAAGTCTTGTTGATATGGGCCATCGTAAGTTATGAGCACCCGTCTAATCTAAAGATTCTTTTTCTTTTTCTTTTCTTTTCTTTTTTTTGTTACGAATATAAAAAATTATTCCATTGAAGCGTACAGAACTTTGGTTGGAATCGTACAGAACTTTGGTTGGTAGTCGAGCAACAAGCTGAGCCCCAACACCCTTTTGAATAGCGACTCCTAATCTATAAAAAAGAAATTTACCAACACCACCACTGACATCATTACAAGCTAGACAATTCTTCAATCTCTTAAAAAAACACAAAGTATCATCACCAAGTTCCCCTAAAGTGGAAAAGGCCAAGACACCCAAACCATAACAATGTGAAACACATTGATCCAAGTATTTGTTACGTTTACGCAATACAACATTTGAAATAGCTTGGTCGGGGACAAAAGCACGAATGCCTTCACCTGTGAAGGGAGAGACTCCTGTAACATCCATACAAACATCTTGACCATTCTCCCAGTTAAGAACAAGAATATCAGCAGGACACAAGTCTCTATTATCATCAGACAAAAAACCAAGGGAGACTTCTTTACGAGCAGGCACACCAGCTTTGTAACAGATGTCAGCAATTATGTCTCGTACCAGGTCATGCCGAAACTTATGCCCAACATCCTTGGCACAATGAAGAGCGTGGTCACCAAAAATATCCATAGGTCTATTACAACTTGAACATATCTGGAAAAACGGGGGTCTAACAACCTCACCCAATATTTCGCTTAGTAATCTGTATAGACTAACTCCAATATACTTTCAAGAAAATCAACTAGACAGTTAGACTCAATCTTAAGAAAAGTATATCAAGGAGTTATATCTCAATTTCTCAATTCAATTCGCAATCAAACAAATAAGGATTTGCGATCCTGATTGAATATAAAAGAAATAACTTGAACGGTACCAAAGACCAATGTTCAAGGATCAATCAATTTCAATCAACAACCAAAGGTTAGATTTACCAATTGATCGATTCAACGCACAACCTGTGATATTTCAATTATATAACAAAATATAATGCGGAAAAGAAATAACACAGACACCAGAAGTTTTGTTAACGAGGAAACCGCAAATGCAGAAAAACCCCGGGACCTAGTCCAGATTTGAACACCACACTGTATTAAGCCGCTACAGACACTAGCCTACTACAAAGATAACTTCGGCCTGGAATTTAGTTGAACCCTAATCAATCTCACACTGATTCAAGGTACATTCGTGCTCCTTACGCCTCTGATCCCAGCAGGATATTACGCACTTGATTCCCTTAGCTGATCTCACCCACAACTAAGAGTTTCTACGACCCAAAGTCGAAGACTTGATAAAAAAATCTGTCTCACACAGAAAAGTCTATTGGAATAGATAAATCTGTCTCCCACAGATATACCTACGAGTTTTTGTTTCGTCTTTTGATAAATCCAGGTGAACATGAACCAATTGATAACACGTACTTATATTCCCGAAGAACAGCCTAGTATTATCAATCACCTCACAATAATCTTAATCGATTAACGAAACAAGATATTGTGGAATCATAAACGATGAGACGAAGGTGTTTGTGATTACTTTTCTATCTTTCCTATCGGAGATATAAATATCAAGCCAATCTTACGATTGTACTCAATCATGATAGAAAACAGCAAGATCATATCACACAACTACAGAGAAAATAGTTGGGGCTGGCTTCACAATCCCAATGAAGTCTTTAAGTCGTTAACCTACAGGGTTTCGTGAAAAACCTAAGGTTAAAGGAGAATAAACTCTAGCTTACATAACGAGTATCACACAAGAGGTTTGGGGATTAGGTTTCCAAGTTGCTAGAGTTCTCCTTTATATAGATTTCAAATCAGGGTTTGCAATCTAAGTTACCTTGGTAACAAAGCATTCAATATTCTCCGTTAGATGAAAACCTGATTAGATTCAAGCTAATATCTTTCAACCGTTAGATCGAACTTAGCTTGTTATACATAAATGAAATGTACTACCAATTAGATTTGAGTAACCGTACCTAAACGTGTACACTTAGTCGGTTCAACAACAATTAAACAATTGTTAGCCATATGTGCACTTTCATATCAACCTTATTCTTCTTTACCATAACTAGTTCAAATGAACTAGTTAGAGAGTTGTTCAATTTCTTAGATCTCATGGAAGTATACAAGACACAATCGAAGCAAAATCGATTTTGATTCACTCGAATCAATTCATGAACATTATAGCCACAGTTTGCATTCTTTATTATATATAAATGTTTTAGTTCATGAACAAACCGATTTTAGAAAGTAACCAGCTTAAGTATGCAAACGGGTACGCATACTTGGGTATCCGGATTGAGTTTTTTTTTCACTTTCAAACTCAAGCAGAAATTCACGGAAGTGAAACTTCCGCCAGTATGCGTACGGGTACGCATACTTACCCGGACTTCCAACAACGGCCAGTACGCGTACGGGTACGCATACTTTAAGTTTCCGGTATTGGACTTTTACACAAATGTGAGAACACACTATGTTTATATCCAAACATGGTTACTTGATCTAAACTCTCATTTCAATCATTGAAACTTTCTTAGAGGATGTAAAAATAGTTGTTATCCACAGACTATTTTCATCAAAGCGATTTTCAAGTTATTGAAATAATATGACATTCATCACGAGTAAAGATGAACTTGACTAAAGCGAAAGCTTACCAACACATATTTCGAGAAATAGATAAGCGAGATAAACTCGGCTCGAAATAGCAAATGTGTATAATTGAAGTCTATATAGCAATACGACTTTTGTCTCAAAATATGAGATAGAATAGATAGACTTTTGAGTGATATATAAGTTCAATTCTTCACATACCTTTTGTTGATGAAGTTCCACAAGTTCCCTTGAGTAGTTCTTCGTTTTTCATTCGATGAACGCCGTGGAGTCTAAAGCTCAACTACACTTACTATCCTAATCCGAGACTTAGCTATAATTATACTAGACATAAAGACTTATAGTTTTGGCAACTAAACTTGACAAACAAGCTTGAGATAGCAACGCTTGTGTGTTCGACCGAGCAATGCTCTAACAATATCCCACCTTCAGCAAACAGGGGGATACCAAGAAGGTAACAAACTACGGCTCTAAACTGTCTTGAACCAAGGCATTGGTTCAGACCACTAATGGGTACAGCCAAAAGATAATCTTGAGCATGCTTAACACGGTTAAGATGCCACAAAATCGAGTCTCTTGCAGACATTGGGAATTGGACGGGGATTTGCTTCTTAACTGCGTCAAAATAAGTAACTGCCAGGGAGTGCATAGAAGGGGGGAAGTATCATCTACGCAATAGTTATAAGGTAATCCACATACCTTGATGAAGTTCTGAAGAGCCGACTGATAAGCATGACCTTTTTCTGAAGAGAATAAGTTACCAAGAATCACCTTTTGAGCTGAAACCGTCTGACTCTGAGAAGTAAGGTAACAGTAATTACGGGTGTCTGCCATTGTGTAAATACCGAGGCCACCCACTTTGATGGGGAGAGTAGCGATCCCTGTTGCAAAGGCCCAAACCCTGCTCCATCACTTGTGATCATAAGTCTCAAGTACTGAAATGAATGATCATCAAACAAATCAGCGGTTTGTTGTAAAGCTGCAGGGTTGGTAGTACGCATAGTAGAATACAGTCTGGACACACCGGTGCAGTTGCGAAGCAATAACATCTCACTCTGAGGGTCTTTGAATTTTTTGATGGCGGACATTAACTGGATAGTCTTGTGAACTCTATCCAGCATCATGTCACTAATAAGCTTCGAATCTAAACTCACTCCCCCCCCCCAAAAAAAAAAAAAGTTTAACACCATTGGTCGGTCTGCCAATATCCCGAGGAAAAACATCTTCGTCACAACTTCTAGGGTCGGTGGTAGGCCAAAAGACCTCCGTCTTCTTTATATTAAGATGTAAACCTCTACCTGGTCCCTCAGATTATATAATCCTCAAAGCTTTAGATACCTCCAGAGTGTAACCAATAATTGTCCCGTCATCAAGATACCAGGCATGCAAATCAAGTTTACACTGAGAGGCAATGGTTTTCACCAGT
The DNA here is from genome assembly GCA_023531105.1 of Papaver atlanticum. NCBI lineage: Eukaryota > Viridiplantae > Streptophyta > Magnoliopsida > Ranunculales > Papaveraceae > Papaver > Papaver atlanticum. Next base: position 1,402,867 of record JAJJMB010017971.1, on the reverse strand, counting down.
GGATGAAGTGTCAATTTTTTTATTTTTTTATTTTTTTTGTGTGTGTGTGTGCTAACATATAAGATTTCATTCTAGGAGAAAGTCAGGTTTTTCACCTGTCCATTCACCGATTATATTATTTCTCCTACAATGTTTGTCTGCTTTATCATCTAATCTAAAGAATTTAGTATGCCTTATATCACTTGGAACAGCCTCCCTAAAGTTGGATCAAATTATGTTCCACAACTGAGGCAGCCTTCAAAGTTCCAATAGGTTAAACCTAGCTCTAGATACATTAGGAGCAAAAAAAAAAAAAAAAAAAAAATTCCCCTCACATAAAAACACTCTTCTCCATCTTCTTCTTCTTCACACTCCGACTCTACTCACTAAGAAAGAGCTAGAAAAACACTCAGAGAATATGCAAAACTAAAAGAAGAAATCATGAAGACGTTAACCACTGGAGAATTCTTAAAATCAAAATTACTCCTAAAGATCACAGGATTCACGCAGCCTTCTACTTAGATAAGAATTGGTATGATGGGTATCAATAATTAACCTTCTTCAACACAAACAACAATCTCCAATCTTCAATAACAACCCAATCATCATCAATCTCAATTTTACCCAATGCCAAAAAAGATTTTGATATTGCTGCTCTAATCAATCAAATTGATATGCATCCTAAATTGCTGCCCCAATTGATACTCAAACCCTAAATTCAACATCCCTAGATATTGATAATTCTCAACAATTATCAGATCCAGCTTCTGAACCTTACCCATCTCTGGAATATACCTCAATTTTTAAAAAGGAAATAATTCAAAACCCCAATCTCAGAGAACTTCATTTATCTGTTTTTGGTATTTAGCCAAAATTTTCAATCAATAGATTCCTTAATCTTTCACGCCTATTCATTCAGTCGCCAATGGATCATTTCAGAAAAATAAAGAGATAGAGAAAATGAGATGTGTTGGGTGGTTGTAGGTTCAGTGACAGAGATCTATGGACGGAGAAAGTGATGGTGGCGGTGAAGGTGAGAAGGAAGAGAAGAAAATATGAGTTCTAGGGTTTTGGTTATTAACTTTGACAATTTTGTAAATATGAATAAACTAAAGGGTATGATACTAAACTCATTAAATAATTACATTTCATATAATTACCAAACTGAAGTCAGTATCTAATCGAGTCAATACGGGTCAATGGTTGTCTTTAGACCAAACACAAAGGATTGCCAAATGTTAGACCAAACCCAGGTTTTGGTCAAAATCTGAGTACTAAAAACAAATAACCCACTCGATTATGGCCATAGGAATATAATATTTGTGTAGAAACAGTATAAATTTGTATTAAGACTGATTAAAGATCACAGATCATTACAAAATTTCTTATAAAGCATTACATCGGGATAAGAGGAAGGCGGTGACAAGACTGACAGACTAACTGATAATGACAGTTTGTGTTACACCTGAACAACCTTTAAAAAGAGTGACTGTTATACGTAACATACGAGACACACGTGTAGAACTACTAAGCACACACCGAGGATTACTTCATATAACCATAGGTCAGTTGTTGCTAACAACCCTCCTCAAATTGAGGACTAGGATAGTGCATCAGTTTTGATTGAACTTTGAAGAACAAACTCTTAGAGAGCCCCTTGGTAAAGACATCTGCAATCTGAAATTGAGAAAAAATGTACTCTTAGTATATACTAAGCTCCTCACACTATGATAATCAACCTCACCATGTTTAGTTATTGCATGGAGAACTGGATTGTCAGCAGGATGAGCTGCACCGACATTGTCACAGTAGATAGTGAAGGGATACTGACAAGAAACCTATAATTCATAAAGAAGATAAGACACCAATCTAACCTCAGAAGCAGCCATTACAAGAGACTAGTACTCTTCTTCAGTAGACGAATTGGACATAATAGGTTGCTTTCTAGAAGACCAAGAAACCAGATTGGTTCCCAAAAAGACACAATATATAGCTGTAGACTTTCTTGAGTCAATTATCCTTCCTAATCACTGTCACAATATGCAGTTACTATAGAAAAATCTCCACCAGTAAGAGTAATACGAGAGCCTAGTGATCCCTTGACATATCTAAGAATCGTTTTGGACAACTGCAAATGAATATTAATGGGTTGATGCATAAATTGAGAAATGTAGTTCAAACCATAATTGACGTCAGGTCTAGTTAGAGTCAGATACTGAAGATTACCGACAATGTGTCTATCATAAGCAGGATTATCTAGAAGTGTACCATCATATAAACAAACTTTTACCTTGAACAACTGGTGTTTTGCAAGGTTTTGATTCCAGCATGTCAAACTTTTTAAGTAACTCTAGAGAACACTTTGTTTGCGTAAGCAACAAAGTTTTGGTGCTAGGAGTCAGAACAACTCCAATGCTAAGAAAATAACTGAGAGTACCCAAATCCGTTATTGCAAAAGCATTCTTAATAAAGGAAACAATATAGGAGAGAACAGAATCTGAAGAACCCACTAAAATGATATAATCAACATATACCGGTAGAATCATTTGAGCATCACCTTGTCTATAAATGAACATGGAGTTATCAACTTCAGATCTAAAGAAACCATAATGAAGTAAGAAGATGCTCAATTTTTCATACCAGACTCTTGGATCCTGTTTAAGACCATATAAAGACTTCTTAAGCTTACAAACATGAGAAGGATATTCAACTGAGACAAAACAAGGTGGTTGTTCCATGTAGACATCTTCATGAAGATCACCATGCATAAATGAATTTGAGACATCTAGTTGTTTCATTGGCCAGTTGTCGCTTAATGCAAGACTAAGAACACATCTAATAGTTATAGCTTTGACCACAAGACGGAAAATTTCCTTAAAATCAACACCATCAACTTGATGAAAACCCTAGGTTACTAGTCTAGACTTGAATCTCTCAAGAGTGTACCATCAGATTTCAATTAAGTTCTATACACCCACTTACAACCTAAGACATTCACACCAGGTTGATATGTAATCTACTCAAACATATTATTCGAATACAAAGCATCATACTCATCTTGCATTGAAACATCCCATTTTAGATTCTTAGCATCTTATCAACACCAAGATCTAGTAGAAATTGATGTTTTGTAAGAGAATAAGCTACAAAGTTTGGTCCTAGCGACTTTTTCTTAACAACACCAGATTTTGATATAGTAGAGATGCCAGTAATAGAAACAGGAGAAGTAGATACCTTAATTAGTGAGACGACAAGAGATGATGACATAGAAGTATCCAGCACTGCTTGAGGAGACAAAGACTCAATTTGTGGAATTGGTGGCAGTGTAGAAGATGAATTCAATGATGTATCCAAGGTTGTTTAAGGAGAAGATGATTCATTAGAAGATAAGTGATGCAGTATAAACATTAGAGGATATTGGTAATGAATTAGGCATGACATGAGTAGGGTGAACAATAGACCCACAAGTTGATACAAAAGGAAACACCACTCCGTTGAAGATTACATTCACTGAGGTGTACACCTTTCTAGAATTAGGATCATAATATCTGTAACCTTTGCAAGAAGGACTTTAATCAAGAAAAATACAAGGAACATATTTGGGACTAAGCTTGTCTTGCCTACAATAAGCAAGATGTGGAAAACACAAGCAGCCAAACACCTTTAAAAACTTGTAATCTGGACTCCCTCAAAAACAAATTTTGAAAAGGACATTTGTACTGCAATAATTTGGTTGGAATTCCATTAATAAGATAAGTTCCAGTCTAAAAAGAATCAAACCAGAACCTTTTTGGCAGAGAGGCATTGAAAGTGAGAGTATTCCCCATTTCAGTTATCTATCTAATTTTTCTTTCAGTAGATCTATGATTTTGTTGATGAAGAGTATGACAAGAGATTCTCAAAAATATACCTTGAGCATCAAGAAACTTTCTGAAAGGACCCTTAACCAATTCACAAGCACAAGAGCAGGTCCCAACAAGTCACAATGCATTAAGTACAATGGCTCAGTCGTTGTAACTCTCTCTGAATGATATAAGGAAAGCATACGATGCTTACTTAATTGACAAAAAGTACACAAATGATGAGAAGAAGTTATGATAGTAATACCAGTTGAAGAAGAAACCTCATGAATTATAGTTATAGAAGTATGTCATAGTCTTCCATGCCATAGATTAGAATTGTTTCTGGAAGCAGAAAGAGCAACAATCTTAAAAGCTTGTACGGCTGTCAGTGGATACAGATTAACCTTCACAGAGCCTTTAGCAAGAATTTCTTTAGTATCCAATTCCTTCATTTGATATCCCCAATGAAAAAATTCAAAGGAGACATAATTTTCTTTAGTAAATTTGGCAATTGAAATTAGATTTTCCTTAATGCTTGGAACATAAAGCACATCATGAAGGTGAAACTGAGCAGAGTTAATATCTAAAATTACATCACCAGTCTGTTAAATAAAAAGAAATTTACTATCACCTACCATAACCTGATCATTACCTATATAAGATTTGGCATTAGAGAGACAATAAAGATTGTTTTTCATCTGACTTGCTGCACCAGAGTCAGTAATCCAACATAAGGACACATTAGATCATGACAAATAGTAGCTGAGTTGAGTTTAATACTATGAAAATTAAGCGTGCTGGAAATATCTGAAGTAGAAGTAGAAGTAGAAGTAGATGGCAATTCTGTGGCAGAACTAGACTTGGAAGTATCCTTTGAAGAATTCTTAGAAGTACGAATATAACGACATCTACAACGATAATCAGTATGACCAGGAATCTTACAGATTTTACAGACACTTAAGCTAAAATCGTATTTGGAAGTTGATTTCTCATCAGATATATGCTTTGATTTAGAAATTTGTTTGTGTAAAACGCAGAATTATGATAATCTAAAGTAGACTTAGACTCAAGCTCTTCAGCTTTCAAGTACTGCTCATGATGAAAAAGTTTAAAATGCAAATCACTAAAAGTAAATCCAGTCTCTCTATAGCTTGCTCTAACAAAAAATTGACTATACTTACGACCTAAAGCTTGAAGTGTGTACATAACAGCAAGATCTGAATCATCCACAGGTTGATCGATTACAGCTAAAGAATCAGAGATCGATTTTATCTCATAAATATAATCAGAAATAGAACGATTACCTCCCCGAAATGATGAATGAAGTTGACTACAAAGTAGAGATTTACGAGTAGAGAATTGATAAAGAATCAACCTATCAAGATATAGCCAAATCTCCCGTGCAGGTTTACAACCAACAATGCCTCGAGAAATACGATATGAAAGAGTCGCACTGATATATGACATAACAACGCGATTGTATTTGTGACAACTATAGAACTCAGGATTTAAAGCCTTTACTCCATAAATTTTGATAAGTTGAGACGGTTCTTGAATAGATTCACCAACATAATCAAAGAGATCAGTGGTAATCATAATAGATTTAAATTGATTTCACAAAATCAGATAGTTAGATCCATCTGCTTCAAATTTAACAGAAACAAAATTAGAGAGATTAGGAAGTTGTAAATTGATTTGAGATTTGAAGTTCGAGTTTAATTGATTTTGTTAGAGCATAGCTCGGTTGAATTCAATAAGCATTATTATGTCAAGTTTGGTTGTCATCTTTTAGTATCAAAACTAATCTAGAGTCGCTTGATTAAATACTAGAGTAACCTTTGTTTAGGCTAGACTAGAAAGTCTAGGAATGTTGAGACGTACAAGTATTATTCTGAAGATATGAAGAATGAGAAGAAGTAACGACTACAACGACGACATCATCCTTCCACTCTAGGCTAGTAATATTGACTTGATCTTGTTTCCTCCTAACCTATCTTTCAAGTCGTGCTATATTGAAAATATAACATGTGAAGTTGTATATGTTGTATGTAATACTCTAGTGATGTGACATGATCATTATAATATGATCAAAGTGTCAAGGAAAACATAGTACGGAGTATGAATGCCAAAATTTTGGAACTTCATAAGTACGACATCGACATAATCTAATGTATATAGTTATTTTATTATGTGTGCATTGTATAGGAATGATTTCATCCTAGGAAACAATGTTTTATAACATTTGTTTAAAGGAAGTACATTTATGAACTTGCTTCATAATCAAAAGGAAATCATGATTGGTCTTGTTATTCTTTGAATATCTTTTGGATGACCAATGGAAGATGACTTTTGTATAACCTATCTTAACTTGTTGAGATTGATGGTATAACCGGTCATAGCCTATATAATATAGTTTGTTGCAATTGATAACTGCATATTTTATATATTTTTAGTGTCCATTCCATGCTAGTATTTGCTATATATTCTTGTGAATTATTGTATATATTACTCTTGTTTTCTCTTATTTATGTTATATTAGGTGAATCGTCAAAAAGAAGTGAATATGCACTTAATTGTGCAATAAATTAGCTACAAGTGGAGAAGGGTCAAAGACCAAGTGGAACTCGTTTGAATCCAAGAGTTCTTATTATCATCTCGAATAGCACGAAAAGATGATGCCAATGGAAAAACAATGGAGTCAATTCGACATCGTATGTATGAAGAATCTACCAGCTTTTGAAGTGAGCCAAAGTTGCGCTTTTCCTGAATGCACATAATTACTGAAGGCACCCTCCTTAATTACTCAAGGTAGCCTCAGAAAGGATTGAACTATTTTATAAAGGCAGATAAAGAATTACTCAGTGCAACCACTTTCCATCTCCTTCGCCAGCGACCAGGGATGTTCGTCGCCTTTTGTTCGTAATCGGAAAAAAATGGATTTACGTGATGTTGATTGCCAAAGTTCATGGGTGTTTCTTTTGGAATATAGGAAGGAAACAAAGATGGAAGAGTACTCGACAAAACAAGGAAAGAGTTCCATGTTGATCACGATGATGGAGACGAGAATGATGTTGTTGATGATAAGGTACGAAGCTGTGATGGTTGGCTGGTGATATATGTCGCTGCTGGTGATTTTTAGGATCGAGCAAGAGAGAGGAGAGCACAAACGCAGAAGCAATAAACGATTACATTCATAATCAATTCGGTGTACAAACTCTCATGGCTCAACAGCCTATTTATATTGTTCACAAACTTGACGACCACTCAAAGCACTTTCCTAACAAAGATCAAACTCTAAACAAAGAAACTTTCCTAACATAAACCAAACTCTAAAATAGAACTCTTCTAGAACTTTCTAGAACCAAAACATCTTGTTTCTCAAGTAAACTCGATTTCCAAAACCAAACTTTACCATATCTTGGTTTAACTTCCAACATCCTCCCTTAAACCAAGATATCATTGAACAAGAATTCCGTAACCCTCTTCTACTCCTCAGCTTCTTCCATTAATCGACGTCAACACGTCCTTGTCTTTTCTTATTTTCTATTCCTCTTCTTCCATTGATAAACATCAACATACAACACTATTAAAATTACTAATAGTAGCAGTTGCACGTCCTTGTCTTTTCTCATCTTCAAAGATACCACCAACAAACCCTTACTCCTTGATACTCAATTATAGCTTATCCCAATTTCATGATCCCACCGGAATTCTATTATCATTATCCAATCTACAAACTCAATTCACAAACCGCAGCACCAACTATAACTCAACTAACAACCAATCTTCTTCTTTTGCTTAACAGCAATCATCAAACACTCACTTCGTACTGCTATCATACCATAGCAACCATCACAAACTTATTTTCATGTTCTTCTTTATCGCAGTGGAACAACATCCTTAACAAGTTAGAAACCAAATTCTGTAACTCATCACTGAGCATTGTAGCTAGAGTTAACAAACGGGCGGGCCGAGGCTGGCTTGTTACGGGTTACACGGGTATGGGTTTACACGGGACAAAACTTGCGGGCTGCTACTCTTCACGGGTGGTCATTTCTCCAACCCGCGCCCGTAATGGGTAAAGCTTGCGGGCTCACGGGTTAGCTGGTTTCTTGCGAGTCAACTCGCCAGAAACCGATTTTGACAGAGTTTCCTATGTTTTCTGGTTATTTTCGGCCACATTCAGGCCATCTAAGGCTCCTTCCCTGCAACCTAACATTCATCTAATTCAAATTCAATTCAATCAACAGATTAAACACCAACAAAACTTACTCATCTTCTCAAAGGGGAAAAGGGAAGAAAAAAAATAACAGGTCTTTACTGTACAAGGAATTGAAAATTATTATTACCACAAATCAAACAAGAAAATGCTAGAAATCTAGCTCCAATTCACACTAAAAACACGAGAATTCCAGAGATCGAAACCCCGAAGGATATCGATATTTGAAGGCTAATATGGAAAAAAAATATTATATCTCTTCAAACAAAGTCTCACCTCTGATTATGAATTTATGATCTTCACCAATTTTCCAAACAAAATCAAATCATCCGTTGTTTCTCAGCCAAGCCACTTCGATTCATGCCCATACAATAACCACCAATGATTGTCTTGTAAGCCACAACACTTAACTCAATAGACATCCTTCTCAGACCATTGGCAATCAATCACCAGGCCAATCATTATGTTCTTCTCGACTCGTACGAACCCAACAAGTCTTGGTAGTAAAATAAATCTTTCAGGCATTTACACAAATACATTATATGCGTTACTTGATGTTGGCAGAGATTGGATTATAAGTTCTTCTAACCCTTGTTCTATCCCCATCCCAGCAAATTCGAGCTCATACACTTCCCAGACTACGAATTCTTGCTCTAACCTTCATCAATCTCTTCAATCTTCATCTTCAACAGAGAACAACAACTTATTGTTCTTAAACAACAGACAATTTTCATAGTACTGAAAATAAGCGCCATCTTCTTCATTCACAACTTCAATGTTAAAAACGTATCTCCGAAACCCCAAAACTAAAAATTATTTTTTTCAGAAGATTAATTTAACCTTCAGCAAAACTAAAAATTAATTTGATCTTTAGATCTTTAGCTTAATCTATAGAATCAGGCTATTAACAATTTTCATGCTTAATGGGTACATACAAAATTTAAAATAAGAAAATAAAAATCGACCCAGATTTAGAAATTGATTCAACAAAATGATAAAACAGAAGTTCAAGTTCCTCAAATTAACTTGCACAATCAACCATGCAAAATCAATATTAGTATATTACTAAACCCTAGTTTTAAATTTGTCAATTTATAGCCTTAAATCATCAAAATCATCATCACCGTGGAGTTAAAGTACCAACTACCAACCATACAAAGATGAAGAAGAAGAAAAAAGCAAAGCGGGAGAAGAAAAACAGAGGTGGTGAGGAGGCGCAGCCGCAGGAGAAGACAGTAGGGTGTGGGGAGAGAGAAAAGAAAAGGGAAGAAGAAACGAAGAAAGAAATGATAATTGTCTGCTAGGGTTTTGGTGCATTTTATACCTTAAATGTAGGGATAGGATGAACCCTAGATGATCTGACGGTCAGGATTACATCTAACTTATTAATAAGGTACTTGGACGGGTTGATGGGTTGCACCCGCGGGTTTTACGGGTCGGGCGGGCTAACCCGTTTTCCCACAAGCCACCATTTCTCTAACCCTAACCCGGCTTGTTAGAAACTAGCCAAGCCGGGCGCGGGTTTTCACGGGCCGGACCGGGCAAACCAGCGGGTTTTCGTCTTGTTTGCCAGCTCTAATCGTAGCTCATCTTCTACTTTTGTTTACCTACTTCACTCTTTGTTACTACTGCAATGATCCATCTTACCAGATTTTCTAATATTTTCCGGTATCATTTCAGTCTCTAACATCCATGATCCATCTCACCTTATTTTCTGATATTTCTCGGCATCATTGGCATCTACAACTCATGGGATTTTAACCCACTATTGTTGTTTGATCGCTGTCGCATGCGTCAAAAATAATTTCACTTTCTCACTTCAACTAGATATAAATATGGTATGTGATAAGAAAGAGTTCGTTCCAACAGAGAGGCTTTTGTTGTTAAATAATTTCAGTTTCTAATGTAACCAAAAGGGTTTTATGAATTTTATCTAAGCAACAAAATAAAGCAAAGCAAATGAAATAATTGAAATAAACAATAAGGAGAAGATATTGGCCACGGGATAATATCATTCACAAACATGTATTTTCATCGATGACTAGAATTGAAATTTTAATCTCTCATTTTTTAAAAGTCATAGGATATCTTGATCGCAAGAATATACCGTTAATTTCCTGATTTCATCACAAACACATTAAAAGATGCACATGTGAATTCTACCTAGAAAGCAACCTAAAGTGTAAAAGCACAATTAAGTTTAACTCCCTAAGAGCAATAAGATCTATGAAATAGACTAATCAATGCAAATGAACGTGGAAAAGCACTAATTCATTTTAACAAATGTTATAATTCATATGCAATTATGGAGATGTATCACTACAAGGAATAATGGCACTATGCTACTTAGAATCAGGGATTAACAACTTTTATGTATTGAAAATCCTAATCTAGCTTTAGATATGAATGCAAATCGGATTGATTCCGGACTCAACCAAACAAGTATTCAAATCATATGACATTATAAGCAATGAATCATAAACAACAAAGTTGAGACAAAACTAATGCACTGAATCAAATAACATGTTTGATGAAATCAACTTATTCCATAACCAATAGTAGTATTTAGCTACTCATAATTTTTGAGTTGATTATGATCAATAATAAAATGAAGAAGATGAAAAATAAATGAAAGCAAACCCTAGTCGCCGCTCTCCTCCTAAACTCCAAGTAGTAGTAATCGAATACCTCCTTGATATTATAGAAGACTTTTCTTTTGTAGCTCTTCTTGTTCCAAAACTAGGTCATAACCTCCAAAGCTCATAACATAGAAGTCATCCAAGTCCATAAAATCCATGTGTGAAAATAGCCCAATGTAAATCTCTGACCCAAAAAGTAGTCGCTGGAAAACTGGTAGAGGTGCCGGAAATTGGCCGGGAAAGCATCTCAGGTGACTAGTCAAACTGACAGTCAACCGTTAAAACTGGCGTCAAGTTAACAGTCAATAACGGTGTTAGTGAGTCAGAAGCTGAGTAAAAGTAACTCAGCTGAGTCAAGGGTCTAACTGATCTATTTGCCAAGGCCATTGCAGGCCTAAGCTTCTGCTGCGCCATCATTGCTTCACTGCTTCACGGCCAACACATAATTGCACTGCACTGCAGCTCACTCCTTCCACAACAGTCACCACCAATTCTATCATCTCATTATGCATCTTCTTCTCAACTCAAACACCCACCAGATAACCTGCAATCAAATCCTTTCCGCAACAGCTACTTCATCTCCAACTGTAACTGCATCATAATACCACCAGCAACTCAACCCATTCACTGCATTACAATAACATCTCATCTGCTCACTCCATCTCAGACTCGGTTTCACCTCCAACTGCAGCTGCAATTCATCCATTCATTACCACCAAACCCATTTCCTCATTCTGCTTCAGCTTGTACTCAAGAGCAACACCGGCTAACTCAGCTGCCACCAACTTGACCTGTAGTAGCAACAACTTTCTGCAATTCTGCCATGACACTTCCATGAGCAACAGCAGCATCATACTTGCACAAACCACCTGTAGCTGCAACCATTTCACCAGCAGCTCAACTCATAACCACCAGCTACAAAGAACCAACTCCAACAGCCATCTCCTCAGAACTTCAAGCCTAGCCATTGCTCCAGCTCTTCCATTCTGCAAGCTGATTCTGCAACTTCAATTCAAACCGCACACGCTAACTTCCCTTGTATCCATTCTGCAGCACCAGTGGCATTCAAATCCATACTGCAGTAACCATCACCTCAAGCACACTCCCCTGCAACAGCTGCATCTTCTCTTGCCATTTCTGCAACACCAGTGCCATTCTCCATCTCAGTTTGTAACATTTGACTTGCTCAGTTACTTACAATTGCAACTGCAGCTCATAAAACCATTTGCCAACAACCACCATCTGGAATTGCAGCCATCCAATCGACATTGCCACCTGAGACTCAGCCTGTAACATCTTCTTATCCGGTTTCAATCAACAGCAGCAGGATCTAACCACCTGCACTTTCATTCTCTGCAACCAACCACTGCACCTGTAATGCTCTGTCCTCCAACTTTCACTACCAATTTCTTCACTTCATTCTCAGCATCAACAACCCATAACAGTACCTGAACTGCCATTACAGCTCCAATACCTCCAACTGACAGCACCAGCATCATTCTCAGCTGTATAACCTAACATACATCTAGGTCTTCATACCGATTCATCTGTTGCACTCAATATGACCATCTCTATCTCAGAACCTGCAATCCCATCAGACCAGTAATACAACTGAGCCTCTTGTTGTTCTCAGAAAAACGAACCAAAGCTCCATTTCTTCAAAGCCAACTCCACTAACCATTGCATCTCCACCTTCTAGCTGATTTCTTGAGTCCAGATCTCGAATTCCTCTCACTGCAACTTGAATCCAACAGAAACCCAACTTCCTTTTATTCTTCCTTGTAGATTCAATCGGCAGACAATCAATTTCCTCAACTGAACCCTAATTTCTCGATCTCAGGCACCACCATTTCTTCTATCATTCACCAGATGAAGCCTGAGTTAATCGACTGATTTCTTCATCATCTCATCGCACTGATTCTCTCGATTTCTCTCGGTTCTAATAATCACCAGCAGCAGCCGCCATGGTTTCTCCTCTTTAGTTAGAAAGAAATGATTGAGAAATGAATTCTCTTCTGAATTCTAGGGTGTGGTAATGATAAGAAGTACCACAGGCACCCAGAACTCTGATAAGAGCTGTCCATGTACTTTTTGGCCTGTCAGTCTCAAAGAACTGACAGTTCATTCTTCACTCCTTCTTGCGCAACATTAGCCTGCTCCAAATATCGCCTGTGAATCGATCTTTTTGCCATTTTCGCTTCAAATGATTGATTTCTCTTTCTTTTTCTCCAAATTACTCTGTTGCACCTAATAAACTCAAAAGTAAACATAATATACATAATTTACACGAAAACACACAAAGAAAACATAAACAATAAGTAAATATCAAGGTGTTTACAACACCTATCATTGTTCTCTACAACTCATGGGATTCTAAGCCACTATTGTTGTTCTCTACAACTCATGGGATTTTCACCCACTATTGTTGTTTTCACTTCTCAAATTCCACACTGGAATGTCTTCACTTCTCACGATCACACCCTTGTGACGTCTCTTCTCTTCACTCTCTCATCACCTCCTGGTGATTACTTATCTTTCTTCACAACCTAACTGTTGTTTCTTCTTCTCTTTTCTTCTTTGTTCCAGTCATGCTTTTTAAATCCGAAAACTTTCACACTTCTTTAATCTTCAAGATTTTCTTACACTCTTGTCGTCACGCTTCTGCCACAAGCGTACTTATTTACAAAGTCTGCCACACTTTGTATGATTTCCAAGTTTCTGCCACAAACTCTTCAACCACACTTTTGACACCAACATGTTTGAGCTTAAACTCCAACATGCTACCATCCTCCCTTAAGCTCAAACATATCCACTCAACATTCCTTGTCATTCTAAGTCTCTGAATTCGATCAACTTAATCAAACTGTACCAGGCTTTCCCATCTGCAATACCAACTTTGATCTTCTATTGCATTTATTTCGAATCCATAATTTAACCCTTCGAAACAACCACTCACCCAAAGCTTCTTCACCTTCTAAAATCAACCAATGCTCTGCCACAACAACCCTTGCTCACTTGCAACACCACCTTTCACGGTCATCAAATCTCTTACCATTTTTTTTAAACGTCTCGACCAAAACACTCAGTAGTCAGTACTTGCTCGCACCATGGAGCAGCACACTTGTTCTCCACGAACCATCTTTTCTTCTTTTTTTTCTTTTTTTTTTTGTTGAACGTCATCTCTGTTTTGCTTTCCCGATCAAGTTCAAAGAAACCACACTAGCAGACTCGTGCTAACTTTGTCTCTGTATCTATGCAAAGCCATCTTCACAGCTCATACTAGTTCAATCAGTATCATCTCAAACAACGCAGACCATCTAGGGCAAGAATTCTGTCCAATTCATGTTCTTATTAGCTTCACAGCAACAACAACTGTCGATGAATTTAATTCAACCACTGTCCAATTCTGTCCAATCTCACGGGATGCTTCTCAATCGCCTCATTCATCTCCTTCTTTCTCGAGCTTCACAGTAACAGAATGCAATTTGGGAAACATATGAAAACCTTCTTCATCTCTGTTTTATTTACAGAATCAATTCGGACCCCAACACAATTTCATCTGAGTTCAATGTTTAACCCTTAACAGCACCACCAGATCATCACAAATCAAACCTAATCTTCTTCCAGTTTCATATGACGACTTCCCTGAATTTCTACAAACTTCTCATGGACCTACCAGAAACATCTTTAGTTCTTCATCCCTGACATTGCTTCACAGAAACAATCAACAGCAAAAACTTCTCCATCTCAATCATCAATGGCAGCCATCATCTTTCATTAGGGTTCTTCTCTCGTCCAGCAACAGTCTCACCCTTCTTCTTCACCTGTTCCTTCTTCTACGATATCAGACTTCTCTTAACACGACCGCACAGTCCTTTGAACGACAAAATCTCGCCTTCCTGGTCATGACGATCTTCTTTTGACCTTAGTTTTTGTTTTCAGAAACCACATAAACCCATCGCAACAAACCATGGTCCACGGACTTCATCCATATATTTTTTACCAAAAAACAGCAACCAAACTAATCTTCACAACCAATCAAACAACCACCAGCAGTAACAACTTTCTTCTCTGAATTCCCATATCAGCACCCAACTTCTTTTTCAGCTCGCAGTCGAATACCTCTTCAATTTTTTGATAAACACCAACGCAGAAGAACTTCGCACACTACTTCTCTTTGAAACTTAAAGAAAACAAAAAAATACTTTGAAACTTCTCTTACTTTCTCCTTCTCCTCTCTCTTCCTCTCACCGTGCTCTGATACCAAATGTAGGGTCGAGCAAGAGAGAGGAGAGCACAAACGCGGAAGCAATAAACGACTACATTGATAATCAATTCGGGGTACAAACTCTCATGGCTCAACAACCTATTTATATTGTTCACAAACTTGACGACCACTCAAAGCACTTTCCTAACAAAGATCAAACTCTAAACAAAGACACTTTTCTAACATAAACCAAACTCTAAAATAGAACTCTCTAGAACCAAAACACGTTGTTTCTCAAGTAAACTCGATTTCCAAAACTAAACTTCACCATATCTTGGTTTAACTTCCAACATGATTGAAGGTTGGGAAAATGGAAGAATTGGTTGCTGGATTCTTGCAAAGTTTCCAGGAATGAAAGTGATGATCGAGGTTGATACCATTAATGGAAATAGTTATGGTTTGCTGCTGCCATTGGCAGTTAATGAGGTTATGCAGCGATGCTTTGCTGGTGATGTGAAGGGGAGTGCTGTGATTATCGAGTCAAGGGAAGATGGAAGAGATGATCATGGAAGTTGCTACTACTAGTACCAATGACAAAGTTCGAGATGAAAACAAAGAAGAACGGAACTAGGGGATTATTGGCAGTTGATAATAAAGGAGAAGAATGATTGGTGTTTGATGGAGAAGGTTTAAATGGGTTTTTGAATAAGTCAGGGACGATACAGAGAAGTGAGATGGACTTGAGAAAGCCGGAGAAAAATAAGGGATAGAGAAGAAAATCTCATATGAAAAATATTTTCACGATTATTAGACTTCCCATGAGATGAATGACCGGCAAACTAAAAACTCAGGGACTTCTATTTTTCACTGAGGGAGAAGTGGTCGTGGGAGTTCGTCGAGAAAATAAAATCCCGGGACTTTAAAATTTCACGGAGATACTACTGTCCAGGGAAAAAATATATCACGGCTAGGTGAGTGTCCAGGAAAGAGAAGATAGACTGTCAGTCATCCGAAACTGACAGTGTAATGATGCTAATGGGCTGGGCTTTTAAAAACCTACGCCAGTCCATTTGAGCTTGTTTTGAGAATTCAGTCTCATGGCCAGATTTTGGACTCGACCTACTTCATGATTTTGGCAAGTTTTGGCAACCATTCGAGATTTGGTGTATGGGCACTTCTATTTTTGGGACACCTAAAAAAGAGATATTTCTACAACTTCTAGAGGATCTTTTAATTTTTAATCAAGCTTTTGGAGAGAAGAACACAAGGAAGAAAAGCTAGGGTTTGGAGCCATTTCCGAGAACCGAGAACCGAAACCTTTTTCCAGTAACAAGTACCAGGTAGGATGGAGAGAGAATCTCCGAAAAGTATAGCATAGTTTTTACGCCGGCTTGCCACGCCTTGCACAACCCACATTACGTAGGCATTTGGAGCCATTTCCATCACCGTGATTATTTCTTTACCATTTTATCATATGAAATTCATGGGTTTTGTTAGTACCATGAGTAGATAAACTTCTTAGTGATTGGGGATGAATTCTAGTTCTAATACATGATTCAATTTAGCATATAAATCTATTCAAAAATTATTCATATGATTATTATTTATTTTTACTATGATTAATATTATGATTAATTGATAAATTGTTTAGGTGGCCAACTGAACTAGTTTATTAGTTAACCTAATGCTAATAGAGAATTAAGATATTCGTAATTGTTGATTAATTCTCTACACAAGTAGAAATTAGGAAACCTTGCAGAGGGATTCTGTGGAGAAACCGCAAGTAAAAATAACACTAGAAAGTGAACCTTGCGCTAAGAGTTCAACTACTAGGATTGACTTAAATTCACAAAATATAAAGCATTCGACCAAATTACACTTAGAGTGCCTACTTCTAGGTGGTTTAGACGAATATAATCTTGCATTCGAGCGCTTCGGTGTTCAGTGACTTAAGGAATTTTGAGGATAGCACTGTGCTAGTTGCTTTCTTACGGTTGGCAATAATTTGTGATTTACAAAGAATAAATGAATATGCTACATTGATGATTGTTTAATAACGAATAAGTATTCCCTGATCATATTTCTCTCCATTGCTTGCAATCTTAATTACTTTCCATTGCTTTATTATTTATTTAGCGATAAAATCAAAAACAAAAAACCCCATTGTGACACTTTTGACAACTAAAACTCCCCGCTCTTCGTGGGAACGAATCTTATTTGCTACTATATTATTCATTAGTAAAGTAGAATATAAGTGAATTAATTTGTGCACCTACGACACGCATCAGCAATCGGTCACGATCTTCATTGTAAATCTAGTTGTTACCGATCACAAGCTATATTGGAATGCAAGTTGTAACCGACCTTAAGTTACTTTGGAAACCAAGGTATAACCGGTCACAATATGAATTGGTAGTTAGTTGTAATTACAAACTACCTTTGGGAAGTAAGGTGTAACCGATCACAAGCTAACTCAGGAAGTAAGGTGGAACCGATCACAAGCTTCCTCTGGGAAGCAAGGTGTAACCGGTCCCAACCTGGTTTGGGAAACATGGTATAAACGATCACAACTTACATTGTGAGGTTGGTATAACCGATCCCAACAAACAAAATATAGTTTACAATATTCACGTATCTCTGTAAGGTTTGTGTGAAGCTTGGAATTAGGGTTTGCTAAGAAACTTCTAGATGTCGACATATTCGAACATGTACATAACTCTTATTGTTTATTGTTCAAATATATTCCTTGGTACTCAAGGTGATTGCAACTGTAATTGCTTGTTTAGTTATAGAAACAACATATGGAACAACTAAAGAAACATGCCAAAATAACCAGATATTTGCCTTCTCACCTTGAATAGAGTTATGAATTAGTTGCTTACCCATACCTGGTAGTTTTAAACTTTTTATAGAATTCCCACTAGCTTTCACTTTAGGTTCAGCTATCTATACCAATGCAGGACAAAATTGATTGACTAAATTTTTAATTTGTCTTTGGCTCTTAATATTTTCAAGCCTCTGACATTCTAGTACAATACTTTCATTGAGAAGAATTATTTTTAGAAGTAGAAAGACTTCTCACTCCTTTTGTGTTAACTGAATTTACTGTTGCTGCATGTTTTCTTGTAGTGACATTATGATTGGGTTTTATATTCTTTCCTCTTACATTTTTCACAACCACTTTGTTGTTTTCATTCACATCTGTAAAAGAATTGCCTCCACCAGCATCATTTTGCAAATCTTCAGCCACATTTCTCAAAATCTGAAACTTATTTGAAGTTACCTTACTCCTGTTGATGGGGTAAAACGTGGGAAGGAGGAACTAGCCCTAATCACAGAAAGTACTCCCAAGGTGTAGAGAGGTTTATGAGAAGTAATGGTGTGTTAATGATGATCCCATAAGTTTGCCCTCTTTCCCCTTTTATAATGACCATCTTATGGATAAATGCCCATAAGATTAACATATTACTAAACTACCATTTCCCTTTCCTTAAGTTATTACCAAACCCTAAAAGGCTTTCTTCTTGGGCTAAAGCCCAACTAATTTAAGATACTCTTAGATGGACAAGAACTATCCCATCCTTGTGGGTTAGGCTTAGTCCCCTAGTCTCTCTTATCTAAAAAGAACCCTTAACAAGTTAAGGGGCTACTCATTCAAGGATTGATTATTTTCGTGTATCAACATTAGTCCCCTGACTGTTTGACCGGTCAAAGACCGTGTCAACAGTCACATATTGATGACAGTTTGACGGTTATGACTGGAGAGTCGGGGCGGTTCACATTCACGACACTTGGGATGTTGTAGTTACTAGCTCATCTAGAAACCGCTCCCTCTTTTACCTCCCTATAAATAAAGAGGACCTCGCTTCTCGGTAATCATCTTTTCACTGCGTTTCTTTCTCTTTCTTCCCTCTTCTCCTCACCCATTATGTCTAATGAGTCGCCCAATCATGGCGTGTCCCTCAGATCAGAACCATATACATTAGATGAGATAAGGAGCAATCCGCGACTGAAGGATAAACTACGACCACCTGCAGCGGATGATGGCTCTACCCTTTTCCTGACTGATGATAACTGGATTTCTCGTATGCTAAATTCTCACCCATTTCTTCCATCCGCATTAGCAGATTGGCTTATCCGACCTCAAGAGGACGTACCCCCAATACCTTCTTCTGAGGAGATGCCCCGTTTAGCGGTCCATAGGGGAGATTATGTTTTTCCTACAGTCATGCTACGTTCGTCCGCTGAGACTCCTGCCGCCTGGGAATCGTGGGTAGATTATATTTGTTCTAATCCGGACCATGATAGAATTATCCGTTCCTTAGGCATAGAGGCTGCTATACAGGCTTTGAAGTTTAGATGCGTCTAGCAGGATCATGATAGCTTGCTCCGTTTATGTGCGCGCTGGGGAATCGATCCTCACACGTTTTTATTCTCTTGGGGCGAGGCAACCCCAATTCTGGAAGATGTAGTTGCGCTTACTGGTATTCCTGTTCATGGTGATACAATTTTCGAAGGTTGTTGTCTTCATAAGTCTTTGAATAAGGGCGACAGGACTCTTCGCGATCATTTGATTGCGGCCAAAGCAAATTCTACAACATTTCAACCGTTAGGAGAGGTCAAAATTGAAGCTCCGACTGAAGCAGAGGACTCGGGAAGTAGGAGAAAGGGCAAGGATATTGCATCCGCTGCACATAGTTCCCCGGTTAATATTTCATCTTCCTCAAAACTTATGGCATCCGCTATCAAGGTCGCTCGTCCGAAGTCATCTGTTGTTGAAGAATCCGATGATGTAAAGGAGGTTGAAGCAACCAAGAGCGGTAAGAAACCTAAGTCCGGACAGCGCCGTGCTTCTTTCTCTTGCTGGATCAGATATTGGGCCCCTATGCTTTCCGACGAACGAGAGGGTGTACCTCCTCGTGAAGGTGAATTCGATCGAGCAGAATTAGCGGATTTTCTTCTCTTTTGGTTATGTCATGATGTGTTCGAGTATAGTCCCCGGGATACTATCAAGAATGAGCCCATCCCTATGGCGGTGTTGATGTCTCGTGGTGTATCGTTCCCACTTGCTCCCATGTTCTTGGCGGTTTGTATCATCATTTGGATTTACTGGCGCGTGATATTCGTCGTGTGGAAGGATCTCATGAGGTAGAGACCTTCTTCCATGCTAACTTTATCCAGGCATGGACTTGGGAACGCTTTCCTTTATACAGACCCCCTCAACTTAATCCTCTTGCTCTCTCGCGGCAAGAAGAAGTTACTTAGGAGGATGGTTCCAAGCGACAGGTGACAGTACCTCAAGGGAGAAGTTTTCTTCTGAGGCGTATAGCACCATTCGTGTGGCTCGCCAGCTTGGTTTTGATCAAGGGGTCCTCTTTAACCCCCCTTCTCCTTCCTCATCCGATGAGATAGAGATCCGAAAGAGCTTCAATCGCTTTGTTTTTCAGGATGGTATTCGGATGAGTGATCGATAGTGTCATTTCGATTTCTTCCAACCTCAGTTTCGGAGGCCCGTTAGTGTCACCAATGAATGGCTCGGATACCGCAACGGTGTCAACAGGAACATGCTAAACCTTCTTCTTATGGATCCATACGCTCCTCCGGCTTTAACCAAGGATGATTTCAAGGAAATGCATGCGTCAGGTCGCATAAAGCTAAGTGATGAAGTTGCCAGCCGGTACAAGCTTTCTTCTAGTAACAAGGGTCGACCCCTTCATCCACTTGTTACTAGCTGGGATCCCCTTTCGGGTGAAGAGTCTTCTCAGGAGGATGGGAAAGGTAGTTTTTTGCCTCCTCCATCGAGTTCTAAGAAGAGAAGGCGTCCTCCCGCAATGCATTCCTTGGAAGTTCCTCTCGTCGTGTCTCCTCCCACTAAGGTATCCTTTATTTCCTTCTCTTTCTTTGCTTCCGGCCGAATTCTACCTTAGTTTCTTTTATATTTGTTTGTATCATATTCTTTTATACCTCTCCGCCTATTGGCTGGAAGCCTAGGGGGCTCCTCTTTGAAGAATATATTAATCTACCTCTTCACGAATTGAGGGCTTATCGTCTAGCTAAGAAGATGAAGCGGGGCGCTGGTGTGCTGCCTATTCCGCGGTTACCTTTCATTCGTTCTGCTAATACTTCCTCTCCATTTTCTCCGCAGGCTCCAAAAGTGGGGTCACCTTCTACAAACTCATTCATTGAGCGTGTTGAACGTCAGCTGGGCCGAGCGATCAGTAAAAGTGGTCCCGAAGTGATTTATCCTCATATGACCTTGTACTCCACTCACCCTCTGATTATAAAAACAGTTCTGGATCCCAATCATCCTTTACATACTCCTTCCGATATACTTGGTGCAGGAGTGAATCTGGGTCGGATCATTCCGTTCATGATTATTCCCAAGAGGATAGTGGGCCTAAGGGTTACGTCGAAAATCAAAGCTCTTCTTCTTCTAAGTCTCGTACATATAATGTGTTATCTCTTGTTGGGTTTTAATCATTGACACGTGCCAGTCGAAATATTCTGTTGTTGTTATTAAATGCGCTTGGCAACCTATATATACATCTTCGTTCCTCATATCTTTCTGATAAAATTTTATTTCTTCCTCTCTCTCTTTCTTCCATTTCTTGTTTAGGTCATTCCGAGCCAGCCGTATCAAGTTCTTCCTCTTCCTCTCGCCGATCGGTTCATTCTCCTGCTAATCTTCCCCCATCTTCTAATCCGGTATGCATTATACATTTTTCATTGTTTTCTTGTTGTTTTGGAATGTTTGTTTACGCTTTTCCTTCTTTCTTTAGGATATGGGAAAGCGTGATAGTGCCCACGGAAAGGGGAGCGGCCCAAACCCTCTGGTTAAAGGTAATGAATCCGGAAGCACCAACGGTAAGCGGAAAAAGCCTTCCCAAATAGTCCCCAAGGTTTCTCGTGGCGTGGATGTTGATGCCGAGTTAATGGTAGTTCCGGAAGATCCGCAGTTCCGCTATCCTCGTACTATTTCAACGGTGGAAGCTGGTGTTGATAGTCGCTTCAAGTTTGTTCATGGGTTATGGGTTCCTTCTACTAAAGCATCCAATTATCGACGCATAGTGGAGAGGTTCGGTCATATGTGCGTTCACGAAGTGATGCCTGCTAGTTCTTTGGTTGTAGCTACTGAGAATTTATTGGATATAGCGGACGGTTTTTCTCAAGCGGAGGGAACTCCTATCGATCCAGCTATGTTGAGGAAGTGGGACGCATTTATTCAAACTTATCTCACTCTCCGATTTCCAATTCAATGGCTCAAGGATTTATTGGACGTGGCTAAAGTGAGTCATAACGTGTGGAATACATTGCCCCGTGAGATTGAAGAGCTGGATCAGGAGTATAGGCGCTTGCTTAATGTTGCTGATGTCAAGAAGGGAGCATATGATCCAAGATTGTATCGATGGTGCACAACAAAATGGTAACACCATGTGGAAAAACATATTTCAGAAATATGAAGCACAAACTGTTAGAGCACTGCTCGGTCGAACTCGCAACCGTTGCTACCTCAAGCTTGTTTGTCAAGTTTAGTTGTAAAAGCTATAAGTTTTGATTTCTAGTATATATACTTATAGTTATGTCTCGGACGAGGATAAAATGTGTAATTGAGCTTTAAAATTCACGACGTTCATCGATTGAAGACGAAGAGCTACTAAGGAGAGCATGTAGAACTTCAACAACAAAAGGTATGTGGAGACTTGAACTCATCTATCACTCAGAAGTCTATTTTTTTATATCTCCTAATGAGACAAAAGTTATATAGCTATATAGACTTTAATTTATACACATTTGATATTTCGAGATGAGTTTAACTCTCTTATATCTTTCTCGAAATATGTGTTGGAAAGCTTTTCACTTTAACCACGTTCATCATTATTCTTGAAGAAATTCAAAAGATGATCATGTGAAAATCACCTAGACGATAACATCTCACATGATTTGTGTGAGACAATCATTTGATGTAGGCTCAGAATGTTTTGTATTGATCATTCGATCACTTGAAAATTGCTTATAAGCTAATAGTTTGTGTGAGACATCTATTGTCGTCTACTAAGAATGTTTTAATGATTAAAATGGGAGTTAAGATCTAAAACCCATGTCTGGATAGATTACGGTTTGTGTACTTAGTGTACGAACTGTTTTGACGGAATTAAGGTTCGGAAGTTTGCATACCTGTTCGCAAACTTATTTAACTATTTAAGTCGGGGTACTTAATTTTGCATACCCGTTCGCAAACTGATTTAACTGTTGAAGTCCGGGAACCAAGTTTGCGTACCCGTTCGCAAACGGTTTCAACTGAGTTCGGTCCGGATTTAAAGTTTGCGTACCCATTTGCAAACTGTCGGCTTGTAACCAAGGTTCGGAACTTAAGTTTGCGTACCCATTTGCAAACTTAAGTGGTCCATGTTCTTAAATCGGTTAAGTATGATTTCATACTCATGAAAAAATACATTTATATGTTAAGGAATGCAATCTTTCCAAACCGTGGATAAAATGTTCATTAACTGATTCTTTTGAATCAATCCGATTTTGCTTCAATTGCGTCTTGTATACTTCTATGAGAATATAAACAATTGAACAACTCTATGAGTAACACAATTAGATTCATTTGATTATCAATTGAAATAGAAGAGTTAAGATGAATAAGGTTAATACAAAAGTGTTCATATGGCTAACTTCGGTTAACTGTTATTGAGCCAACTCAATATACACGTTTAGGTACGGTTACCTATCTAAATGAAGGTATATTTCATTTGTGTGTAACAAGCTAAAGACCATTTAACGGTGGAAAGATATTACCTTGAATCTTGAATAAGGTTTCATCTACCGGTGGATATTGATTGCTTTGTTCCAAAGTTATCAAACCATTATTTGAAGACTATATAAGGGGGAACTCTAGCAACTGGGAAACCTAATCCCGCACCTCTTGTGTGATACTAGTTGCGACTAGAGTCGATTCTCCTTTACCCTAGATTTTTTCTAAAACCATTATAGGTTAACGACTTAAAGACTTCATTGGGATTCTGAAGCCAGACCTAACTATTTCATTTGTAGTTCCGTGTTTTAATCTTACTTTGTTCTATCGTATTGAGTATTATCTTCTCTAAGATTTTCTCGAGATTTATCTCCGATAGGTAAGATATAAAAAGTAATCACAAAGCTCTTCGTCTCATTTTTTGTGATTCCACAATGACTTGTGCTACTACCATATACTTAAGTTATTGTGAGGTGATTGATATTACTAGGTTGTTCTTCAGGAATATAAGACCAGTGTATCAATTGGTTCCTGTTCACCTTGATTTATCAAAAGACGGAACAAAAACTCGTAGGTATTTCTATGGGAGACAGATTTATCTATTCAATATACTTTTCTATGTGAGACAGATTTGTTTATCAAGTCTTCAACTACATTCCAGTCCGAAGTTAACTTGTAGTAGGCTGGAGTCTGTAGCGGATTAATACAGTGTGGTGTTCAAATATGGACTAGGTCCCGGGGGTTTTCTGCATTTGCGGTTTCCTCGTTAACAGAACTTCTGGTGTCTGTGTTATTTCTTTTCCATATTATGTTTTATATATAATTGAAATATCAAAAGTTATGCGTAGTTCAATCAATTGGTAAATCCAACCTTTGGTTATTGATTGAAGTTGACTGACACTTGAGCATTGGTCTTTGGTACCATTCAAGTTGTTTCTCATAATAATCAGGCTCGCGGATTTCTATCTGTTTGATTTGCTGATTACATTGAGAAACAGAGATATAACTCTTGGATATATTTTCCTTGATTGAGTCTGACTGTCTAGTTGATTCTCTTGGAATTATATTGGAGATAGTCCATAAAGATTGGCTAAACGAAATATTGAGTGTGGTTGTTAGACCCCCGCTTTTTAAATTGGTATCAGAGCAGGAAAACATGTTTAAGACCTTATAAGTCTGTGTTTGTAGCAATCTGACTCTATGAACAGAAGTGCTATCTCTGACAATCGCATCACGAGAGACAAAAGTTATGTTTATATGAAATCTATTAACGAGAAAGACTTGTCGATCTCGCATAAAGATCATTCTGTTCCTAAGAAACAGACAAGTATTGATATGTGTTACCATGATTACCTTACTGACGAGTCTGAATCCGAAGTAGAAATGGAAGCAGCCCATGAGAGTGCAGCGATTCTAAAACTTGTTAGAATCCAGGCAGCTAAAACCAATAGGCTGAAACACAAGGTCAATACAGTGGTTGGTATGGTAAAAGATCGTGATTCTTAATTAAGGGTTCTTCGTGAGGATAATTTTGTAGTTTGTTCATCCCGAACCTTACTCGAGGATAAACTCAAGGAAGATTCCCGTGAAATAGAACGACTATTGAGTAATCTCTCTATGCAAGATAAAAGTTGTTCTGGGTATTCTGTCATACCAATTACTTCTGACTCTGCTGTGTTTTTAGAAAATGTGACTACTTGTAATCATGTTTCTCTAATGAAACCATCTTCAGAAGCTAAACTGCAAACCCTTCCTATCACTAAAGAGGTGCTTGGTTCATCCACTGATCAAGGAAACACCGTATCTCATAGAAGGAAGAAATCTTCTAACGATGTTGCTAATCCTACACACTCCAATCACTCCGGTGATCAGAAAGTATGTCTATTTTGTGATTCAAAAGGACATGTTCAATGGAAGAGAAAATTGAAGTTGAATGACAACTACTTTGGTCGGCTTCAACACACCTTAGATTAAATACTCAAAGGTGTAACTGACATTCAGATGTCTAAACCTATTGGTTTTAGTACTCAGCCTGTGAATTCTTATAGCATTAATACAAATTGTTCAAGGAGATTTCAGAAAGGTCCTCCTCAATCTAAGATGAAGGATGATATTCAAGATGTGAGAAAGGTACCAGAAAGTGAAAACAACAAATGAGATATGAAGGACAACCTTAATCTGATAATTGAAGGATACAAGGATCTTATCAACAAGTTGTCAAAATGCTCCAACCATACTTTTTCTGGTAAGGATTCAAACTTAGTTCCATACTTTGATGATAGTAAGTTTTATGATACTTTTTCACATCAAAAAGGGTTTCCTCCAAAAATTAGAAGGAAAAAGAGGATTAACCATGAACAATATTCATTTGATGAGCTTAAGGCTCATACTTGTGTTAATTAATCACAAGGGTTGAATTCTTACTCATGAAAAATCCTGTTGAGTAAGATATGCTAATAATCAGGTATACTTTTGGCTATATGCTTTGTGATTAGTTGAGTTATTTTCTTATCATTCATAGCTAAACTATTGTATACATATATCTTTGCCTAAGTATTGTTTTGTTTCTAAAATCATTTCGATTGTTTTTCTTTTTTTTGAAATTTTTTTTAATTGGGTTGTCTGCTACTCTTGTGCTCAAAAAAAAATTCTTGTGAGAATATAAAATTTATTGAGCCAAAAAAACAACTGTGAAAGCAAATTTTTCACGTAGCAAAATTTCGCTGTATTTTTTTTATTTTGTAAAGAGGTACTTTACAGTTTTTTTTTTAAGTTTTTGTTTTTGGGGACCATGTTGGTTTTCGTACGGGTATTTACATTGACTTGTAACGAACCAATTTTTGAAACTCTAAATGTATTCCCTAAGAAACCATTTAAATACCAATCCTATTGAGTCACGTACACGTACTCTAGGTTGTTTTCTTTTTGTCAAGAATGTCATCACCTTCTCGCACTTGTGATTTTGCAAAAGGTTTTCTTGATAAGGGTATTGGTTTCAAATCCAAAGGGAATAAGAAAAGAACTCTAGTAGATGTTGATGATATCAAATATCAAAATCCTGTTTTATTATGATGATGTCTCATGCTACTATGCATATACTCATCAAGATGTAGAGAATGAGGATATGGTTTCTGCTGAAGTGGTTCATGATTTTCTTAAACACTTTGAGGAAGCAAAACTGCAACTCGTTGATACCATGAAGGGTCTCGATGTGTTAAACACTGAGTTGAAAAAGGTTAACTCTGACCTTGTTCTCATGAAGACACGTGTTAAAGATCTTTTCAATGAGGATATCTTCTCTGAAGAAGCAGTGGATGATGTCAATCACAAGCTCAAAGGTCTCAAGACTTGTGAAGATTCCTAAAGAGCTCATTGATTTCAGTTCATGATCGGTTTTGCTGGATTAGGAGTCTTTTTCTTTTTTTTTGGATTGTTGATTTTTATATGTTTCTAGGAAACTTCTTATGAGAATTTATTGTTGTGTTTTAAGAAGGATAACTAGGGCTGGGAATAGCAATTATTGTGATTACACATAGCTATTGCCAACGATTTTCATCTTGCAATGTTTTTAGATTTATTTATTTAAATTCTAAGTTATTTGGAAGATGATTTTTTGCAGTATTAATCTTTATTGGTTTCACATATTGCAAATAATATTATGGGATATGTGTGTTTACGTCCGTGAACTATGATTGTCCCATATATGTCAAAAGTTAAGTCTATTATGTCATTATGCAAATATTGATGGAAAATAGAATGAACTTTTGATGTTTATGTCAAAGATTAAGTCTATGGTATCATTATGCAAATTTTGATGAAAAATAGAATGAATCTTTGAATATTCCGCAATATTGATCTTTTCCTGATCCACTTCTATGTGAAAGTACTGTATGGCTCCGTAAGTTTTCTTATGTTGAGCATTTCCGATTAAATTAATTATTGAGCTTTCTTTGTGGTTAATTTAATTGAGTTTTCAGGATACAAATTCATGTTTCATGTGATTTGTTAAAGTCCAAATAAATCCTTCTTTTCTTGTAAAAGTAAGGTCGCTCTTGTTGTTCTTTCGGAAATGACATTTTATAGGGGAGAGTTCTTAATTGAACTTGTGCTTAATTGCCAAATCTTTGTGGGGAGTGCGGTTGTGGAATATTGTAGGAGTTATCTTGTATCTTTATAAACTCCTTGATGAATACACTAAGTTTCGACTATGTGAAATCATCGAAACAAAGTTGATATTTTCTCTTTTAGTCATGAAGTATCTCTTCGAGAATTTCATTATGATCCCGCTAGTTTTCGTACCTTTGCAAATTTTTATTGACAAAAAAGGGGGAGTGATACATATCCCCGTAGTATTATTGTCAAAGTTGTGATACAATTGAACTTTGATGATGTGTAATAATACTATGACACTGTATAACAATAAGAAAACAATCTTGTGAAATTATTGTTATGGCTACGGATCTTCAACAGCTATGATGCTGAGTTGAACACGTTCAGGATCACTGGACTACTTGGAGTGATAAATAATTCAAGGAATGTTGAACAACCAAGGAAATCAAGCATTTGGATGAGAAGCTACAAAGTTTATTTATTTTGTAATCCATATATATTGATAGTTTTGTCACTACCATTGACAAAGGGGGAGATTGTTAGAGCACTACTCGGTCAAACTCACAAGCATTGCTATCTAAAGCTTGTTTGTCAAGTTTAGATGTCAAAACTATAAGTCTTGATTTCTAGTCTACTTATAGCTATGTATCGAATTAGGATAGAATGTGTAGTTGAGCTTTAGACTTCACGGCTATCATTGATTAAAGACGAAGAACTACTAAGGGGAGCTTGTGGAACTTCAACAACAAAAGGTATGTGGAGACTTGAACTCATCAATCACTCAGAAATCTATTCTTTTCTATCTCCTAATGAGACAAAAGTCGTATAGCTATATAGACTTTACTTTATACACATTTGATATTTCGAGCAGAGTTTAACTCTCTTATATCTTTCTCGAAATATGTTTGGAAAGATTTTCGTTTTAACCACATTCATCATTATTCTTGACAAAAGTCAAAAGATGATCATGTGAAAATCACCTGGTCGGTAACATCTTACATGATTTGTGTGAGACAATCATTTAATGTAGGCTCAGAATGTTTCGTATTGATCATTCGATCACTTGAAAATTGCTTATAAGCTAATAGTTTGTGTGAGACAGCTATTGTCATCTTATAAGAATGTTTCAATGATTGAAATGGGAGTTAAGAGCTAAAACCCATGTCTGGATATATTACGGTTTGTGTACTTAGTGTATGAACTGTTTTGACAGAATTCAGGTTCGGAAGTTTGCATAACCGTTCGCAAACTTACTTCACTGTTTAAGTCGGGGTACTTAAGTTTGCATACCCGTTCGCAAAGTGATTTAACTTTTGAAGTCCGGGAACCAAGTTTGTGTACCCGTTCGCAAACGGTTTCAACTGAGTTCGGTCCGGAGCTAAAGTTTGTGTACCCGTTTGCAAACTTAAGTGGTCCAGGTTCTTAAATCGGTTAAGTATGATTTCATACTCATGAAAAAATACATTTATATATTAAGGAATGCAATCTTTCCAAACCGTGGTTAAAATGTTCATGAACTAATTCTTCTAAATCAATCCGATTTTTCTTCAATTGTGTCTTGTATACTTCTATGATAATATAAACAATTGAACAACTCTATGAGTAACACAATTAGATTCAATTGATTATCAATTGATCTAGAAGTGTTAAGATAAACAAGGTTAAGACAAAAGTTTTCATATGGCTAACTTCGGTTAACTGTTATTGAGGCAACTCAATATACACGTTTAGGTACGGTTACCTATATCTAAATGAAGGTATATTCATTTGTGTGTAACAAGCTAAAGACCATTTAACGGTGGAAAGATATTAGCTTCAATCTTGAATCAGGTTTCATCTAACGGTGGATATTGATTGCTTTGTTCCAAAGTTATCAAACCATGATTTGAAGACTATGGAAAGACGAGGGTACCCAAATACATCACAATCTTTAATTTATCCACCTATAAGTCCTCTTACGGAAAGTGATTGTCTATGGACAAAGTCGATACAATACTACAAATCAGTATTCACACTTTATGTGATCGTCTATGGATACGAGATCGAGACAATACAACAAGAAAAGTGTGATTACTTGATAATAGGTTCGGACTTAACCAAACTCTGTAGGATCACTAACAAGTAATACGGAGTTAATGTTTGTGTAATTTACTTTAAATTATAATAACAATTATAATTGCGGAAAGGAAAAGTAAAAGACATAGCAAGATTTTGTTAACGAGGAAACCGCAAATGCAGAAAAACCCCAGGACCTATTCCAGAATTGAATACTATCAGAATTAGGCCATTATAAAAAATCTAAACCAACTTCGTATAGTTGAGACCAAGCAAATAAACCTATAGTTCACTTAGTTTCTTCAGTATCCCTGCGCTTCCGACATTTAATAAGTGGACGCACTTGAACAATTCCTTTGGATCGTATTCCAAAAAGTAAAGGAACAACAAATCTGTTTGGTAACAACTCTCTTGATTCTTTCATATGAAGATATCTCAAGTCATAAGCAAAGGCTCTTCCGTTTAACAAATAAACTCCTTTGCCTAGTCAGATCAATCTATCTAACAACTACCGAAGTAGCAGAGTTTAGATTTGCAATCAATCAATATAGAATCAAATAAGAAACTATAAGGTGATGCCGATCTACACAATTAATCAATCTAAAAAATCCGATTCTAGTTGGATCCCATCCGATCAAGGTTTATGCACACCCAAAGATATAGAAACAAAATAAGAAGTCTTCTTTGTCTTCAATAAACACCTGCACAACACCACTTGAATCTCTTGTGATCAATCACGCACAGAACGGAATCTGTTAACAATGGATTATCACAAGATGTCCTTAGATCTACAAATAGTTCTAAAGATCCCGTCGACACTTCGATCTAGTTTGAGTGAATCTTATATACGAAGAGAAGATTCTCAAGAATAAACAAACTAGGTGCAATCAAAGTTCAACACCCGTTAGTCAATCAAATCAATCGAAAACTAAAATAAACTGCAATTATATAGCTTCCCACCAACGGTACTCGTAGAGTTTCTTGATCCCATAAAAGTCTTTAAACAAGCGGTCGTAAGAAATTTCGCCTAATTAGGGTACTTTCCTCTCCGGATAGACGGCTCCACAAGAAACAACAAAAAAATGAAGTTTTCTTGGATCTTAGGATAGTTTGCTTGAAATGCAAAATTTTGTATTTATAGACCAAGGAATTTCCAAAACCGAATATTCTCAAGATATGAAATTAATGCCCAAAATCGGTTTTCATAATTCCTGGAAATGCTTTGTCCAATATTTCCGAAATCTCACTAGAAAATCTCCAATTAGTAAATGCACATTACCAATTTTTATTTTCCAGAGATATGCATTTAATTGCTGGTAATTAAAAGCATATAAAACTAATAACCTTAATTAAAAGATTATTAATTTATTTCGGTCCGGGATCTCCTTGAGTTATTAAGGAATATCTTGGAACAATAAAAGATAAGAGTTACTGATCATGTTCAAAGTATGTTGACATCTTTTCTTTGTAAATCCTTTTTCATATTTACAATCTTGGAATCGATTATACCACACTTTCAACCAAGTTTAGGATTGGTTCATATGTATTCCAAGACAACTATGTGATTGATCAAATATCAAATCACTAATCATGGGTTTACGGTTTTACCAAACATAAGGATCGTTTCTACCTAAATATGGTTACTGGGACCGGTTACATCAGTTACCAGGATCGGTTACATCAATTACCAGGACCGGTTACCATATTCTCATGGTATTACTTGTGATCGGTTACACAAGTCACTAGGATCGGTTACACCAATTACTAGGATCAGTTACGCCAATTACAAGGATCGATTACACAAATCTTTTGTGATCAGTCACACCAATTACTAGGATCGGTCACACCAACTACAAATATCGATCATACCATCTTAGGTGATTACTTAGGATCGGTTACACTAATAAAAGTCATACCAATTCATAAGTCAGGCATTGTGATTAGTTATACCAAGATACACAACAAGTTATGATAGGTTCTACTAACTCACACATATTGGTAATCCAAAGATATACAATGAATAACAATACTAATAAGCCTAGCGATTTCCCTTTCGATTCATAAAACAAGTTCATGAATGTACTTCCTTTAAAAATAATGTAAACATTGATTCCTATGATGAAATCTTCACCTTTACCCATACACATAATCACAATAGCATTCATACGATTATGTCGATGTCTTAAATATACGAAGTTCAAAAGATAAGCGTTATACTTCGTATCCTAATTCCTTAACACTATGATCATGTGATCATGTCTTACTACTAGAGTATAATCATTCACAGCTTCGCAGTTATGTTTTCAATATATCACGACTTGAAAGGTACGTTAGGAATGAAACAGTTCAAGTCAAATAATACTAACCTCAAGAGGAAGGATGATGTCGTCATTTTAGCTTGTTACTTCTTTACATTCTTCAAGTCTTAGAGTAATACTTGTATGTCTCATAATCCTAGACTTTCTAGTCTTACCTATACGAAGTTGTCTCTAGTACATAATCAAGCGACTCTTAGATGGGTTTTGATTCACTAAAATATGACAACCAAACTTGACATACCAACGCTTGGTGGGTTCAACCGAGCTATGCTCTAATAATCTCCCCCTTTGTAAATTTTAGTGACAAAACTCTTAATACATATGGATAAACAAATAACAAGAATTCATTACACATACTCTTGATTTCAAGTTTCACCAGCTGAAACACCTGCATATATTCAATCCATAAATACCGTTGTTGACATTTGAATAACAAAGCTAATACTCCCCCTAAAGGTAAGATAGGTAGATTTTCAATCCGAACATCTTTGTTATTTCCCTTTTGTAGTAAAGATAACTACAAAAACAATATGATATGTTGTTCCCCCTTGGTCAATGCTTTGCTCTTTCGTTAGATATAACGTTTAAGAACAATTGTCCTTTCCTTAGTGATTACAAATCACTTGTTTACTCCATATATTTCTCCCCCTTTTTGTCACAAAATGACAAAGGTTCGAGCAAATAAAGGTCAAACCGAAAGGATCTTACAAATCTAAAGGACTTGTACAACCTATAAGAGTTAAGCATGAAGGTTTCACATACCATTTTAGATAACCAATATCAAAACTGAAACTACAAGTAATTTGGTTTTAATATGTTATCAAGGAAACAATTTCCCAAAGAAATTTTCCCTAATAGTTTAACAAATTGACTAAGAAACTTAGTTCCCTTGCTAAACCGATTGCACAAATACAATCTCTTATTTCGATAAGACCAAAATAAAGATCGGAATTAACTTTGTTTTTCTCATCAGGTTCTAATTATTCAGCAAATAACTTAGACCTTTCACTCTAGACAAGACAAGAACTAGGTTAGTTAACTAGTATTTCTCGTCAAGGTATTCGATTCGACTTGAATAACCGAATCCTTCACTTTGATAAGTCTAACTAAGATCAGAATTAACTTAGTTTCTCTTATACGGAATCGAATTGGACTAAACAAATGATCCCGTATTTTGTTAAGCCATAAACAATACATACAAACCACATAAATTGACTTGCATAATTATTTCTCTTAACCGGAAGCAATTGTAACAAACATAGACATTGTAGCACCGCAATTGCACCGAAATTTCGTTAAACCAAAAACACTTGATATCAAACAATAAAGAAGATATCAAACAATAAGTCAAATAAATTGACACAGTTTTTCTTAACGGAAACAATTGAATCACACACACACACATCCATACACACATAATGGAATAAGCATCAACTGTACCGAAATTTTGTTAAGCAAAAGCAAAATATATGCAATAAAATCAGGCTTTTCTTAAACAGGAAAACGATTAACTAACAAATTCGTTACCTCAAATTCAAAATCCTCTTCTCCCCAGAAAGATATATCATTAAGCGAAATTTCAAGTTAGAACTCTCCCCCATTATGTTGTCATTCTCCCGCAAGAACAAAATAACAACAACAAGAGCAACCTTTACTAGAGAAAGGTTGAAACGGTTTTAACTAATGCAAAAGTTGAAAACCCGAAACACATATGTTTATGTTAAACACAACTCATGTAAATACAAATTGATTCAACACATTGTGACTTTTTACATATGAGTCTCAATTGGAACTCCTTATGATCCTTTGATTAAGCCTACCAACATGGGCTAAAACTTAATTCCGCTAAATCAAAAAGCCACACAAACCATAAGGGTTCACATCATATGAGATCGAATATTATGGTTATGAAAACTAAAATCAAACATCCCATAAACACATAGCAATAATATAAAGCATTCAAGCACAGGCTATGTAATCGGAAAAACTATCACAAGAAAAATTATATAGTAATAATTTTATTCATAAATAATAGATAGTTTTATTCAGAAATAAACCTTATACAATAATTGAAATCGTCAAAACTGATGTCTATTTTCTTGTAATTGCGAGTCTTGTGAAGATCGCTTTCGAATACTGGATTCAAATTCTTTTGATCACTTCCCTTTTCAGTAGAAGATTTGTTCACCTCAAGCAGTTGAGAATGAAGATCATCTAGTACCTCTTTTGAATCCTTTATCATCAGCTCATGGTGTCTTATGCAACTTCTAACAGTAAGAATCGGTTTTCTTGGAGAATCTTGAAGATTATCATGTTGAGAGACATCATGAGTTTAAGTCATAACCGATGCACATAGTGCTAAATCATCAAGGGATGATCATTCCTTTACCGATTTCTCCATTGATGCGAGATAGTCTTCTTTCGGACAAGAAGAATAATATAAAATAGGAGAAAATCAAGGTGTGATATAGTTTGGTTTATGGAACCCGAATATATTTATCCAAAAAGTAAAATATATCGATTATGAGCTTATTGTTGCCTAAAGAACATATTTGTACATTCTGCCCAATTTTATGCCTCCTCACAATCAGAATTTTGGGCAACAAGTGAGGATGCAATTTTCAACACAGTCAGTGTGTGTTGAAGTGAGGATTAACCTCACCAAAGGTAACAAAGACATCCTTAGGATGATTTATAAACACAATAGATTGTGTTTCTTTGTGTTCTTTCTTTCTCTTGTCATTGCAAGAGTCTGCAACTTCTTTTTGAGATCTAATAAACTCATCAGCCTTCAAAATCTTTATGCCCTTTCGAAGTGCTTTGATAAATTTATTTTGTTGGAGATTTCCATGGAAGATTGCAGTGTGGTTATTTTCTCCACATAAAGAACTTAACATATAACCATAAGATTTAGCTTCTGACCTCTTTGGTTTGTCAACCAATTTTTCTTGCTCAGATTTTGCCTCTTGAGTTTTATCTGACAGGGGTTTTATAAGGTTTTCAAGTTCTAGACTTAATCTTTGATTTTCCTTAATTCCCAACTCAATTTTTTCTAAACAGTTCTTTAGGAGGTTATTAGACTCACAAGATACATCATTGTTAGATTTGGCAAGAAGTGCATTATAGCTAGATATTCCTTCATAGGGTTTTTCCTCCGGGATATCATCTAGAGTAGAGACGTAAGCCTTATTACACTTCTGAGCTTTTCTGCTGAATTTTTTTTCTTCCATATGTCTGAATCTACGACATTTGAAACATTGGATTTCTTCATTACCTTTTTCACAACAAAAAGATAATGTATCAGGATTAGATTTATCTTTCAATAAAACATCCTTCATCCGTTGTGTTAGGAGTATAATTGTTGAGTTAAGCTCTCTTTCAACAAGAATTTCATCCTCTTGACAACGTTTCTTAGTCAGGTTTATACATACTTCTTTCGAAGATTTACTTGTATTAGCTGAGACATCATACCTAACATTTCGGTTCTTCAGCAGATTTTCTTTGTCAAACATCTTTAACTTTCTTAGCTGCAAGAGAGTTTCGAGAAAGTAAAGAAAGATCATTGGCTTCTATTATGGCATGTTTCTTAGACTCGTATCTGGATGGTAACGATCTGAGAATCTTGCATACTATTTCCTTTTCAGATATAACCTTTCCAAGAGAGAAAGAGGCATTGATAATCTCAGAAAGTTTAGAGTTAAACTCCTCGAAGGTATCGTTATCATCCATTTTAAGGTATTCTCATTCAGAAGAAGGAGAAAAAAGTCGTATTTCTCTTTCATTTCCTTCAAATATAGTCTCAAGGGTATCCCATGCCTCCTTAGAAGTTTCACATGATAGAACATGATATATAAGATCATGACTTACTGCATGTGTTATGGCATTCAATCCATCATAATTCTGCTTTGCAAGAGCTCTTTCTTCATAAGTGTAGAACGCTAAGCGTTTAAACTCGTTGTCCGAATATTCTACTTTCGTTGATATCCGTCTTCGATTAATAGCAAAGTATTAAAATCTCGGGATTGATGAAAAGTTCTCATAGCAGATTTCCAAAATGGGTAATTTGTCCCATCAAATCTTGGTGGTATGTTAACTGAATCATTCATAGGATTCATTTCTTATAAGTTGGATCGCACCAAACACAGATTGTTAGATCTTTTCGTGTTTGCCTGCTCTGATACCAATTGAAAAGACGAGGGTACCCAAATACACCATAATCTTTAATTTATCCACCTATAAGTCCTTTTACCGAAAGTGATTGTCTATGGAGAAAGTCGAGACAATATTACAAATCGGTATTCACACTTTGTGTGATCGTCTATGGATACGAGATCGAGACAATACAACAATCAAAGTGTGATTACTTGATAATAGGTTCGGACTTAACCAAACTCTATAGGATCACTATCAAGTAATACCGAGTTAACGTTAGTGTAGTTTACTTTAAATTATAGTAACAACAATTATAATTGTGGAAAGGAA
The DNA here is from genome assembly GCA_023531105.1 of Papaver atlanticum. Lineage (NCBI taxonomy): Eukaryota > Viridiplantae > Streptophyta > Magnoliopsida > Ranunculales > Papaveraceae > Papaver > Papaver atlanticum. Next base: position 1,366,258 of record JAJJMB010017971.1, on the reverse strand, counting down.
AAGTAATTGACACAGCAAGATTTTGTTAACGAGGAAACCGCAAATGCAGAAAAACCCCGGGACCTAGTCCAGAAATGAATACTCTCAAAATTAATCCGCTATACAAAAATCTAAACCAACTTCATATAGTTGAGACCAATCAACTAAACCTATAGTTCACTTAGTTTCTTCAGTATCCCTACGCTTCTGACATTTAATAAGTGCACGCACTGGAACAATTACTGTGGATCGTATTCCAAACAGTAAAGGAACAACAAATCTGTTCGGTAACAACTCTATTGATTCTTTCAGATGAAGATATCTCAAGTCATAAGCAAAGGCTCTTCCGTTTAACAAATAAACTCCTTTGTCTGGTCAGATCAATCTATCTAAAAACTACCGAAGTAGCAGAGTTTAGATTTTCAATCAATCAATATAGAATCAAACAAGAAACTATAAGGTGATGCCGATCTTACATAACTAATCAATCGAATAAATCCGATTCTAGTTGGATCCCAGCCGATCAAGGTTTGTGCACATCCAAAGATACATAAACCAAATAAGAAGTCTTCCTTATCTTCAAATCTTCTTTAATCTTCAATAAACACCTGCACAACACCACTTGAATCTCGTATGATCAATCACGCACAGAATGGAGTCTGTTAACAATGAATTGTCATAGGATGTCTTTAGATCTACAAACAGTTCTAAAGATCCCGTCGACACTTCGATCTAGTTTGAGTGAATCTTATATAAGAAGAGAAGATTCTCAAGAATAAACAAACTAGGTGCAATAAAAGTTCAACAACCGTTAGTAAATCAAATCAATCGAAAACTAAAATAAACTGCAATTATCTAGTTTCCCACCAACGGTACTCGCAAAGCTTCTTGATCCCACGGAAGTATTTAAACGAGCGGTCGTAAGAGATTTCGCCTAAGTAGGGTACTTTCCTCTCCGGATAGACGGCTCCACCAGAAACAAAAAAAAATGAAGTTTTCCTGGCTCTTAGGATAGTTTGCTTGAAATGCAAACTTGGGTATTTATAGACAAGGGATGTTTGGACACCAAGGAATTTCCAAAATCGAATATTCTCAAGATATGAAATTAATGCCCAAAATCGGTTTTCATAATTCCTGGAAATGCTTTGTCCAATATTTCCGAAATCTCACAAGAAAATCTCAAATTAGTAAATGCACATTACCAATTTTTATTTTCCATAGATATGCATTTAATTGCTAGTAATTAAAAGCATATAAAACTAATAACCTTAATTAAAATATTCTTAATTTATTTCTGTCCGGGATCTACTTGAGTTATTAAGGAATATCTTTGAACAATAAAAGATAAGAGTTATTGATCATGTATAAAGTATGTTGACATCTTTTCTTTGTAAATCCTTTTTCATATTTACAATCTTGGAATCGATTATACCACACTTCCAAACAAGTTTAGAATTGGTTCATCTGTATTCCAAGACAACTATGTGATTGATCAAATATCAAATCACTAATCATGGGTTTACGGTTTTACAAAACACAAGGATCGGTTATACCTCAATATGGTTACTAGGACCGGTTACATCAGTTACCAGGATCGGTTACATCAATTACCAGGACCGGTTACCATATTCTCATGGTATTACTTGTGATCGGTTACACCAATTACTAGGACCGGTTACGCCAATTACAAGGATAAATTACACAACTCATTTGTGATCGATCACACCAATTACTAGGATCGGTCACACCAATTACAAATATCGATCATACCATCTTAGGTGATTACTTAGGATCGGTTACACTAATAAAAGTCATACTAATTCATAAGTCAGGCACTGTGATTAGTTATACCAAGATACACAACAAGTTATGATCGGTTCTACTAACTCACACATATTGGTAATCCAAAGATATGCAATAAATAACAATACCAATAAGCCTAGCGATTTCCCTTTCGATTCATAAAACAAGTTCATGAATGTACTTCCTATAAACAAATGTAAACATTGTTTCCTAGGATGAAATCTTCTCCTATAACCATACACATAATCACAATAGCATTCATACGATTATGTCGATGTCATAAATATACGAAGTTCAAAAGATAAGCGTTATACTTCGTATCCTAATTCCTTAACCCTATGATCATGTGATCATGTCTTACTACTAGAGTATAATCATTCACATATTCGCAGTTATGTTTTCAATATAGCACGACTTGAAAGATATGTTAGGAATGAATCAGTTCAAGTCAAATAATACTAACCTCAAGAGGAAGGATGATGTCGTCGTTGTAGCTTGTTACTTCTTCACATTCTTCAAGTCTTCGAGTAATACTTGTATGTCTCATAATCCTATACTTTCTAGTCTAACCTATACGAAGTTGTCTCTAGTACATAATCAAGCGACTCTTAGATGAGTTTTGATTCACTAAAATATGATAACCAAACTTGACATACCAACGCTTGGTGGGTTCAACCGAGCTATGCTCTAACAGATTATATAAGGGAGAACTCTAGCAACTGGGAAACCTAATCACGCACTTCCTGTGTGATACTAGTTGCAACTAGAGTCGATTCTCCTTTAACCTGGGTTTTTCCTAAAACCATTATAGGTTAACGATTTAAAGACTTCATTGGGATTCTGAAGCCAGACCAAACTATTTTCTCTGTAGTTACGTGTTCTGGTCTTAGTTTATTCTATCGTATTGAGTACTATCTTCTCTAAGATTTGCTCGAGATTTATCTCCGATAGGTAAGATATAAAAAGTAATCACAAATCTCTTCGTCTCATTCTTTGTGATTCCAAAATAACTTGTTCTACTACCATATGGTTAAGTTATGTGAGGTGATTGATATTACTAGGCTGTTCTTCGGGAATATAAGATCGGTGTATCAATTGGTTCTTGTTCACCTTTATTTATCAAAAGAAGGAACAAAAATTCGTAGGTATTTCTATGGGAGATAGATTTATCTATTTAATAGACTTTTTTGTTTGAGCCAGATTTGTTTATAAAGTCTTCGAATTTGGGTCGTAGCAACTCTTAGTTGTGGGTGAGATCAGCTAAGGAAATCAAGTGCGTAGAGTCCTGCTGGGATTCAGAGGCGTAAGGAACGCGACTGTAACTTAATCAGTGTGGTATTTGTTAGGGCTCAACTACATTCTTGTCCGAAGTTAACTTGTAGTAGGCTAGATTCTGTAGCGACTTAATACAGTGTGGTGTTCAAATCTGGACTAGGTCCCGGGGGTTTTCTGCATTTGCAGTTTCCTCGTTAAAAAAACTTCTAGTGTCTGTGTTATTTCTTTTTCGCATTATATTTTCTATATAATTGAAATATCACAGGTTGTGCGTAGTTCAATCAATAGGTAAATCCAACCTTTGGTTGTTGATTGAAATTGATTGACACTTGAATATTGGTCTTTGGTACCGTTCAGGTTGTTTCTCATAATAATTAGGATCGCGGATTTCTAGCTATTTGATTTGCTGATTACATTGAGAAACAGAGATATAACTCTTGGATGTATTTTCCTTGATTGAGTCTGACCTTCTAGTTGATTCTCTTGGAATTATATTGGAGTTAGTCCATACAAATTGCCTAAACGAAATATTGGGTGTGGTTGTTAGACCCCCGTTTTTTCACAAACCATGGACATCAATTGTCGTGATGCAAAAGGGTTGGCAGAACGCTTTATTACAATCAACATGGAAATATCCGCTTATGTTGGATTGATAATGCAAGCCAAGATAGGAGGCCGGGAAAGTGGTCTTATGGATGGTGATGTTGAAAGACAAGTTCGTACAGATTGGCAGCGAAAACATGGCAAACAGTTCGCTTTCGAAAGTTGTTATCATATTTTGAAAGTGTTGAACAAATATCATCCAGAATTTTTAGCAGCTAATCAACAAGTACCTGAAAGGTCACCATACAATTCTTCTCCCTCAACACCAAATTCTTCATCATTTTCAATAGGTCCATCAAATTCTTCACCAGATACCCCAAGAAACCCAAATATGAACTTATATCTCAATGATGATGATGGTAAGAGAAAACTTCCAGGGGGTGACAATGCAAAACTGGCTATAAAATTAGCTCAAGAATGAGGAAATTCCAATGGATTTAACATGTCGTAGTTTATGGAACATCAGAAGACTGTCGAGAAGCAAAGAGCAGTTGGTAGGAAATTTCATAACAGGGAGAGTAAGAAAAGTTGCCTTTCTCAAGAAAAATTTGGGTTTGACCATGACAAGCATAACATTCTTCAAGATGACACTTCAATTATGAACCCCATCAAAAACATCTGTGGCAAATCGAATTTGACAGGATTCAAGCATATAATATTGAACAAAAAGATGGATTTGCTAACAACCAACCTAGTGGCGATGATGATGAAAATGAGTTCCATGTAGTAGAACCTCCAGATGATTGATGTATTAATTTAAGTTTTAATTTGAAGTATTGCATTTTAATTTGATATGTTGTTATTGCATTCTACTTAATATTAGATTGAAATGAAAAGTTGATTAATTTGAAATGGTGTTGCAGTCTACTTAAATAAGTTTCACTCATTAACTTAAAATAAAATACATAACTTAATAATTAAACTAAAATACATAACTTAATAATTATGCCCACCCGCTCTTCCATGCCCTGCCCAAAGATTCACTCTCAGGTCGTCTCTTAAACTGTCATAGAAATTCTGGTTCTCAATGTTATTAGTCATTTGAGCATAATTTGTTGTAGGCACGCTTCTTTGTGGTTGAATGTCAGGCCTCATATTTTAATCTTCATAGTTAGTTCATTCCTTATCACGACGAGTTTCCTAAATGACCATGTTATGAAGAATTATGCAAGTGGGTATAATCTTGTGCATTTCACGAGCACTCAACCCATGGTATGGCCATAAATAATAGCGAACTTCCTCTTCAAAATTCCAAAAACGCGTTCCACATCCTTCCTCACTGCCATTTGGCAGTCGTTAAAATGCCGATATGAATGGCCTAACGCAGCGGCAGGAGGCTGACGGTAACATTGAACCAAGGTGGACCATTTTGTGTAGATACCATCTGCAAGATAATACCCATGAGTGTACTTATGGCCGTTGATCATGAAACAGACTTGGGGACAAATTCCATACTTCAGATCTTCAAACAGAGGCGACTTGTGCAAAACATAAATATCATTTTTTGAACCCGGAAGACCAAAAAAAGCGTGCCATATCCAACAATCATAAGAAGCAGCAGCTTCAAGGATAATAGTTGGTTTTGAATAATGACCCTTATATTGACCGGCCCAATAAACAAAGCATCATTACCATACCCAATGCATACAATCAAGACTACCTAGCATTCCTGAGAATCTCCTTTCCTCATTCTCCCTCAATATTTGTCTAACATCTTCCTCGGTTGGTTTTCGTAAATATGTTGGACCAAAATGATTAATCATTACTTCACAAAACAATGAAAGGTAAGTGAATGAAGTTGTTTTACCCATACGAAGGTACTCATCGTTCGCATCCACTGGTCTGCCATAGCCTAGAAATTTTAAAGTCGAAGTAACTTTTTGTTCATGACTATGACCTCTAATATTCAGTGCATCAAACTGAAAATTTAATTGAAGTTCTACTCGACAAAGCTATTCAATAATATTTTTCACCAGATGCCGAGGCATGAAAAATCGACCTTGAAATTTTGATCAGAGTATACACAATTGGGAAGAAAATAATCGTGCATCAGCTTCTGGTGGTAAAATTCCCTCTCTCGATACATATATCTTCTTGAGAATACTTCTTGTGGCTCTGGAACTCTAGGTATTAATCCCGTATGTACGAGCATCAAAGTGTCGATTAGTTTATTATCTTCAGCTTCTTCACCGTTAAGTTCCTGCAAACTCCTCTGATGCATTTCTTGCTGTAATCTAAACTGATTCATAATAACATTCCCCTCTTCATTAGATCTTGCCATCGATGATTATGAAATTTAAAATTGAGAATAGAGATAGAGAAATTAGTGAAATATATATAGAAGTAGGTGTGAGTAACTTTAAGATATACAAGAGCGTATATATAGGAACCAGCATGGGGGAAATAGCCTTTGCAAAATAACTACTTATCGATAATCATAAAAAAAAAATTGACTCAGAAAAGGCAAAATTTATTGAGAAAAAGTTCAATTCCTTACCAAGTAGGTAAAGAATAGATAAAAAAAGGTACAAGAAAAGAAGCTCAATTATAATATAGCTTCTAAGAACGAAAGTAAACACAACTAAAACTAATTTATAATAGCTTCCCAGTTGTACAGAATTGTGTCCAAAGATATACCCTGGAAAATGTTTGTACCCACACACCAGTTATAAATGAAAACCTTGACATTGTTAATCAGTTCCTCCAGCGTTTTGTACTTCCCATTAAAAACTCTAGCGTTTCTCTCGATCCAGATAGCCACTCAGCCCACCACACTGCAAATGGAATAATATCCCACTCCCATATAAAGGTTGGGACCTTTCTTCGTTTCCACTCCCAAATAGTATGTCTAACTGATTCTTGAAAGGGTTAATTGGGCTTTAGTACTTAGGTTTTTTCCAGGTTTAGGCTTTGGTCTAACATTTGTCCAACGTTAGGGCTTGGTACCTGGAATGGACATTGACCCATGTTGACTAGGTTAAGTCTTAACTTCTATTTAGTAATTATTAAAAAAATTTGTATAATATGTAATTGTTAAAACTACAGACAAACCCATTTTTCAGATTTTTTCACTGAGAAACCCACGCCCAGAAAAACTCACGCGCGCACCCATTTTTGGTGAAAATATTTCTCCCAAACCCATAGTTTATAAAATTCAATTTCAGTCATTTTTTTCTTCATCTTCATCTTCAATTCCTTTTCTTCTTCCTCTCCACTCTACCGTGAATTCTTGATGGGTAAAATTATCCATCGAAAAAACCCTAGAAATTAAATCAGTCAATATGAATAGTTAGTCCTACACTGTCTGAAACCGAGAGAAGAATGGCGACACTAAAACTCAGAAAAAGGGAGAGATTCATGGGGTTGTGGGAATTGATTTCGAATTTAAGATTGAGAAGAACAAACGGCTGCTGAGATGGGGAGATGAAATCGATGAAATTCAGAGTGGAATCGAACTAGAATTTGAGTAGAGAAGGAGATGAAGTTGTTGGAGCTGAGATATGTGTTGATTATTAGATTTGTGATAAGAACACAGACGAGAAAAGATTCAATCGAGTTGAGATCGATGGGGATTTCAAATCTGTTGCAGTCAAGAATAAGATTAAGAGGAATTACAGCTTCTGATGTTGCTGTTGTTAATGAAATTAGGGTTCTCAGATGAGGTGGAAGATGAAGAAGAATTGAAGTTGAGTTGCAATAGAAGATCTGAGATGATGTTGTTGTGTTGTTTTATTTGAGAGTTTGAGAGAGATTGATTTGACAGTGAGAATATGGCCTGAGTTTATAAATGAATGCCTAGGTCTGGGTTATAAATTACAACAGCTGCAGAAATGGTGATGGGTGTTCTGTTGTGGTGGTCACTGTCAAGGATGTAAAATGGGTTTAGGTGGATGGATATGAACTTGCAGGCTAGATTGTGAGTTATTGAAGGTGGTGGTTGAAGTGAATGCAAAGGAATCTGTGATAGGTACAGTTTATGATGCAGCTCTAGAGATAAGAAGGTTAGATGTATGTTAAAAGCAGGTGGTACTGGTATTGCTCATGGTGGTGTTGCTGTCAAGTATCTGTGTTGCTGTTTTGAAGAAGGAACTGAGAAGGTGCTGTTGCTTTTAGATTGATTAAGCTAATGGGTTTGTGGAATTGATGGTAGTCTTGATGAAATTGCAAACTGGTTGTGTTGTTGTTGTCATGGGACTGAAATGGGTATGATATATGAATAATTAGGTTATGCAGGAACATATTTGTGGTTGCTATTGAAGATGCAGATGGTGTTGGTTTTGGTGCAGTGAAGTAGCTAGAGAACATGGAGTGTAATTGGAGTTTCTGGTGTAGGAACTGGAGCTGAACATTACAGCTGGACATACAGGAAATGTGAATTAGATGTATGTTTAGGGAATGCATTACAGAATGAACATAACAGGTTTTGGTGTAGTGAACATTTGGGTTTGAAAAGATGCATAACATGTTATGCATCTACAAAAGTTATGCACCATAATAGGTTTTGGTGCAGTAAACAGATGCATAACCTGTTATGCATCTACAACAATTGTTGCATAACTTGTTATGTAGTCCAGAAAATAATTGCATAACACGTTATGCAGCAACCTTTTTGTTGGTATTGAAACCAACAAAGAAAAAGGACTGCATTACTTGTCATGCACCTACAATAATATATGCATAACATGTTATGCAGTCATGAAAATGGATGCATAACCTGTTATGCATCCGAAAATATGGCTGCATAATGCATTATGCATCAATTTTATATGTACGCACTAAAATCAACCAAAACAATGGCTACATAACCTGTTATAGATGCATAACTTGTTATGCAGTCGAGAAAATGGTTGCATAATTTGTTATGCATCTGCTTTTTCTGCTGGATTCAGGCATATACAACATTTTAGTGGATGCATAATCAAAATAATTGATGCATGAACAAAAATATGGTTGCATAACGTGTTATGCATCTTTTGTGGTGTATGCATTTTGTGTTATGCATCTTTTTTGGAGTCTGCATAACGAATATGTAGTCAGTTTTCGAAATTTTTCCCTAAAATGATGATCACCTCCGATTTTTTCGTGAAAAACAAAAAATTGATATTGTTGTTTGTACTCGTTGTGTAGCTCTCTTTAAAATATTTCCAACAATATAAAATTTGTAAAATTCCAAGGAGCGGATTTTTAGATATGTTATATCCAAGTTGCGTTGCCAATTATACCCCTGAAAAATTAGGCTGCATAACCCGTCATGCAGACATTGTTCGAAATTTCATATAATTATTGGTTTCACGGAACCTAAAATTAATTGTGGGCCTGAAAATGAGAATATTTTTTTTTGGGTCTGCGCCTAATTTTCTCTATGTAATTATTACGAGTTTACTATCATACCCCTTCAATTTTATTAATATTTACAAAATTCCAAACTTGTTTGTAGCTTCTCTTCTCAAACTTGTTCTTAGCTCCTCAATGCAGAATATCCATGGCAGAAATTCACCCATTTGATTCATCCTAACCCTTGTAGTCTCTCATCTTGAAATTCTAAACAATTCATCACATCTAGATGTAAACTCAATTATTTCATTTATTTGTTCATAACTGCAATCAACAACAAAATCATTTCAGATTCTGTGTTGTTCTTAGCTTCGATTTCCCTAACAGGAACATCAATTTTATCATTAACTCAAATCAACAGCCATAACTAATGAATAACTCAAACCAACAGCCATTAACTCAAATAAACATCAATTTCAAAAACTTAAATAGATTATGTGTTGTTTTTTAGCTTCGATTTTGTGTTGTTCTTAGCCTACAGCAGCAATATTCAACCACTCTCTTCTCTAACCCATGGATCTCTTCTCATCATTCTTCCAACAACAACTCATTTCTTCTCAGCTTCTGAAACCCTCGACAAATACCAACACAGAAAAAATCACTTTCTCAATTTCATCCTTGTAATTTCTCAGCTAACTACAAGACCCTGGCAGTAAATGTTAGAAATTCTTTATGCGGAAATAAGATAGGATCACATACCTCTGATCATTATTGATTTGAAATGAAGAATGCAATTCCAAATGCTTCCTGATGATCCGTAGAACACAATAAAGTAAGAACAATTATTATACAAAGTCTATCTACACTCTTACTGTTCCTTTATTTCTCTCTGTATGATGGTTACCGAAATGTAGAGATTGTTTTCAGTTAGTGTACGGACCTGTTCTTGATCTCCTTAAATAACTCTTCCATCAAGAGTCAACAGACATGAGAACTAATTCCAAGACACCTACTTTCATGGGAAGAGAAACAAACCTTGGTGTTGAGACATGTTTGTTAGATGTAACTGTTTCATGTGATGATGTGGCACATGGGCCACATCACTGTTTTTCTAACATTCTCCCACTTGGCCCATGTGTCACAAACTTGTCTCAAAGCCGACATTTCCTTTCATCTTATAAGTAAGTGAATTTGGAATATTCTTTATATGGCCAGTAATAGTTCTCAATAAAATGGAACCTATAAATAAAATTAATGTACGAATCATGGCGGTCAAAACTCTATTTAGTAATCAATCCCTTCCATGTATCACGATAACATTATTTTCATAAATAGGTCGATTATAATGGCTTTATGAGTAAGTACCAATTACTTATTCAGGTCCAACTGTTGTCTCCAATGAGACATTTCTAATTTTCCAAGACCTTATGTATACAACTTGAATGGAAAATATAGAAATTTTATTCCTTAATGCTGCAAGTCACATAATTCATAAAATGTCTAAACGCACAATACATAATACACATCAAAGGTTGATCAGACCCATATGCTTAATAAGATCCCTATATAACTGAGGATATAATCCTTTTGTCAATGGATCTACAAGTATAAATTCAGTGTTAATGTGCTCCTTAGTGATAAGCACGTAAGTGTGACGCATTTTCACCCATAACTACATTATCTATGATTCATTTTATTTCTAATAAAGTTGTTTTAACTCTTTTCTAGGGATAAGCTCTTGCGACAAAATTGGTTCGAAAAGTGGTGTTTTACACCCACAGATAGAGTACAAAAGGAACCCCAGAAATGCACCGAAAGCACCCCAGAAATACACCAGAGGAACCCCGAAAAAGTGTTGAAAACACCCCCCCCAAAAAAAAAAAGTTGTCTAAAGGCACCTAAGGGACATTTGTTATTCGGACTCTCAGTTTGGATAAGGGGCACCTAAGTTGGACACCTGCTATTCGCACCCCGGTCTGGTTAGGGGGACACCCTTCTTCATCGTTTGAAAAAGAATTTTGGCGGGAAAAATTCCAGTTTTCTGCGGAATTTTCTGTTGGATTTTTAGAGGAGTTTCAGTGAGATTCAATCACTGATTTTGATTGGGATGAACGTGATATGCCCAAACAATGGTGGTATGAATGTTTTAATGCGTTCAGTTTGGATGGATATTCGTTGGTAAGAAAATATGCAATCTCGGAGTACAGCGTTCTTGAACGTGTGTTGATTGAGTTTTGATAGAGTTTGGTTGCTGCAGAAGTGTGGAGGAGTCAAACAAGGAAGTGTTGGAGCGTGTATACTGCGAACAGATGTGTGAGAACATAAAACAGAAAAGAAAATATTCTTGAGTTAATGGTTGGATATCGATAAGATTTTTGAGTTATTACGAATGTATTCTTGGTCCTGTGACTATATAAAGGCTGTAGGAGACTCATAGAGGGGGCAGGGAGTTCAGGGAGAGAATAGGGAGACGTTTAGAGCATCAAAAAAATCGATAAAAAAAGTTAAAGGAAGTTGTTGCTTTCTGCTGGTGAAGAAGGTACGAAGATCATAAGATCCTTAAAGACCGTCGTTCTTCAACAGTGCTAGTGACGGTATTCCTTTATCGTTTTCTGTAACAATTGATTTTGTAACAAATATAAGTGTTACAAAACCCGATTTTTATCATTTTTTCTCCCATTTCACCATTTGTGAACCATTTTTGAGCATTAATAAAGATGAATTTTGAGCATGTTTCCATGATACTGATGAGCTAATTCTCACGTAATCAAGGCACGGAGGAAGCTATTGTTGCATGAATAATTGGTAATTATTTTACTTTTCTCTAATTTGCAATTTATAATTCACTCAAATCACTGCTTTGCAGAATTTTAATTGTTTGCATAATTTTTCCTAATTAGTTGTGATTCAATTAGATAGGTTATACTTTCGTTAGATAATCTATGCTTAAGGGATACAATTAATGTTTGAGAATATGCTTGATCATTTGTGAATTAAGAAAAAGAGATTTTAAAAATAATTAGAGTTCTGGAATTTTTACCATCATTCATTCATGTGTAATAGTGGAATCTAGTGTCTTGGTTATTTTCAATCTTAAAAAACAAATTTGGATTTAAATTTTCTCTACTTTTAGTTTAAATAAATCTAAATTCAATTGCTTTCACAAGTCTTACGAACCTTTTACTACAACAAAGTTTAAATCACATCAATTTTTGGTGCCGCCGACGCGGACTTGTTTTTAAGTTAGAGTTTTTAGATTTTTTTAGATTTTTTATTTTTTTAGATTTTTATTATTTTCTCTTTGTTCTATTTTAAGTTTCTTTGGGTATATTTCTTTGTGCTACAGGTTTGGAGTTTGGACCAAAAAGAATTTAAGCCAAAGACTTTGGTGACTAAGAGATTAGGAGCCAAAGATAAAAGCTAAAAGAAAAGGAAAATAAAGACAAATATTTTATTTTATTTTATTTTATTTTATTAGGTTTTTAGATTTTATTTTTAGAAATTGTATTAGGATATCTTTTATTTTTGTAATTTTTTTTTCTTTTCTTTTGCACTTTATTTTTGGACTTCGAACTGTGAACTTTGGACATTATTCTTTTATTTTTAAACCCTACGGAAGGGTAGTTTTAAATATAAACTGTTTGCAGGGAAGGACGACGATTACGATATCGTCTTTGCCCCTCGGGTTCGTACATGACATAGGAGTCGTGGCCCGAGTTGACTTCAGCGGTTCTTCGCCCGTCTGGTATGGGAGGTAAGTTTTTCGAAACACCCACGAATCCCCTGTCAGCGGGTTTACTGTCTGCCTTAAGGTGAATATATGTTGAGGACTGAATACGGACTTTAATTTCCTAGTAAAGGGCAAGGACTGGCCATACAAGATAAGGGTTCGGATTTCATCACCGTTCTCTTCTTGCCCTCCTTAGAAAAACATATCCTACGCAAATCCAAGCCTAAAATATTGACTAGAACGAGACCTATAGGGTAACGCGCTTAATAGGAAAGTCGTTCAAAAAATATTGGTTGCTCTTCTAAGCATACTTTGAAGTTCAGGAAAATTACTGTAAGTCGATTAGAGCCGCCTTGTAACCCAGGGAAGCGTTGCCAAAGAGGTGGGGGTATCAAAGCTCCTCTGAGCTTCCCCTACTTCTCTTCGACTCACTTTATTCAGATCGATCTAGAGAGGTTTGCTTAGATTGTAACGAATTCCTTTTCGAAAGATTAGAAGCTGGTCTAGAAACAATCTAAGTGGAGCCATCATGCTTGTTGTTTGCTAGAAATTTTTAGGTTTGTTTCGGTGGAGTCAGCCTGCTGTGTGTTTGCTTAGAACTTCCCTTCTTTAGGATTTTTTTTTTTTTTTTTTTTTTTTTTTTTAATTTTTCTTAGTGTATGCAAAAATTGCTCAAGTCCATTAGTGAGCGTGCTTGGAAAAGAGACACTTTTGTCCGTTTGATTAGTAATGAGCCTAGAGGTTTTTCTTTTGAAGACGGGGAGCTCGAAGACTCTTCTTTGGAGACCCCTGTTTTTGGAAACTTCAATTTTGAGAATTTAAGTCTTAGTGAGGAATTCACCCCTAGGATTTTTACTGTGCCAACAATGACAACTTTGAAGGAGTACATGTACCCAACTAGGACCACCCGACTATCGTGCATTAAGTTGCCATCCTATACGGCTAGTTATGAGTTGAAACCTGGTATTCTTCAGATGATCCCTATATTCTTAGGAAAAGATGATGAAAACCCTTACTTTCACATTAGGGACTTTGAAGAAATTTGTGGAACAATTAATATTAAAGACCTTAGTGAAGAAGTCTTGAAACTTAGGATGTTCCCCTTTTCCTTGAGAGATAAAGCCAAGACCTGGCTGAACAACCTACCATCTAAATCCATAAAAACATCACAGGACCTTATTGATGCCTTCTATTTTAAATTCTACCCTAAGCATAAAACTGCAGCTATTAGGCAGAAAATTAGTAATAGTGTCCAACAAGAGGGAGAATCTCTTTATAGGTTTTTAGAGAGATTCAGTGATCTCTTATCCCAATGTCCTCACCATGGGTTTGACAAAATGAAACTAGTAGGGATTCTTTATGATGGTTTAGACTATTCGACCAAAGCCACTATCGAGTCTTTGTGCGCTGGTGAGTTCACTAGTAAAAATGTTAATGATGCGTTTTCCTTCTTAGAAGATGTCGCTGAAAAATCCCAACAGTGGGAGTCTTGTGTTGAACCCCCTAAAAGACTCTTGATCAATAGAAGTAGCACCAATGTGGTTGATATAGGCTTTGGGTCTGATGCTAAGTTTACTGCTTTGTCTAGAAGGTTAGAAGCTTTGGAATTGAATCAGTCTAAACATAGGTCTTTTGTTGAACCTGATAATAGGATTAAGGCCTCTCAAGTCTTTAGTTGTGGAATAGAACCCAGTAACTCGTTTTGGGAAGGTCAGGATAGTGAAGAGCAAGCCCATGCTGTCTATAACAATGCTAGATTTGAAAACCGACAGAAGTTTGACCCCTACTCAGAGACCTACAACCCTGGTTGGAGAAACCATCCTAATTTCTCTTGGTCTAAAGAACAGAGTCAAGGTCAGTATAGTAATTCTCAGCCTCCCCCAGGTTTTGGTTATAATAAGAACCCTTTAGGTCAAGCCCAGCTCCAGAACCCTTCTGAGAATAGAATAACTAGCTTAGAGGAATCTCTTAGTTTATTAAAAAGGAGCCATGACATGTTCGTAAAGACCCAAGAAGTATTACTAAAGAACCAGGCTAGTTTTCAAGAGGAAACCAAGCAGAATTTTCAACATAATGCCAAGTCTCTTGCTAAGTTAGAACTTCAAGTTAGTCAAATGGCTAAGATTCTAAGTGAGAGAGATATTGGGAGTTTTCCTAGTCAAACTCAACCTAATCCTAGAGGAGTTCATGAAATAGGAGGAAGATCATTTGATCATGTGAATGCAATCAAAACCCTTAGGAGTGGTAGAGAAACAGACAATAAGGTTGCCATGCCTGATAGTGAACATGCTGTAGTTCACCCTTCTGAATCAGAAGCTGAAGAGATTGATGGAACCTCTAAGGAGACTAATAAGGCCCCTGATAAGCAAAACTTTGTTCCCAGAGCCCCATTCCTACAATTGCTGGTACCAACTAAGAAGGAGTCCACTTTTAATGACATTTTGGAGGTTTTTAAGCAGGTAACTATCAACCTTCCATTATTAGATGCAATTAGGCAGATTCCTCCTTATGTCAATTTCCTTAAGGACTTGTGTACGCGAAAGCGTAAGCTCGGTGTCCATAAGAAAGCCTTCCTAGCTAGTCATGTGAGTTCTATTATTCAGAATACTACTACTCCTAAGTATAAAGACCCAGGTTCCCCTACCATTGCATGTACAATAGGGAAATACCGTGTTGAGAAAGCGCTGCTTGACTTAGGATCCAGTGTGAACTTACTCCCATACAATGTGTACCTTAAGCTAGGACTTGGTGAGATGAAACCTACCCAGATAACACTTCAGTTAGCTGATAGGTCCGTAAAAATTCATCGTGGTATGATCGAGGATGTTCTTATTGAGGTCGACAAGTTTATTTATCCAGTGGATTTTGTTATCCTAGATACCCAACCTATCCCTGACCCAGAGAACCAGATACCGGTAATTCTAGGTCGCCCGGTTTTAGCTACATCTAATGCGATCATCAACTGTCGAAATGGTATTATGAATCTGTCTTTTGGTAACATGACCATTGAGCTGAACATTTTTCATATTAGTAAGCTACCCTCTGAACTAGATGACTCGAGCATAGAAGAGGTCAACATGATAGGAACATTAGTTGAGGAGTCATTACCAAACACTTTGTTAGAAGATCCACTAGAGAAATGCCTAGCCCACTTTGGGATTGATTTTGATGATGATAATGTGATTAATGAGGTGAATGCTTTGTTAGATTCAACCCCTTTGTTGGACACTAGCAATATTTGGAAATCTAAGTTCGAACCACTACCAGTTTCTGAGTCTACTCTAGTTCCTTCGTTAGGAGAGCCTCCTAAGTTGGACCTTAAACCATTACCAGATACCCTTAAGTAAGTGTTTTTAGGCCCAGCTGAAACTTTACCTGTGATTGTAGCATCCAACTTGGATAGTGATCAGGAAAGTAGGTTAGTAACCGTCCTTCAAAATAACAAGGAAGCTTTAGGATTGACCATAGAAGACATTAAGGGTATAAGTCCTACTGTTTGTATGCATCAGATTTATTTAGAGGAAGATACCAAACCTTCTAGGGAGATGCAACGTCGACTAAACCCTAATATGAAAAAGGTAGTTCGAACCGAGGTTCTTAAGTTGTTAGATGCAAGCATTATCTACCCTATTTAAGACAGCAAGTGGGTCAGCCCTGTTCGGGTTGTTCCCATGAAATCCGGTATTACTGTAGTCCAGAATGAGAACAATGAGTTAATCCCAACCCGAGTGACCACGGGTTAGCGTGTTTGTATTGACTATAGGAAATTGAACAAGGTCACTAGGAAGGACCACTTTCCCCTTCCTTTCATCGACCAAATGCTAGAGAGATTAGCTGGACATAGTCACTACTGCTTCTTAGATGGCTACTCCGGATATAATCAGATCGTTATTTCCCCTGAAGACCAAGAAAAAACTACTTTTACCTGTCCCTTTGGTACCTTTGCGTATAGACGCATGCCTTTCGGGCTTTGTAATGTCCCTGCAACTTTTCAGCGTTGTATGATGAGCATATTTTCTGACATGGTAGAACGGTTCTTAGAGGTCTTTATGGATGATTTTTCAGTATTTGGTTCATCTTTTGATGAGTGCTTGCATCATTTGTCATTAGTTTTGACTAGGTGTAAGGAGAAGAATTTAATGCTTAATTGGGAGAAATGTAATTTCATGGTTCGTTCAAGAATTGTTGTAGGGCATATCGTATCATCTAAGGGTATAGAGGTAGATAAAGCCAAAGTTGACCTTATTAAGACTTTACAGGTCCCAAAAACTGTAAAAGATGTTAAGTTTGTCTTTGATGTTGCTTGTTTAGAGGCTTTTGAGAAGCTTAAGACTTTACTCACTACCGCCCCCATAGTCCAGGAACCCAACTGGAACCTACCCTTTGAGATCATGTGTGATGCTTCAGATTTTGCTATTGGTGTTGTGCTAGGTCAGCGAGAAAACAAATTACTCCATGTGATTTATTATGCTAGCAAAACTCTGAATGATGCCCAGTTGAACTATACTACTACGGAGAAGGAACTGTTAGCCATTGTGTTCACCTTAGACAAGTTTAGATCCTATCTCTTAGGTTCTAAGGTTATAATCTTCACTGATCATGCTGCTTTGAAGTATCTTCTTTCCAAGAAGGATAGAAAACCTAGATTGATTAGATGGATCCTATTGTTGCAGGAATTTTCCTTAGACATTAGAGACAAAAAAAGATGCAGAAAATGTAGTAGCAGACCACTTGTCTAGGCTTGTTGTGGATACCCCTGATGATTCCCCGCCTGTTAGAGATAGTTTTCCTGATGAACAACTGTTCTTTGTTACCCAATTACCTTGGAATGCGAATATAGTGAACTATCTTGTTACTGGTCGAATGCCCCAACATTGGGGTAAACAAGATCGTTCTAGATTTTTAGCTGAGGTTAAGCACTTCTTTTGGGATGATCCTTATTTGTATAAGTATTGTCCAGACCAGATTATTAGGAGATGTATACATGAGATTGATCAGTCAAGTATTATTTCCTTTTGTCATGATCATGCTTATGGGGGTCATTTTAGTGCTAAGAAGACTGCTGCTAAGATATTGCAGTGTGGATTCTATTGGCCTTCGTTGTTTAAAGATTCCCACAGTTACTGTGATACTTGTGAACGTTGCCAGAAATTAGGAACCATTTCCCATAGGAACATGATGCCCTTGAACCCTATTTTAGTTATTGAGGTCTTTGATGTGTGGGGTATTGACTTTATGGGTCCGTTTCCTAATTCTTTTGGTAACCTATACATCCTTGTCGCTGTAGACTATGTCTCTAAGTGGATTGAGGCGGTTGCGTGTAAAACCAACGACCATAGGGTCGTAGTCCAGTTTTTGAAAGATAATATACTTACACGTTTTGGTACGCCGCGAGCTATAATTAGTGATGGAGGTTCACACTTTTGTAATAGACCATTTGCTCTTTTAATGAAACAATATGGTATTACCCACAAAGTAGCTACCCCATAACACCCACATACTAGTGGTCAGGTAGAGGTCTCCAATAAGGAAATTAAGCGTATTTTAGAGAAAACAGTTAATCCCAATAAGAAAGACTGGTCATTGAGGCTTACTGATGCCTTATGGGCTTACCGTACTGCGTTTAAGACACCCATTGGAATGACACCTTATCGTTTAGTATTTGGCAAGGCATGTCACCTGCCTGTTGAGTTAGAGCATAAATCTTATTGGGATATTAAGCAGCTAAACTTTTCACTTGACAAGGCAGGAGCTCACAGAAATCTCCAGCTCAATGAGTTGGACGAGATTCGTAGAGATGCATACGATAGTGCTAAGGAGTATAAGAACAAGATGAAACTTGTGCATGATAAGAATATTTTACGAAAGTCATTTTCTCCAGGTCAAAAAGTTTTTCTGTATGACACTCGTTTGCATCTATTTCCCGGGAAGTTGCGCTCTCGGTGGACCGGTCCTTTTGTTGTCCGTACTGTTTTTCCTCATGGAGCTGTTGAGATCGAGACACCGGATGGTAGTTGTTCTTCGAAGGTTAACGGTCAGAGATTGAAACCCTTTTTAGAGCCCTTTCCTACAGGTGATGTTGAGGAGGTCCCTCTGGAGGACCCTGCTTACCCTTGATTGACCATCGAGGTCATTGTATGTTGTATATTAGTTTTTGATTTCTCTCTTCACCCAGGTACTATCTTTCCAACTTCTCCTTGTGTTATTTTCGGTACTGCTCTTTCATTAGAAACATTGAGGACAATGTTAGATTTAAGTGTGGGGGAGTGATTAACTTTTTGTTTATTTTTGTAGGAGTTTCTTTCTCATATTATGACCAGCTGTTGAGTGGGTCAACAAAAAAAAAAAAATTTGATATGACCAGTTGTTGAGCGGGTCTATTCTTTTGATTCAGATGACCAGCTGTTGAGCGGGTCTCTCTTGATGTTACACAAATGACCAGCTGTTGAGCGGGTCTATTCTTTTGATTCACATGACCAGCTGTTGAGCGGGTCCCTCTTGGTGTTACGCAAATGACCAGCTGTTGAGCGGGTCTTGAGGTTTTGCTCGAGGACTAGCAAAATGTAAGTGTGGGGGAATTTGATAAGAACATAAGTGTGACGCATTTTCACCCATAACTACATTATCTATGACTCATTTTATTTCTAATAAAGTTGTTTTAAGTCTTTTCTAGGGATAAGCTCTTGCGGAAAAATTGGATCGAAAAGTGGTGTTTTACACCCCAAGATAGAGTACTAAAGGCACCCCAGAAATGCACAGGAAGCACCCGAGAAATACACCGGAGGAACCCCGAATAAGTGTTGAAAACACCCACACAAAAAAAAGTTGTCTAAAGGCACCCAAGGGACATTTGTTATTCGGACTCTCAATTTGGATAAGGGGCACCTCAGTTGGGCACCTGCTATTCGCACCCCCGGTCTGGTTAGGGGGACACCCTTCTTCATCGTTTGAAAAAAGAATTTTGGCGGGAAAAATTCCAGTTTTCTTGGGAATTTTCTGTTGGATTTTTTGAGGAGTTTCAGTGAGATTCAATCACTGATTTTGATTGGGATGAACGTGATATGCCCAAACAATGGTGGTATGAGTGTTTTATTGCGTTCAGTTGGGATGGATATTCGTTGGGAAGAAAATATGCAATCTCGGAGTACAGCGTTCTTGAACGTGTGTTGATTGAGTTTTGATAGAGTTTGGTTGCTGCAGAAGTGTGGAGGAGTCAAACAAGGAAGTGTTGGAGCGTGTATACTGCGAACAGATGCGTGAGAACATAAAACAGAAAAGAAAATATTCTTGAGTTAATGGTTGGATATCGAGAAGATTTTTGAGTTATTATGAATGTATTCTTGGTCCTGTGACTATATAAAGGCTGTTGGAGACTCATAGAAGGGGCAGGGAGTTCAGGGAGAGAATAGGGAGACGTTTAGAGCATCAAAAAATTCGAGAAAAAAAGTTACAGGAAGTTGCTGCTTTCTGCTAGTGAAGAAGGTACGAAGAACATAAGACCCTTAAAGACCGTCGTTCTTCAACAGTGCTAGTGACGGTATTCCTTTATCGTTTTCTATAACAATTGATTTTGTAACAAATATAAGTGTTACAAAACCCGGTTTTTATCATTTTTTTCTCCCATTTCATCATTTGTGAACCATTTTTGAGCATTAATAAAGATGAATTTTGAGCATGTTTCCATGATAGTGATGAGCTAATTCTCGCGTAATCAAGGCACGGAGGAAGCTATTGTTGCATGAATAATTGGTAATTATTTTACTTTTCTATAATTTGCAATTTATAATTCACTCAAATCACTGCTTTGCAGAATTTTAATTGTTTGCATAATTTTTCCTAATTAGTTGTGATTCAATTAGATAGGTTATACTTTCGTTAGATAATCTATGCTTAAGGGATACAATTAATGTTTGAGAATATGCTTGATCATTTGTGAATTAAGAAAAAGAGATTTTAAAAATAATTAGAGTTTTGGAATTTTTACCATCATCCATTCATGTGTAATAGTGGAATCTAGTGTCTTGGTTATTTTCAATCTTAAAAAACAAATTTGGATTTAAATTTTCTCTACTTTTAGTTTAAATAAATCTAAATTCAATTGCTTTCACAAGTCTTACGAACCTTTTACTACAACAAAGTTTAAATCACATCACTTAGTCACGTGATTTAACTTGATACATTTTCTGAAAAAAGCCACTTGATATCGATACGCTAATTCTTACTCCCACTTTTCTTGATGTTGGAGTAGAAAACCTGCAGCTAAATTATCACAGTACAACACTAACGTCTAAGAATAGAATCCAAAGTTCTTATCCCTGTGATAAAATTATGTAACCTTGTATCTTTTGAAGCTGCTTCGTAACATGCTACATACCCTGGCTTCACCAAGGTTACTCTGAAATCCGCCTAACATTCCAATTGCGAAAGAAATGCCAAGTCTTGCACAGACCTGTCATACATTAAGCTTCCAACTGCTGATGCATAAGGAATGGTTTCCATCATTTGTCTTTCTAAATCATTCTTCGGACAATGATCTACACTTAACTTATATCCATTTTGAATAGGTGATATACTAGGTGCACAATTCTTCATTTGGAACCGTTCCACAACTTTGTTTATGAAGGCTTTTTGAGATAGTCCTAATGTCCCTTGGTACCTATATTTATGAATCTCTATGCCAATAACTTAAGAGTCTTCACCCATATCCTTCATTTCAAAGTTTTGTGAAAGAAACTGTTTTAACTTCATCTAACAGTCCCAGATCATTACTAGCCAACAAAATATAATCTACATATAGGATAAGAAAGATTATTTTTCTCCCACTAACCTTGGGGTATATATATTAATCCACAATGTTTTCTACGAAACCAAATGAAGAAATTATATTATGGAATTTTATATACCATTGGCGGGACGCTTGTTTAATCCCACATATAGATTTCCTTAATTTTCAAACTAGATGATCACCTTGACTTGAAAAGAAACCTTGAGGTTGCACCATGTACACTTCTCCATCTAGACTTCCATTGAGGAATGCAGTTTTCACATCCATTTGGTGTAACTCTAATGTTGAAATGAGCTAATAATGCCATGATTATCCGAAATGAGTCTTTCTTTGAAACTGGAGAGAAAGTCTCATGGTAATCAATACCTTCCCTTTGAGTAAATACCTTAGCTACAAGTCTAGCCTTGTATCTTTCGACATTACCTTTAGAGTCTCTTTTGATCTTAAAGATCCATTTACAACCAATAGGTTTAACTCTTTTGGGTAATTCTACAAGGTCCCAAACTTGATTATTAGCCATGGAATCCATCTCGTCTTTTAAGGATTTTATCCAAAGTTTGGATTTGGCACCATTAATTACTTGTGAAAACATTACTGGATCGTCCTCAACTCCAATGTCATAGTCACATTCTTGAAAATACACTTCATTGTCCGAGGGTATTGCATATTTTCTTCTTATAGAGGATCTTCTTACTGGAATCTCAACATTTTCATTTTGAATATGTTGTATTTCAGGTTCCATTATGATTGGATCTTCCTTAAGTGGTAAGTCTTGAATCGCCACTTCTTCTTGTATGACATTTTGTGAAATGTCTTACAAAGCGGGTAATTTTAAAGAAGGTACGTGTTTAGTTATTAGATCACGCACTACTTCAAAGATAATTCTTTAAAGACTCCCACTGATATTGCCATCCTCTATAAATCTTACATTTCTAGCCTCAACTATTTTCATTCTGTGCATCTTCCATAATATTCACCACCTCTATCTGATCTTACAATCTGTATTACCTTAGTAGTTTGTTT
This sequence comes from Papaver atlanticum, assembly GCA_023531105.1. NCBI lineage: Eukaryota > Viridiplantae > Streptophyta > Magnoliopsida > Ranunculales > Papaveraceae > Papaver > Papaver atlanticum. The sequence continues at coordinate 1,343,786 of JAJJMB010017971.1, read as the reverse complement.
CTCCACTTCTCCTTTTAAATTATGTAATAGCATTCAAACTATATCACATACGGATCCGTGAGAAAAAATTCCCAAATTATCTAATGAACCACTTTTGACCATTCAAACATGGAGGTGTAATTGGTTCACATATATCAGTATGAATGATTTCCAAAATTGTTGGAACTTTTCCTGGCACCTTTCTTAGTCTTGTTAGTCTGCTTTCCTTTTATACAGTCTACACAAGTAACGAAGTCAGAGAAATCAAGAGTTGGTTTTTCATTGGCTTAGGAAGACCTGCATAGTATTGGCAATGTGGATTGTAGAACCAGAATCAATCCACCAGTATTGTGATGGAAATCAACCATATTAGATTCAAAACATACTAATGATATGTTGTAATTTTGTACACCGGAAGTCCCATTATACCTTATTAATAACAAAACCAAGAGAATTTTTTATTTCCATTACTTATAGTTGTCACCATACAATATTGGGATACGAGAAGATGGAGTATGCAAAAAGGCAGATTGCATAACTAAAATTGGTAACAAACAAGAACCAGAGCAGCCTATGCTCTGATACCAAATGTTAGAAATTCTGTATGCGGAAATAAGATAGGATCACATACCTCTGATCATTGTTGATTTGAAATGAAGAAATCCCAATGAAGAATGCAATTCAAATCGCTTCATGATGATCCGTAGAACACAATAATGTAAGAACAATTATTATACAAAGTCTGTCTACACTCTTACTGTTCCTGTATTTCTCTCTGTATGATGGTTACATAAATGTAGAGATTGTTTTCAGTGAGTGTAGGGACCTTTTCTTGATCTCCTTAAATAACTCTTCCATCAAGAGTCAACAGACATGAGAACTAACTCCAAAAGACACCTACTTTCATGGGATTAGATACAAACCTTGATGCTGAGACATGTCTGTTAGATGTAACTGTTTCATGTGATGATGTGGCACATGGGCCGCATCCCTGTTTTTCTAAGAGTAACTCCATCTTCCAAATCCCTTCTACCCACTTCAACAGCGACCATCAGATTCTTCTCTCCTTCCCTTGATTTCAATATCACCAACAGCAGCAGCAGTGCTTTATAGATTCTCCCAAATCAATTTCTATCCCTAAAACTTCATTAAATCTAGCCAGTTTCGATCCTTGATTGATGATTTCAAATTCAACTCAAACCCACTCTTACAAAGTCATTCAATTTCAAAACTCAGTTGAATTTGGGTCATGTTTCTTTCACATCTGCTTCTCCTTTAAGACCCACCATCGTCTCTTTCTCCAAACATCTTTTTTCGGCATCAACTACCACCAGAACTCATGGCGTTTCTCTGTTATTCTTTGAATCCAAACCCTTGAATTAGTGTAAGTCATCACTCTTCCCTGCAAAACCCGAATTCTCAACAAAAAAACCCTAATATTCTGAATTAAAAAAAAAACAGATCGTTGAATCAAACAAAACCCCAATTTACCGATTAAATCAAACCCCGATTTTACTAAATGGAAACCCAAATTTCTGAATCAAACAAACCCCCAATTTTTGTATTAAATAAAACCCCATTTTTTCAAACCCCAATTCACTGAATCAATTTGAAACCCCAATACCGCAAAATCGAAACCCATATTTTACTCAATCTTGTGTTCGAACTAGTGGTGGTGATTTCGGTGGAGTGGTGTTATAGCGGTTGAAGTGGTGCAGAAAGAAAAAGAGACAGAGAAAGTTATAATGGTGGTCGTCATGTAAAGAAGGAAGAGAAGAAAAGTAAAAATGTTAGGCAGAAGGTTATAATCGTAAATTTGTCTTTTAATTTCATTATAATTTTTGTTTTTTATTTATTTAATAATTTTTAAACATAATTCAACATTTAACTTAGTCAATGGTAGTCAACGTCCAGTCTAGATACCAAAGGTTAGACCAAAGCCTAGTATTGGAAAAAACATAAGTATCAAAGTCTAATTATCCCTTCTTGAAACCCACTGTAATCTGTAACTATTCAGTAAGAAAAGCCAGACAGCTCTCGTTGTTTCACAATACAAGAACAAATGATGATTAGCTTCAGGCGCTTTCTTACAAAGTAAACAGCCATTAACCATAAAAGAATTTTTATAAGTATCCATCGTGGGAGCTGCATTGTAACACAACGTCCAAACAAAAAAATATTACTTTTTGCGGGATCTTAGGATTCCATAAGCACTTGTGTGGAAAAATTATCAACCCATCAGTCTCCAACATCTTGTAACATTCCGCGACTGAAAAGCTTTTCCCTTGCTGCCAAAATTCTCCGGTCTTCCCCATCATTTCCGAAGTTGATAGTAGAGACCAAATTTAGAAGATGTGCAACATCACTTATTTCCTCCTCCTTTAGATGTCTGCAGAAGGCAAAATTCCAAGTCGAGTCACTATTGTTTCTGTCCAGAAGATCATTAATAGTAGCGTGTTGTAACCTACTAATCCTCTAGAGACTCGGGAATGTAGACTGTAAGCTTTGCCCGTTCAACCAAGTGTCCTCCCAAAAAAGAATCCTATCTCTAGAATTAATTTGTAGAGTTGAATTCTGATGAACAACATCTCTGCACTTAAGAATGCCAGCCCATAAGCTCTTTCCTATTGCCGATATTATTTATATCGCGCGATGGGTTTGATGGCGCCAGCGATATTCATAATATCGCCAGCGCTGTCAATAATAATGACCGATAGAAATTCTGTCACTCAATGACCTTCCTATAGTAGCGCAACTCATTTGCCATGCCACCTGGTATGTCAAACAGCTTTTTTTAGTTATGTGCATAGGAATAGACCTTAGGTATGCAAAAATCTGATTTTTTTTTGAGTATGTAGTAAAGCAAGTTTTTTTTTTATCTCATTTATTACATGGACGCACAGAGGTATACAAAATGCAGACTAACTGCCAAGAACAATCATAGCTGACAACTTATGACTTATATGAGTACATTTAATATCGTAGGACGACTTAGGTCACCCAGCTACTTCCATCTTTTTCTTTCTTTCTAGTACTACAAGTCTTCCATGGCCACATATGTATACAGTATTTAGTCTTCCGACAATGAAAACTTCAATATTTAAAGTCCTGGTAGATGAGAAAATGGGGGTAGTTGAGAGGTCACATTAATGAGGTATTGATGGTGGTGGGAGTATTGTGTGCATTTAGAGAGAGTGAGATACCGTTACCAAGGTAAGCAATTTTCACTTTGTGAAGGTCATTCCACTCATTCTGCTGTGGCTGGTCTGTTAGAACCTACTACGATTAATGCATATTGTTGAAATTATTTATAGTAGCAGCCGTTGGTTACTTATAACCATATAAATGTTTGTCCCACCCTCAGCAAGAAAAAGGAAAAAAAAGAAAGATTGCCCCGTAGGAATTTATTTTTCTTTAAAGCTCTTGCCTTTAAAAGGAGAACCTTAATGTTCGCTAAATCTATCAGTAGCTTTGTTTAAAAAGAAGAAGAAAAAAAACATATAAATAATCCAAGGCGGAAATGAAGTTATTAATACAGCAGTTGCATCTCTTCAGAGTGGCATTGTGCAACAGCCTTCTCATCATCATATTCATCTCGTGTATGTCCACAATCGCCATGGACGTTGTCGTCGATGATAACATATCAAATGATCGACTAGCATTACTCGCTTTCAAGAATGTTGTTATAACTCAAGATCCACTGGGAACACTTGGTTCTTGGAACAGCAATAATGAGTCTGTTAATTTCTGTGAGTGGAGAGGTGTTACATGTAGTCGTCGTCATCGTAGTAGAGTTACTGGGATTGATCTCCGATCACAAAGATTAGTAGGTTCCATATCACCTTATATCGGAAACCTTAGTTTTCTTCAAGATCTTCTTCTCGACAACAATAGTTTACATGGCGAGATCCCACAACAAGTTGGTCGTCTTTCTCGGTTGAAACGTTTAGGTCTTTCGAACAATTTCTTGGACGGAGAAATTCCGGATAATATTTCCCGTTGTTCCAATCTCATGCACCTCAATATTTCTCACAACAAGCTTGTGGGAAGCATTCCAAAAGAATTAGGCTACTTGTCTAATCTCATAAGGCTTGGTCTTAGAGATAATAATCTAATAGGGGAAATTTCAACTTCATTAGGCAACCTTTCATCTCTTACTACTCTTGATCTTGGTTTTAACAGTTTGGAAGGGAGGATTCCAAGTACTCTAAGCCAACTAACAAGCTTAAAAACACTGGGTCTGGGTTTCAATAAGTTTTCAGGTACGGTTCCATCTTCACTCTACAATATGTCATCACTTATAATCTTTGCAGTGTTGACAAATCAACTCCACGGGAGTGTTCCTTCTGATATTGGTTTCACACTTCCGAATCTAAAACACTTCTCGAATGCAGATAACAACTTCACTGGAACCATTCCTATGTCAATTTCCAATCTGTCCAACCTTAACGTTTTACAACTAAACTTAAACAACTTTGTTGGATCGGTACCCTATAGCCTTGGCGACTTAAAAAGTCTAGTAATTTTGAATTTAGCAGAAAATAAACTTGGAACTGGGCAACCGGATGATTTAACCTTTCTCAATTCTCTAGTCAACTGTACCGATTTGAAGTTTCTGATTGTAGACCGCAATAATTTCGGGGGCGTCATACCTAATTCTATAGCCAATCTCACAAATAAGCTTGAACAACTATATCTCTCGAAGAATCCGATATACGGAAGTGTTCCTGCAGGTATTCAGAATCTTGTAGGTTTAACGATGCTCATTCTGGAAGACAACCTTTTCACAGGTAGTATTCCTCAAGGTATCGGGAAACTTCAAAAGTTGAGAATATTAGATTTTCGGCAGAATCAATTCTCTGGTTCAATCCCTTCTACTTTTAGTAACTTAACTGGACTAATCGAACTCACTTTACCGTACAATAACTTAACAGGTTTAATACCGTCAAGTCTTAGATATTGTACATCCTTGAATAGTTTGGACTTGGGGAACAATAGACTTAGTGGTAGTATACCAAAACAAGTTTTCGAACTTCGCTCCTTATCAAGAGGTCTCAGCTTAACTAACAACCTTCTCACTGGTTCACTTCCAGTGGAAATTGGCAACTTGAAAAACCTTGAGTTACTGTTCCTGCACAATAACAAATTATCTGGTGTAATCCCAAGTGCCATAGGGGAGTGTTTAAGCTTAACAGTTCTAAGATTGGACGGTAACTTTTTTCAAGGAAATATTCCTCCAACTATGAGTTTCTTAAGAGGTCTTGATATATTAAATCTTTCTCGCAATAACTTGTCTGGTACAATACCAACCGGGTTCGAAAGTCTAGCACTCAGAGGATTGAATCTATCTTATAATAATCTGGAGGGAGTGGTACCGAAAAACGGAGTATTTAAGAACATGAGTGCATTTTCTATTGAAGGGAATACTAAGCTTTGTGGTGGCATACCTGACTTGAAGCTGCAGAATTGCTCAGTTCCATTAAAGGGACAACAAAGGAAATCGACGCCTATCCAAGTGATAATTATCATCATAGTTGCTGTGGTTTTATTTCTAGCTTTAATTGTGTTTATTCTCGCTCTTTACTGGAGAAAAAAGAAGTCAAAAGCAAGACAACCTTCGACACCCTTTGACGTAGCCAATCGATACATGGGAGTTTCTTACAATGAGCTCTTTAAAGCTACCAATGGTTTTAATGATTCTACCAACTTGCTTGGTGCGGGAAGTTTTGGCTCTGTATATAAGGGAATTCTTCGCCAAGATGAATCAAATCATGTTGCAGTTAAGGTTCTACATCTTCAACAAAGAGGTGCAACCAAGAGTTTCATGTCTGAATGTGACGCCCTAAGGAACGTTAGACATAGAAATTTACTCAAGATCGTTACTTGTTGCTCGAGTACTGATTTTCAAGGTAATGATTTCAAAGCTCTAGTTTATGAGTTCATGGCTAATGGAAGTCTAGAAAATTGGTTGCACCCAACTGCAAATAAGGACGATCCACTACAACTTGGTAATTTGAACCTTGAAAGAAGACTGGGCATTGCAGTCGATGTTGCTTCTGCACTAAAGTATCTTCACCATGATTGTCAATCTCCAATTGTTCATCGTGATCTAAAACCAAGCAATGTGCTTCTCGATGGTGATCTGATTGCCCATGTGGGTGATTTTGGCTTGGCTAAGTTTATTCCATTTCCTTCCGGTTGTTCCAAGCCGCTGAATGAACAAGATGCGAGTTCAATTGCAATAAAGGGCTCCATAGGTTATATTCCTCCTGGTAAGTAAAAATTAATTCTGTTATATACATGTACGTAGTAGTTCAATTAGAATCATTTACATTTTGTGATCTAATCCTTATTTTTGTTGAGCAGAATATGGGATGGGTGGCGAAGTGTCCACACAAGGCGATGTGTATAGTTATGGGATACTTTTATTAGAGATGTTTACAGGAAAGAGACCGACAGATGACATGTTTAAGGATGGTTTAAACATTCATAACTTTTGTAAGATGTACGTATTGCCAGAGCATGTTGAGGAGATTATCGATAAATGTTTATTGTCAGATGTAGAAGAAAAATATCATGATGATGATGATGCAATTATCAATTACAAAATGCGGGGAATCAAAAGGATACACATATCAAGAGATACGGTGAGACAAATCCTAGCTTCAATAATTCAGATAGGAGTCCAATGTTCTTCAGAATTACCTTCAGATAGAAGCAGCATGAATGAGGTTATTGTTGATGTACAAGCGGTTAAGAATAAGTTTCATGCTGTTGGACTGTAATTATGTTCTCTTTTTGGTGTCTTCGCACCGGAGATTCCTCTTCCTTTGTGAATTTGTATTAATAATAAATTACTTTTATTCATCGCCTAAATTTGTCTACAAGCTTTTTCTTGTTCTGCATGAGGTTTAGAGGCAAAGTACAAAGAGTAAGTTCGGTTGTTGAGACCTGAGAGTGACTCATACTCCATTAGTAATATACACCTTAATACCATGGTGCTAAACTGGGGAGGACTGACACTGATATCTGAAGTTTTGCAACTTTCAAAGTTTTTTTCCAAAGGTTCTGCAACTTACCGTCCACAAGATCAAAGTTTTCTTTTGGAGGTTCCTTAATGGCTGTTTCGCAAGGCAAGGATCGTATCAGGCTGGATTGGTGTACTCAAATATGAAAATGGGGGATTCATCGATCAAAGTTTATAGACTGGAAGGTTCCATTAACATTTTTCAGCAGTGTGAGTGTGGGATATCCAAGAGGATGATGTTAGGATGGTTGTTAAGAACAGCAAAATGGAAAATGAACCATTCTGTCAGGCGCTAATTAACCAATTAAATTGACTGAAGGGAGATTTGCGAAAATGAATTCTGATTGCGAAAATGCACAGTAGAGGGATTTGGAAAACGTTTTCCGGATGAATTATTTTAGTGTGTCATCAATTTATTTTTATTGAAAGGGTTATTACCAGTAAGCAATGTATATTTGGATGTATATAGTAGGGAGAGACGGATTTATTTGACTGATGGAACCCTGAGACGGGGCTTTTGTATTTAGTATGGGAGAATTTCGGTAACAATTCAGTGTTGCTCTTGATGTTCTGCATCTAACTCTTGAAAGGCATACAGCGAGTTCCTAAATGCTGTCTTGAGAACCATACACCGCCGTTCTGTTAGTAACTGTCGCATACTTTCAACAGCAGCAACTCGGTTAAACGCAGTGACAAGGCAATCAGAATGGAAAATATGCTCACAAGGGTAATGATAAGGGTGGCAAGGGGGAACTAAAAAGACTAGTTCTTGCTATGACGATGATTTTAGGGGAACTTAGCGGAACTAGTGCTTCACCAGCTAACCCATTCTAGGACTCACTAGGGTTGTGCCGGATTCCAAAGAATTTGATATGCCCTCTTAAGATTCAGCCACTCTTGGGATCTTTATGGGAGCTTGCCCGGCACAATCCAAAACCTTAATTCTGCACGATTACACAAGATAACATAACTCATTTTCAATTTACATCTCAGTGATTTCACATGAATCTTCAATTCCAATGATACATTGAAGTCGGACACAAGAAGATGGCGAAAGAAACAAAAATGATATTCAATCCCATACGTAATAATGAAAGAAGTTGACATTACACAGATTACAAGGAAAAAAAAAGCACACGGTACTTTTATTCAATTGCCCGCAAATTAAGCATTAAGACTGACTTTCACTGACATTTGACTCAAGAACTAACATTGATGGGAAAGCTACTGGCTGCAACTGTAAATCCACCATCAACAACAAGATTATGCCCATTCAGATAAACAGAATCATCGGACGCAAGAAACAATGCAGCATCAGCAATGTGTTTAGCTTTCAAAATAATCCCTTTAAGAAGACTCATTTTTGCTGTATATTGTTCAACATGCTTTGAACTAACCTTGGCTATATCACAGGCTAATGGTGTTCCGACTCCTGATGGGGAAACACAATTCACCCTTATTCCATAAGCACCGAGTTCGCTACAAGCTGATTGAACCAATCCTACCACAGCGTGTTTCGATGCTGTGTAACAGTGTGGTGCAAATCCAGCTTGAACTGCAGCTACGCTCGCAGTACATATAATCGAGCCACGGATTCTCCTGTCTAACATTGCACGAGCAGCGTGTTTGATCATTAAAGCTGCGCCGGATACATTTGTAGCCATAATCTTGTTAAAATCTTCCAAGCTGAAATCAAGAATACTCGAAAAAGATCCTCCCATACCTGCATTGCTATACACAATATCTAGAGATCCATATTTCTCTATAGTGAATGCTACTGTTTCTTCAACCTGTTTTTCGACACTTACATCGCAATGTTTGTAACTAGCTTTCTCTTTACCAATTGAAGATACAACTTGATCTCCTAACTCGTCTTGAATGTCTGCGACTACAACGAATGCACCATGTTCCACGAATAGTCTCGCTGTTGCTTCGCCAATTCCACTTGCTGCTCCAGTAATTATGGCTACTTTACCTTCTAATCTGAGTGAAATCAAGATCTAATCAGCATTGAAACAACAACAACTACAAAGAGTTAAATAGAACAATATGTAGTTTGAGAGATACAAAGAGAATCACCTTAGTTTAGACATGAAGAGATTGTGTATGAAGCTTGCAGAAATGAATCTGTAGTTCTCAAGTCAAACGATGAACAAAGAAAGGCTGATAAAAATTAAAGTCGGAAGAACTGCTGTTTCTTTCTATGGGGAACGAATTATTGCAATTCGTCCTTTGACATTGTACAGTTTAAATGAAAAAACAAACAAAAAAACATTAATGTGCCTGGCTGTCCCCCACTACATTCAGTGCACGTTTATTTACGAGCGAGATCCAGTGGACATGGTCATCGAGCTAAGAGAGCGTTTGGATATCGGAAGTGCTTCCGTTTCTTAAAAGCAGAAGTTAGAAGCAAAATTCATATAAAACTGACTTATTATTTCAAAACATTGTTTTGAAAATTTATACCCAAACTAGTATTTTGTTTTTTGACTTTTAGAAATCAAAAAATTGTTTCCGGAAGTTTATTCAAACAGACTACAAATGTTTAAAGTCTAAACCTCAATTTCGGTGAAGATGCTTCGTTCAGCGGCAAGTTCACTAGTAAAAGTCACATTGCAATTATAACTTCAGTAAGATACCCCTATTATAATTTGGTGAGTTGAAATGATAATTTGCTTCATTACCTTAAGATTTATTGCATCCAAGATTGGCATGTATTTAGCTTCTTTCTTTTTTCTTTTTTGTATTTAGCTGAATACCTAGCTAAGTAGTAGAACAATTGACAAAAAAGGTTTTCTGTTATACGTTGTACAGATTCACCGAAAGGTGGAGTATTGGATTAGATGACCAAGAAGGTGGAGAAAACATTATGAACAAATTATAAATTGTGTCAGGCCAATTTCATTAGGCTTTTCGTTTCTTTAATATGACACTTTTATTAATCATAACCTATTTAATTTTGGTCAATTTATTTTTACTAAATTTGAAATTCTATTTTTTTTCTACTATTATTAGCAGCCCACAAACTAGCCTAGTAAATCAGCGAATATGTGAGAGAATGAGTTGAAAAAATCGATGACTCAGTGAATTAATAATATAAAAAAATGTTTTAGGTTTTTCTTTTTCCTTCCATACGAGAGTTTATATACATGAGAAGAAAAAAAATATTTTAACCTTAGAACCCCTAGTTGTTACTAGATACAAAAACAATTTATGATGAAGTTTATATAATTTTTATTTAATATTTGGTATTAAAATGGATAAGATTCATCAAGTTTTCCATCTACACCAGCTGAAACCCTAGAAAAATCAATTGGAAACTTACAGAAAGATCATGTTGATACTAAAAAAAATTCTAATACTTTGTTTTCTAATTATAATGAGGTATACTTCAAATCTTTTATCTTATTGTTTAACTACGTGTCGTATTTTTAATTATTGATTAAACTATCTTATTATGATTATATCTATATGTAATTAAAGTCATGCATATACTACACAAAATGAAAATGATGTACCAAATCTTGAATCACAACTAATAAGGTTTGAGCCAGCAGCAATCCAACGTTTTGACATTGGTTTTGTCGATGTAACAAATGCTTTTGCAATTGATCAGGTATGGAATTTTGCATACTCATTTATCCTTAAAAATGTAGTTATTTGAAAGTTAGCATATTTATCTTTAAATATTTATTGGTTATTTATTATTTATTATAGTTATTTGAAAGTCGTGAACACATGGTTAATTGGAGTCAATCAGTCGGAAAGAAGAAACATACAACTAGGATTATTGGACTATCACAGCAAAAAACAAACAACAACGGGATTTTCACCACTTTAGCATGCGAAAGGTTCGGGAAGCACCTGGAGAAAAAGAAGAAGAAGAAGAATTCAAAGGAACCGAACAATATGGGAAAAGAATAAGAAGAGTTGCGGGATCAAAAAAATGTTGATATCCTTTTAAATTGAGAGGTACTTGTGTGGATGGAGTTAAATGGATTGTGCGTCTGAAAAATGGAACACACAATCATCTGGCATATGAAAACCTTACTGGTCATCATTACCCAGGGAGGTTGACAACAAAAAAGACAGATTTTTGTATTGTATTATCACTAAGTGGAAGTACCCGGGCTCAAATATTAACTCACCTTAAGAAAGACAAATCTGAAATTTATTCCACATCGACGACTATCTATAATTGTATGGTAAATTTTGACTTAGATAATTAGCCGAAAGAACAGTGGTGCATAGACTTTCAGAGTTATGTAATGACCACCACTATGTAACATAGAACAAGAAAGAAGATGAAACAGATATCGTAGTTCAATTGTTCTTTTCTCACTTTGAGGATTCAACATTTTCCCAATGTTTTCTAAGTTTAGCCATCCTTGATTGTACTTACAATGCCAATCAGTAGAGTATGCCGATGTTACATTTTGTTGGGGTTACATCCACAAATCATACTTTTACAATAACATATTGTTTCATGCCTGGAGACAAGATTGAAGATTATGTTTGGGCGTTGATAATACTAAAAGATTTGTATTCGCCCGGTTATCTTCCGTCTTTATTTTTCACCGATGACGGCCAACTACTTCAAAAGGGTGTCGCGGAAGTATTTCCTGAAACAACAAATTTTCTCTGTGCATTTCACATTAACAGAAACGTATATGCCGATTCCAAAACAAGTATGATCAAGGATAATCCAGAAGACCTTGAGAAGATAAAAGGAGACAGGTACGCTCTTTGGATGTCTGAATCGTACGCCATGTATAAAATCAACCTCGACTGTGTGGAAATATCATGGGGAAATATGTACCCAAAGTGGATTTCTTATGTTAAAAACAATAGTTGGCTCGTAAAGATAAATTTGTATGTACATGGACTAATCAGATCAAACACTTCGATAATACAATGACAAATCATATTGAAGGTGAGCATGTTATTCTTAAAAGATTCTTTAAATGTTCTACATGCAACTTTTTAAAATGCTAGCAGGATATGACAAATGCTCGGTTAACCAGGGGGTCAAACTCAATGCATCATTTGAGAAAAGTAAAAATATATGCTTACATGAACATCGTCGTAGTCCATGCATCAAGCATTTGGTGTACCATGTGTCCAGAACTTTGTTGGATTTTATTTCAATGGAGACCAAGAGTTTGAGTAATAGAGATCTGGGACATTATCAACATTTAATTCCCAAAACCCATGGGTTGCCTTGTCCTTGTGAGATATCTAAATGTTATCGCATGGGTAAAACACTTTAGATTGATTGTATTTATAAACACCAGAAGAAGAAAAAAAACTCTTGTTGGTACCATTCCATAAGAAGGTGGTGGGAGATGCGGATTTGGAAAAAAATATTGAGAAAATCAAATCTAGGTTTAAAGGATCCAAACAAGAGCAATATCAAGAAATTTTGGATAATTTACTTGAGATAGCAGACCTAGGACCAACACTAATGGAAGAACCCAAAGAGAGTTTTGCGTCAAAGGGTCGTCCTTGTCAAAGTGCCTCGAAGACCAAGTCTAAAAAAACAAAGGAAAACTCAACTGCAATAGATCTGTTGTCTTGGGAGAGCATTCTTAGTTCAAAATATAATTCTTCGAAGAATGTTTCTGCAACTTGACTATCAAGGAGGTAGAAAAATGTTACGCTCCCAAGCAAGCAATGTACCTCCGTAAAAAAAAAAAAAAAAAAAAAAAAAAAAAAAAAAAAAAAAAAAAAAAACTCAGATGCAGCATGGCTCATTTGGTAAGAAAACCTCGGAAACACACCAAGAAGACTAAAACTTCTCAACTATCTAATATGAATATTAGGCAACTTACCTAGGTATATAAAAATGATGATGAAGAATACTTGGATCATTTGACGTTATCTCTGGAAAAAATGGTTCAGAATATATCTCTTAGTATAGAAAGATTGGAAATGTTGCTTCAGATGGTCATGGTTGTTAGAGCACTGCTCAGTCGAACTCGCAAGCATTACTATCTCAAGCTTGTTTGTCAAGTTTAGTTGCCAAAACTATAAGTTTTGATTTCTAGTCTACTTATAGCTATGTCTCGGATTAGGATATAATGTGTAGTTGAGCTTTAGACTTCACGGCGTTCATCGATTGAAGATGAAGAACTACTAAGGGGAGCTTGTGGAACATCATCAGTAAAAGGTATGTGGAGACTTGAACTCATCTATCACTCAGAAGTCTATTTCTATTCTATATTCTATTGAGACAAAAGTCGTATAGCTATATAGACTTTATATTATACACATTTGATATTTCGAGCTGAGTTTAACTCGCTTATATATTTCTCGAAATATGTGTTGGTAAGCTTTCGCTTTAACCAAGTTCATCTTATATTCTTGACGAAAGTCAAAAGATGATCATGTGAAAATCGCCTGGTAACATCTAACATGATATGTGTGAGACAGTCATTTGATGTAAACTCGGAATGTTTCGTATTGATCTATTGATCACTTGAAAATTACTTTGAAGCTAATATTTTGTGTGAGATAGCTATTCCCGTCTTCCAAGAATGTTTCAATGATTAAAATAGAGTTTAGAACAATTAACCATTGATTGGATATAGCACAGTATGCGTACTTGTATGCTAACTGTTGCAAGTTATTCCAAGTCTGGGAACCATAGTATGCATACCCGTATGCGTACTGGTTTGTTAGTTGAAGTCTGGGAACTTAGTATTCATACCCATATGAGTACCGGCGTAAGTTCAAGTCTGGGAATTAAACTGAGTTTGGTGGTGTACGACAGTATGCGTACCCGTTCGCATACTGGCGAACCCAGACCAAGTCCGGCTACTTAGGTATGCGTACCTGTTTGCATACTTGAGTGGGTTATGTTCTAAAATCGGTTTGTTCATGAACTAATACATTTATATAATAAGTTATGCAATCTTTTGCAAACCGTGGCTATAATGTTCATGAATTGATTCGAGTGAATCAAAATCGATTTTGCTTCAATTGTGTCTTGTATACTTCTATGAGAATATAAACAATTGAACAACTCTAGAACTAGTTGCATTTGAGTCATTTGAACTAGTTGTGATTAAGATGAACAAGGTTGATATGAAAGTGTTTATATGGCTAACTTCGGTTAACTATTGTTGAGCCAACAAGGTGTACATGTTTAGGTACGGTTATCCATATCTAAATGAAGTCACTTTTCATTTGTGTGTAACAAGCTAAGTTCGATCTAACGGTTGAAAGATATTATCTTGAATCTAATCAGGTTTTCATCTAACAGTGAATATTGAATGCTTTGTTACCAAGGTAACATTGATTGCAAACCCTGATTTGAAGACTATATAAGGGAGAACTCTAGCAACTGGGAAACCCAATCCCCACACCTCCTGTGTGATACTAGTTGTGACTAGAGTCGATTCTCCTTTAACCTAGGTTTTTCTAAAACCATTATAGGTTAACGACTCAAAGACTTCATTGAGATTCTGAAGCCATACCCAACTATTTTCTCTGTAGTTGCGTGTTCTGATCTTGCTTTATTCTATCGTAATTAGAACTATCTTCTCTAAGATTTGCTCGAGATTTAATCTCCGATGGGAAGGATAAAAAGTAGTCACAAACATCTTCGTCTCATCGTTTGTGATTCCACAATATCTTGTTTCGCTACCATACAATTAAGATTATTGTGAGGTGATTGATAATACTAGGTTGTTCTTCGGGAATATAAGTCCGGTATATCAATTGGTTCTTGTTCACCTTGATTTATCAAAAGATGGAACAAAAACTCGTAGGTATTTCTGTGGGAGACAGATTTATCTATTCAATAGACTTTTCTGTGTGAGACAGATTTGTTTATCAAGTCTTCAACTGTGGGTCGTAGCAACTCTTAGTTGTGGGTGAGATCAGCTAAGGGAATCAAGTGCGTAGAGTCCTACTGGGATTCAGAGGAGTAAGGAACGTGACTGTACCTTAATCAGTGTGAGATTGGTTAGGGCTCAACTACATTCCATCCCGAAGTTAACTTGTAGTAGGCTGGAGTTTGTAGCGGCTTAATACAGTGTGGTGTTCAAATCTGGACTAGGTCCCGAGGTTTTTCTGCATTTGCGGTTTCCTCGTTAACAAAATTTCTGGTGTCTGTGTTATTTCTTTTCCGTATTATATTTTTATATAATTGAAATATCACAGGTTGTGCGTAGTTCAATCAATTAGATAATCCAACCTTTGGTTGTTGATATACATTGATTGACACTTGAACATTGGTCTTTGGTACCGTTCAAGTTGTTTTTCATAATAATTAGGATCGCGGATTTCTATCTGTTTGATTTGCTGATTACATTGAGAAACAGAGATATAACTCTTGGATGTGTTTTCCTTGATTGAGTCTGACTGTTTAGTTGATTCTATTGGAAATATATTAGAGTTAGTCCATCCATATTGCCGAAACGAAATATTTGGTATGGTTGTTAGACCCCCGCTTTTTCAATTGGTATCAGAGCAGACAAACACGTTTAAGACGTCATAAGTCTGTATTTGTAGCAATCTGACAATATGGACAAAAAAGATATCTCTATAAATGTACCACCAGTCTTCGATGGATCGAATTATCTATGGTGGAAAATTGCTATGCTTTCCTTTCTTCAATCGCGTGATTTTCAATCATGGGTTCGTGTAGTTAATGGCTATGATCCTCCGGTTGTTGCAGAGGCGATGTAACTATTCCGAAGGATATTGGTGCATATGATTCTGCTGAGATTCTTGCTGTAAAGCAAAATTATGATGGATTAAATGTTATCATCCATACCATTACCCCAGATCTTCTACACCATGTGACTACGTGCACTAAGTCTAAAGAAGCCTGGGATATCTTAGAAACTGTATTCGAATGAAATTCCTCTGAGAAGCTAGGCTTCAAAACCTAAATTCTGATTGGGAAAACCTTCGTATGGCTGATGAAGATTCATTTGATGAGTTTAATCACAAAGTGTCTGAAATTTTAATGTATTTTTTGCGTTGGGTAAGACTATTCCTGAAAAGGACATTGTGATGAAAATTCTCAGATCGTTTCCATCCAAATACGATTCTAAGAAGCATGCCATCGTTGAAGGAAATAACCTTAATACTTTATCCATAAATACTCTTGGTGAAAGTTAAAGATTATTGATCATGAGCATACATCAAAATCTGGGAAGGATATTGCTTTCAAAGCACAAAAGAACACTAAATTACTTGACAAAATTAAAAGTGTTGGCAACTCTGTTGTTGATCCTATTGAGACTGATTCATCAGATGAAAATCTTGACAACTCAGTTTCACTGATCACAAGACAGTTTAGGGATCTTCTTTTGCAGAGAAGTAAACGGTTCATCAGAGATAAACCAAGGTCATCAGTCAAACCTCATGACCGTGCTCCTCCTAAAAACAGGGACACCATCAATACTGATGATGAGGATATGCCACAGTGCTTCAAGTGTAAAGGTTTTGGTCATTTTGCCAATGACAGTCCAAATCATAGAAAATATACTGGGAACAAAGGTTTTGCTGCAACTCTTGATGAGATGTCCAATCACTATGATTCAGATGAAGATGAAAAGTCAAGTGTTGCACTCCTTGGTGAAAATATTGATTTTGATAATTGTTGCAATACGTACATCAATCTTGATATTCTTCCTGGAGAAACTTCTTCAACCACTATGGAAGATAAAATGGATTTTTCCCTGTCTACTGAAGATCCTATTTCACATGTTTCAGGTACCTCAATTTGTTTAGCAGCATGCTCATCTATGGTGTTTGAACCATCCTCCACATTGACATGTTCTTATTGTGCTTTTACGGGTCATGAACTCTCTAAGTGTTACAAGTACAAACATAAAAGAAGATATGTCAATAAACTTCAACGGAGAGCAAATCGATTAGCAAACAAGCTCAAACTTTTTCATAAGTCTAATTCACCTGAGGTAAGTAACAAACTCAATTCCTCTCTAAAAAAAGTTAATTTCTAAAGAATTAATTAGACCTCTGCGGAAAAGAACAAGGTCAAAACATTCTATGAAAAAGGGTATTAAGAATTCCATACGAGAAGTGTATGGTGGACAGATTATTGTTCACCCCAACATATCTTAATTGTGTTGAAAGTGCGTTTTGTCTCATGTGCCTGACTTCAAAGAGACAAGAGTTTGCACAGTTCAGGCTTTAGGAAAATAATTGTTTTTGTTTTTTCTTGGTTGATGTTTTCTGGAATTCTGTTGATCTTTTCATATCATAAATTGGTATTGAAAAGAATTTCCTTTTTCAAAAGAAGGTTAAAATCGACAATTCTACCTTTTTAAGGGTTATGAATTGGTCGTATGTCAATCCTACTCTGTTTATAGGTTCTGTAACCAACATTCCTTTTTCCTTCCCTGAAAAACTCTTTTTATCACAAGATTGCTTGTTGAGCTCTATTTGTATATTTTTCACAATTCCATACTTATATGGAGACTCCAAGTATCATGTCTTCTGATGGAAAAGATGTCAATATGATTGTTAAGCCATCAATCAAGAAGAAAAAAGATAAGTCTCCTTCCTCCAAAACTTTGAAGAGAAAAAGGAAGAATATTAAGAAACCAAGGGCTATCCCCTCTAATCTTCATAAGTTTTCTGGTGTTCTTGAAGAGTTAAAGGAAACAAGGAAGAAGATTTAGCAAATAAAGGTTATTGTTTTAAGGACTCTTGAAATTCAGAAGGCCCTGGTTCGGCATCAGTCAAGAAGGTTTGTTGGAATTGACTCATTTCATCATGAACCTTATGTTCCAATGGCTGTTGACGACAAGGAGTTCGGGTCGATAAAGAATTTTTCAGAGGTCTTAATGTCTAGGAAACTTCTTATGAGAATTTATTCTTGTGTTTTAAGAAGGATAACTAGGGTTTGGTATAGCAATTATTGTGAGTACACATAGTTATTGCCAATGATTTTCATCGTGCAATGTTTTTAGATTTATTTATTTAAATTCTAAAGTTTATTTGGAAGATGATTTTGCAGTATTAATCTTCATTGGTTTTATATATTGCAAAAATAATTTTATGGGATATGAGTGTTTACGTTCATGAACTATGATTGTCCCATATATGTCAAAAGCTAAGTCTATTATATATTTTTATGCAAATATTGATGGAAAATAGAATGAGCTTTAGATAACAAAGATTAAGTCTATGGTGTCATTATGCATGATGAAAAATAGAATGAATCTTTGGATATTCCGCAGTATTGATCTTTCCCTGATCCACTTCTATGTGAAAGTACTGTACGGCTCCGTAAGTTTTCTTATGTTGAGCATTTCTGATAAAATTAATCATGGGTTCTCTTGTGGTTAATTTAATTGAGTTTTCTGGATACAAATTCATGTCTCATGTAATTTGTTAATGTCCAAAGAAATCCTTCTTTTCTTGTGAAAGTAAGGTCGCTCTTGTTGTTCCTTTCGGGAATGACATTTTATGAGGGAGAGTTCTTAATTGAACTTGTGCTTAATTTCCAAATCTTTGTGGGGAGTGTGGCTGTGGAATATTGTATGAGTGTTCTTGTATCTTTATACACTCCTTGATGAATACACTAAGTTTCGACTATGTGAAATCAGCGAAACAAAGTTGATATGTTCTCTTTTAGTCATGAAGTATCTCTATGAGAATTTCATTATGATCCCACTAGTTTTCGCACCTTTGCCAATTTATATTTACAAAAAGGGGGAGAATTCACACTATAAATACATATGGTTTACAAATCATTATGTAAGGGGGAGTGGTTTTCATGTGAGATGAAGTATTGACTAAGGGGGAGTGATACATATCATCGTAGTATTATTGTCAGAGTTGTGATACAATTGAACTGTGATGTTGTGTAATAATACTATGACACTGTATAACAATAATTGAGAACAATGGTTTTCTTATTGTTATGGCTACGGATCCTCAACAACTATGATGCTGAGTTGACCACGTTCAGAATCACTGGAATACTTGGAAGTGACGAAGATTTCGAATATTGTTGAAGAACTAAGGAAATCAAGCATTTGGATGAGAAGCTACAAAGTTTATATATTTGTAATCCATATGTATTGATAGTTTCGTCATTAAAATTGAATAAATGGGAGATTGTTAGAGCACTGCTCGGGCGAACTCGCAAGCGTTTCTATCTCAAGCTTGTTTTTCAAGTTTAGTTACCAAAACTATAAGTCTTGATTACTAGTCTACTTATAGCTATGTCTCGGATTAGGATAGAACGTGTAGTTGAGCTTTAGACTTCACGGCGTTCATCGATTGAATACGAATAACTACTAAGGGGAGCTTGTGGAACTTCATCAACAAAAGGTATGTGGAGACTTGAACTCATCTATCACTCAGAAGTCTATTTCTATTATACCTCTTATTGAGACAAAATTCGTATAGCTATATAGACTTTATATTATACACATTTGATATTTCGAGCTGAGTTTAACTCGCTTACATATTTCTCGAAATATGTGTTGGTAAGCTTTAGCTTTAACAAATTCATCTTATATTCTTGACGAAAGTCAAAAGATGATCATGTGAAAATCGCGGGGTTACATCTAACACGATTTGTGTGAGACAGTCATTTGATGTAGACTCGGAATATTTCGTATTGATCTATTGACCACTTGAAAATTACTTTGAAGCTAATAGTTTGTGTGAGACAAATATTCTCGTCTTCCAAGAATGTTTCAATGATTAAAATTGAGTTTAGAACAATTAACCATTGATTGGATATAGCACAGTATGCGTACTTGTATGCTAACTGTTGCAAGTTATTCCAAGTCCGGGAACCATAGTATGCATACCCGTATGCGTACTGGTTTGTTAGTTGAAGTCCGGGAACTTAGTATTCATACCCGTATGCGTACCGGCGTAAGTTCAAGTCTAGGAATTCAACTGAGTTTGGTGGTGTACGACAGTATGCGTACCCATTCGCACACTAGCGAACCAAGACCAAGTCCGGCTACTTAGATATGCGTACCCGTTTGCATACTTGAGTGGGTTATGTTCTAAAATCGGTTTGTTCATGAACTAATACATTTATATAATAAGGAATGCAATCTTTTGCAAACCGTGGCTTCATGAATTGATTCGAGTGAATCAAAATCGATTTTGCTTCAATTGTGTCTTGTATACTTCTATAAGAATATAAACAATTGAATAACTCAAGAAGTAGTTTCATTTAAGTAATTTGAACTAGTTTTGATTGAAATGAACAAGTTTGATATAAAAGTGTTCATATGGCTAACTTCGGTTAACTATTGTTGAGCCAACAAGGTGTACACGTTTAGGTACGGTTATCCATATCTAAATGAAGTCACTTTTCATTTGTGTGTAACAAGCTAAGTTCGATCTAACGGTTGAAAGATATTAGATTGAATCTAAACAGGTTTTCATCTAACGGTGAATATTGAATGCTTTGTTACCAAGGTAACATTGATTGCAAAACCTGATTTGAAGACTATATAAGGGAGAACTCTAGCAACTGGTAAACCTAATCCCCACACCTACTATGTGATACTAGTTACGACTAGAGTCGATTCTCCTTTAACCTAGGTTTTTCTAAAACCATTATAGGTTAACGACTCAAAGACTTCATCGGGATTCCGAAGCCAGACCCAACTATTTTCTCTATAGTTGCGTGTTCTGATCTTGCTTTATTCTATCGTATTGAGTACTATCTTCTCTAAGATTTGCTCGAGATTTAATCTCCGATAGGCAAGATAAAAAGTAGTCACAAATATCTTCGTATCATCGTTTGTGATTCCACAATATCTTGTTTCGCTACCATACGATTAAGATTATTGTGAGGTGATTGATATTACTAGGTTGTTCTTCGGGAATATAAGTCTGGTGTATCAATTGGTTCCTGTTCACCTTGATTTATAAAAAGACGAAACAAAAACTCGTAGGTATTTCTGTGGGGGATAGATTTATCTATTCAATAGACTTTTCTGTGTGAGATAAAAAAATTTATCAAGTCTTCGACTTTGGGTTGTAGCAAATCTTAGTTGTGGGTGAAATCATCTAAGGGAATCAAGTGTGTAGAGTTCTACTGGGATTCAGAGGCGTAAGACACGCGACTGTACCTTAATCAGTATGAGATTGGTTAGGGCTCAACTATATTCCAGTCCGAAGTTAACTTGTAGTAGGCTAAAGTATGTAGCGGCTTAATACAGTGTGGTGTTCAAATCTGGACTAGGTCCCTAAGTTTTTTTGCATTTGCGGTTTCCTCGTTAACAAAATTTCTAGTGTCTGTGTTATTTCTTTTCCGCATTATATTTTTATATAATTGGAATATCACAGGTTGTGCGTAGTTCAATCAATTAGATAATCCAACCTTTGGTTGTTGATATAAATTGATTGGCACTTGAACATTGGTCTTTGGTACCGTTCAAGTTGTTTCTCATAATAATCAGGCTTGCGGATTTCTAGCTATTTTATTTGCTGATTACATTGAGAAACAGAGATATAACTCTTGGATATATTTTCTTTGATTAAGTCTGCCTGTCTAGTTGATTTTCTTGGAAATATATTGGAGTTAGTCCATACAGATTGTCGAAACGAAATATTGGGTGTGGTTGTTAGACCCCTGCTTTTTCTATGGTGGATTTCGTTCTTGTGCAGAAATGTATGGATTATCCCTAGTAGATGGTTGAAGAACCTTCAAGAAACGCATGTCAAATGAACTAGAGAAGAACCTCTACTTGCGTGTCCCACAAATTGGTGAAGATAAACTAAATACACTTACAATATTGCGATAGAGGCTTATTAGATGACCTTGCCTTAGAATTGATTTCTTTAGCATTCAACTGTATCTTTACAATTATTTCGGACAAAGGGAACAACAATTTGTACCCTTGATTACCAAGTCCCCTAGGGATATCAAGAATGAATCTACATTCAATATAAATAATCAATATTTTGTAAAGGAAATCCTAAAACCAAGAGCTCACATTCCGTTTGTGTATCCCAAATGGAACACGTACGCAAATAAGTGACACTTTGGTTGTTGATTCCTCGTAATGAAAGAATGCACCAAGGGTAAGATGAAACCTTGATGCTATGAAACTTTGATGTGTCACCCACGACCGGCGTGTTTGTTATGGATGCTACGAAACTTTGACGACTAACATTCGAGTAACTATCTAACACTGTTGTCAACTCGTCTTCATCAAAGTCATCCCAAGGATCAACACCCGCCATGTGTTGAGAATGGATATGGTAGTACTAAACCAAAAAGATAAGTAAAGGAATATAGTTTTAAGTTGAGAATATTTTTATTTTTTACAAGCGGGTAGGTTTCACTGTCGACGAGTATGAGTATTTATAGCCAAAAAATCTATAATACAAAACAGAAGGGGTTTTTGAGCCTTGGGCGGTGGGATAACATTTCCAGAGACAAAAGTTACATCCGACCATCCCAGTCTCATCCCAGCCATAGACATCTGACTTTTGTAAAATTTGTAACATTTTCCCATTATGGATATATGCATTGATAACCCTCATAATTAGTTTCCATTATCTGACTTTTGTAAAATTTGTAACCTTTTTCCATTGAGAACTGCCGTGAAGAACCACAGTTGTTGGCTGATGCAATGAAATCTAAAGAAAAATAAAAGGTTGACGAACTGTATAAGAACTTCAGGAAAAATGGGGAAATTAAAATTGAATGCGGAAAACTGGCTTCTTGCTCAATACCAAATTGTAATTTTTTTTATGAAACTGCACTGTTCTAGTGATAACTCCACTTATGCTAAACAATTTTGAAAATGTCCTGGGTGTAATGTGGTGGAATGGACTGATTAGGTATCATTATGTTAGAGTTCAATCAAGAGTTTGGGGATAGATGTTTAAGGTTTAGTGTTTTCTTTTATGTTTTGTTTTATTTTAGAGTTTGTAGGTGTTGATGATCATGTAGTTTATTCTTTTATGTTTGAGTTTACTCTAGAGTTTGAAGTTGTGTTCTTTTGTAATGTACTGTGTTTTTATCCTGAAAGTTAATTATGTCATCATTTTTACATTATTGTGTTGAAAACAGGGTACATTAATTCAAGCACAAATAATCAAGCAGAATATAGAGTTTCGTTAAACCATAAATCACTTTCGTAGTCATCGCGGTTATATTTAGACTATATAACCAGCCTTTAAACCATAAGGCGACCCTAATGGACGAGTGTTGTCTCGTGAGGGTTTACAAGAGGTGTTCCCAACAAACCTATCACACACGAATTCATTCATCACTAGAAATTCTTTTAATCTCTGTTAGAAATTGGGAAACTTAGTCTTCAGAAATTGAAAAACTTCCCGGTGGGGAAATTTCACGCCCTTTACTTGACGGTACTTCAACTCGCTATCCTTTCTTGCAATATTGAAACATTAGCAGCAATGTTTATTTGTTTCAACATAATTATTTTTATAATAACATAAATATTCACCATAATTTCAAATGTTATTGCTTGAGGATCTCGGCAACTGACGACATCATCGGCTGGGAAGGCATAATATAATTGCATTTCTTATTGAATTACATCATTATCTTTCATTTACGATCATTACGGAACTCTAATTTGTAACAGTGTCATACCCTGACCCAGAAGGTTTCAGTTGGTAAGCAACCACGCACAACTTCTTGACGCGAGCTTATGGTCACCCAAGTTTTCATCATAACCAAGTCTTTTGCAGAATCAAACACAACCATAAGAGTTGAACAAAATATTTTAAAACGAGCGATCTTTATAAAAAATGAAGAAGAAAAAAATATGGTTTGGGTTTGAAATATTTAGAGGCTAGCCATGCTTTTATAGGATCCATCAAAGTGATTAGCCTCGACATGGATAAGTTTGAGTCATTCATTTTTGTTGTGTTATCGAATCAATTTTAGTGCTATTGACAAGCTATCTCAGAAGTTATTATTTCATGACACTATTGGTTTGAAAAGAAATGTAGTCATTGCATTTGATAATTACATTTTTTTAATTAGAAATTGTAAAGTGTTTATACATTAAACGTCTAAGCCGTATATTCATACTAGGAATAAATCAAATGGCATCGGCTGTTGGTTCTCATCTTGGGTTTCAACGAAAAAATACATATATGTATCTACATTGATATTCAAGTAAGGATTTCGATTTTGACTTAATCCGGGAATTGAGTAATGAGGACTAATACCTGCCTCACCCAAAACAGGGTGATACCCTAAACCTTGATCATCCAAAGTAGAAGTTGTTAGAGCATAGCTCGATTGAACCCACCAAGCGTTGGTATGTCAAGTTTGGTTGTCATATTTTAGTGAATCAAAACTCATTGAAAGAGTCCCTTAATTATATACTAGAGTCAACTTCATATAGGTTAGCTTGAAAGTGTTAGGATATGAGACTTACAAGTATTACATGAAGATTTGAAGAATGTGAAGAAATATGGAGCTACAACGACAACATCATCCTTCCTCTTGAGGTTAGCAATATTTGACTTGAACTAATTCATTCCCTAACGTATCTTTCAAGTCGTGCATATTGAAAACATAACTGCAAAGCTGTGTATGATACTCTAGTTAGACATAGTATTAAGGAATACAATACGAGGTTTATTGCTTAACCATTAAACTTTGTATATAAGACATCGACATGATCATATGAATGCTATTGTGATTATGTATGGGTATGAGTGAAGATTTCATCCTAGGAAACAATGTTTTACATTCGTTTAAAGGAAGTAAGTTCTTAAACTCGTTTTGTGAATCGAAAGGGAAATCGCTAGGCTTATTGGTATTGTTATTCATTGCAAATCTATTTTGAATTACCAATATGTGTGTTTAGTATAACCGCTCATAAACTTGTTTATGTATCTTAGTAAAACTATTCACAAGGCCTGACTTATGTATTGGTATGACTTTTATTAGTGAAACCGATCTTAAGTAATCACTCAAGATGGTGATCGATGCCTTGTAAATAGCAACTTCTATCTAGCCATTAGGGAACCGATCCTAGTAAGAGGTGCAGAAAATTTACAAGATAGGAACCGATCCTTGTAAGAGGTGCAACACGTTTTTAGTAGATGGGGGAACCGATCCTATGAACATGTGCAACAAGTTCTTAGAAGATGGGGGAACCGATCCTATGGACATGTGCACCAAATACAGGTAGTTACCATAAGTATGTGGGGAACCAATCCTAGTACCTAGTCAACCGAGTTTTGGTAACTAGCGTGACTATGCACATTACTCACATGAAGGTAGAACCGAACTTGTTTTGATAGAACCGTGAAAACCATGATTGGTGATTTGATAGTATAATCAATCACATAGTTCTTGGAAGTCAGATGAACCAATTCTAAATTCGTTTGGAAGTGTGGCAAATCGGTTCCAAGATTATAAGTATGAAAAAGGACTTGCAAAGTAAAGACGTCGACATACTTTGAACATGTGCAGTAACTCTTATTACTAATTGTTCAAAGATATTCCTTATTAGCTAAAGGAGAATCCAAGGATCGAAATAAATTGAGAATCTTTTAATTAAGGTTTCTTAGTGTTTATATGCTATTTAATTTCCAGCAATTAAATGCATATCTTTAGAAAATAATAATTAGTAATGTGCATTTACTGATTATAGATTTTTCTATTGGGATTTCGGTCAATATTATGACAGTGCATTTCCAGGAGTTATGAAAACCGATTTTGTGTTTATTGCATATCTTTGAGAATATTCGGTTTTGGAAATTCCTTGGTGTCCAAACTTCCTTGTCTATAAATATTGAAGTTTCCATTTCTAGCAAACTAATCCTCAGAGCCGGCAAAACTACCTCAGTTGTGTTGTTACTGATGGAGCCGCCTATCGGAGAGGAAAGTACCCTAATTAGGAGAAATCTTTTACGGCCGCTCGGTTTAAATACTTCTTTGGGATTTAGAAACTCTTTTAGTACTGTTTGTGGGAAACTAGATAATTGCAGTTTATTTTAGTTTTCGATTGATTTGATTGACTAACGGTTGTTGAACTTTGATTGCACCTAGTTTGTTTATGCTTGAGAATCTTCTCTTCTAATATAAGATTCACTCAAACTAGATCGAAGTTTCGACGGGGATCTTTAGACTGTTTGTAGATCTAAAGACGTCTTGTGATAATCCATTGTTAACAGACTCCGTTCTGTGTGTGATTGATCATAAGAGATTCAAGTTGATTGTGTGCAGGTGTTTATTGAAGATCTAAGAAGATGAAGAAGATTTCTGATTTGGGTTCATAATCTTTGGTGTGCACAATACTTGTTTCGGGTAAAGAGGATCCAACTATAATCTATTTATCTTTGTGATAGATTGGATTGATTAGTTGAGTAGATCGGCATCAATACAATTCTTTGTGATTCAAAGTATTGATTGCAAAATCTTGACAATTACTTTGGCAGTTGTTATTGGATAGATCTAAGAACCTGACAAAGGAGTTTATTGGGATAAACGGAAGAGCCTTTTTTCGAACTCATATCACTTGATTGAAAAAAGTTGTTACCGAACAGATTTGTTGTTCCTTTATTATTTGGAATACAAACCAAAGGAATTGGTCCAAGTGCGTGACGTATTAACAAGTATTAGGCGCAGGGATACAGACAGAACTAGGTGAACTATAGGTTTAGTTGATTGGTCTCAACTATACGAAGTTGGTTTAGATTTTGTATAGCGGCTTAATCCTGAGAGTATTTAATTCTGGACAAGGTCCCTGGGGGTTTTATGCATTTGCGGTTTCCTCGTTAACAAAATATTGCTGTGTCTTTTACTTTTCTATTTCCGCAATTATGATTGTTTTTATTATAATTAAAAGTAAAATACACAAACGTTAATTCCTATTTACTTGATAGTAATCCTATTGTGTTTGGTTAAGTCCGAACCATTATCAAGTAAACATACTTCGTTGTTGTATTGTCTTGATCTTGTATCCATAGTCAATCACACAAGTTATCTTGTTGACGTATTGTCTCGATCTCGTATCCATAGACGATCACACGAAGTATGAACCGATTAGTTGTATTGTCTCGACTCGGTCTATAGACAATCACTTTCGGAGAAAGGACTTATAGGTGGAAAAGTTTTAGATTGAGGTATATTTGGGTACCCTCGTCTTTTCAATTGGTATCAGAGCAGGCAAACACAAAAAGATCTAACAATTGGTGTTTGATGCGATCCAACCTATAATACATGAGTCAAAGTAAAGTTAAGTGGGAGCGAAAACTAAATAAAGACTCAGTTAATATGTCGCAAGACGTTGAAAGTTTTAATTTTAAGAAATGCTTAAAAGGAGCTTCTTCATCAAGTTCTACTTGCTCTTCTGAGAATAAGTCTGAATGTTCTCTAGACGAGACTAAGTTAAGCCCTGTATTCGAAATCAATGATTCAGACTCTGAAAAATGTCTTTTTGATAACGAGAATTTTTTGAGTTCTATGCTTGAGATTTCTGATGAAAGATCAAGTGTAAGAACATCTGAACTAAAGGAATTAAGCAAACAATTTCTTATTTGTTCTAATGAACTTATTTCAGCACTTGAAAGATAACGAGATTTAACCTTAAAGTTTCAAAATCTCGATGAAGAGCATAACTTGCTGAAAGAAAAATTCTCACAACAAATACAGAGTCTTAAAGACAAAGTATGTGCTAGTCTTTCTCGAGCGGAGCTTTTAGAGAAAGATCGTGATGCTACTCTTGAAAAAGTACATTTCTTGGAAGAGAAACTTTCTGATTATGATGCAAGGATTAACTCTCAACAAAAGAGTTTTGAAGAGAAAGAAGGTGAATATCTCTCCCGAGAAAAAATCCTTGAGGCTGATCTAGCTAGTGCTCTTGAGAAAATCAAGGTGTTGAAAGAAGAAAATTTGGACCTTAAAAAGTTCAATGCTAGCTCAAACAATTTAACCTCAATGTTAGAAGCAAGTAGAAATCATCGTGATACACGAGGATTGGGCTATAAGGGAATAAATGCTTCAAGTATTAGCAAAGAGGTAAAATTTGTTAAAGATAAAAATTCTTCTAAACCAGAGGCTTCCACTGATGTAAAAAAATTCTCGTATTTCTTGTAAAGAAGTAAAACCAGTCAAGCCTAAGAATCATGTTCAACCATTCTCTTCAAGTACGACAATCAAAGAGAGCATTTCTGCTAATGTCAAGGAAGCAACAAAGTTGAACAAAGATAAGAAGAATAAGAGGAGGAAGAAAAATCGTCGAACTCCAATAAAAGAGGATCCACAAAAAGGTAACATTAAAACTCACACTTCTTATGTTACTAAGCATTGTTGTTATTGTGGTAATAAAGGGCATGTGGAATGGGGGTGCAATATTCGTAAGTTAAAAGATACACTTTCTTTTGTAATAAACGAATTGGCTAATATTGCTCCCCAAAGGAACTCAGATCAATATTGTCCAAAGTCTAGGCAAAAGAATTATTATAATGATAAATCATGTTTTGCCCATCACTCGTCAAAGACATCTTATAAAAGACCCTATTATAGAAAAATAGATGACTTTGCAAATGCTAAGACAAGATCTGATGTTCCAAATTGGAGAAAAGTTGTTTCGCAAAGTATCCAAAAGGACAATCATCCTAATGGTATGAAGGAGAAAGATGCTCCTGCGAAACCCATCTCTAAATGAGTCCCGAAGTCCTCCATAGCCAAGAAGGGACCAAAAGTTAGTCACAAGAATGACTCTCAACTGTTAATTGTTGGTGACAATAATTATAAGAGTCTTCTTGAAAGACTAAAGAAAGACATCATGTCTGAAATCTCTTGTACTAGTAAAGGATGTGATAATGACACTCTTCATCATAAGTAAAAGAAGAAAAACAAGAGATGGAACAAGAGAAAACAAACCAAGCAAGAGGTCAAGAATGATGATTCTGTCTTAGTCACTCATGACGAACAAGACAAGACAAGGCTCAACTCAACACAACCTAGTTGTGTTAGAATGTGCATGCTCACATTGGTGCTCAATCCTTTGAAAGGTGAGGAAGTACATAAAAATGATCACGTGATCTCTCGGTTATTATATGACTAATTAACATCTTTAGGGAGATTTCTTTTCTTCTATACTCATACTTTCTCTATCTATATTTGAGGTTTTGATAGAAACGGTAATTTTGAGTTTATGATGTTGATATCTACTGTTCATATATGTGTAGCTCTTGTTTTTACGGTTAAAACGAGCTAAAAATCACAGAATTCGGACATCGTATGCAAAAGTTATGTCAAAAACAGTTTAGTGTTGTGATCTGTCACAAGTAACTCTTGGGAACCGATCCTAGTGAGAGGTCCCCATACGAAGAAGTGTAAAACTATTTTGCCCATAACTTCTTCGTCCGAACTCGGAATGACCTCATTCTTTTTGCGTTGGTTTCGCAATTCAATTCCCTACAAGATAGAGGTAATTGAAATACTTGATTCTTTGTTGAATATTTATGGTGTATTGCACTTGAGTTTATGGGATGTTTGATTTCGGTTTCATTACCTTAATATTCGATCTCATATGTGTGAACCCTTATGGTTTGGGTGACTTTTTGATTTAGCAGGATTAAGTTCTAGCCCATGTTGGTAGGCTTTATCAAAGGATCATGAGGGGTTCCTGTAGAACCAATATGTGAAAAAGTCACAATATGTTGAATCTTTTGGTTTAGCATAAAAGCATATGTGTTTCGAGGTTTCAACTTTTGCATCGCATAGTTAAAACCGGTTTTCAACCTTTCTCTGGTAAAGGTTGCTCTTTGTTGTTGTTCTTTTGTTTTGGCGGGAGGATGACAACTTTAATGGGGGGGAGTTCTAAGTGAACTTGCGCTTAATGACATATCTTAAGGGGAGAAGAGGATGCGGAATTTGAGGTAACAATCTTGTTAGTTAATTGTTTTCCTATTTAAGAAAAGCATGATTTTATTTCATATCTTTATTGCTTTTGCTTAACAAAATTTCGGTACAATTGATGTTGATTCCATTATTTGTGTATGGATGTTTGATTGTGATTCAATTGTTTCCGGTTAAGAAAAACTATTGTTATCTTTCGTTATTGTTTGATATCAATTGTTTAGGCTTACAAAATTTCGGTGCAATTGCGGTGCTATAATGTCTTTGTTTGCTTCAATTGCTTCCGATTAAGATAAATGATTATGCAAGTTGATTTATTTGGTTTGTATGGATTGTTTATGGCTTAACAAAAGGTTTCGGGATCATTTTTTTAGTTCAAGTGATTTCCGGATAAGAGAAACTAAGTTTTTCGGATCTTAGTTAGACTTATCAAACGTGGAGGTTTCGGTTATTCAAGTCTAACCGAATGCCTTAACAAGAATTACTAGTTAACTAACCTAGTATTTGTCTTTTTTTAAAGTGAAAGGTCTAAGTTATTGATGAGAATAATTAGAGCCTGATGAGAAAAATAAAGTTAATTTTGATCTTTATTTTGGTCTTATCGAACAAGCGATTGTATTTGTACAATCGGTTTAGCAAGAGAACTAAGGTGCTTAGTCGATTTTTGATATGCTAAACTATTAGGGAAAATTGCTTCGGGCAATTGTTTCCAAAATAACATGTTAAAACCAAATTACTTGTAGTTTCGGTTTTAATATTGGTTATCTAAAATGGTATGCAAAACCCTCGTGCTCAACTCTTATAGGTTTGCAAATTCTCTTTGTGAGATTTGTAAGATCCTTTCGGTTTGTCCTTTATTTTTCTCGTTTCTTTGTCATTTTGTGACAAAAAGGGGGAGAAATATATGGAGTAAACAAGTGATATTGACTTGTTGTGAGTTGGTATCACTAAGGGAAAGGATATTTGTGCTAAAACATTTATTCTAACGAAAAGAGTGAAAGCATAGACTAAGGGGGGGTCACATATCATATGATACGTAGTTATGAGGAACTACATGAAAATAACAAAGACGTGCGGATTGAAAATCTACCTATCTCACCTTTAGGGGGAGTATTAGCTTTGTTATTATAATGTCAGCAGCGGTATTTGAGGATTGAATTTAATGCAGGTTTTGTGCTGTTGAACTTGGAATCAAGCGTATGTGTATAATGAATTTTTGTAATTTGTTTATCCATATGATGTAAGAGTTTTGTCACTAAAATTGACAAAGGGGGAGATTATTAGAGCATAGCTCGGTTGAACCCACCAAGCATTGGTATGTAAAGTTTGGTTGTCATATTTTAGTGAATCAAAACTCATTTAAAAAGTCGCTTGATTATATACTAGAGTCAACTTCGTATAGGTTAGCTTGAAAGTGTAAGGATATGAGACTTACAAGTATTACATGAAGACTTGAAGAATGTGAAGAAGTATGGAGCTACAACGACAACATCATCCTTCCTCTTGAGGTTAGTAATATTTGACTTGAACTATTTAATTCCCTAACGTATCTTTCAAGTCGTGCATATTGAAAACATAACTGCGAAGCTGTGTATAATACTCTAGTTAGACATAGTATTAAGGAATACAATACGAGTTTTATTGCTTAACCATTAAACTTTGTATATAAGACATCGACATGATCATATGAATGCTATTGTGATTTCATCCTAGGAAATAATGTTTTACATTCATTTAAAGGAAGTAAGTTCATAAACTCGTTTTGTGAATAGAAAGGGAAATTGCTAGGCTTATTGGTATTGTTATTCAATGCAAATCTATTTTGAATTAACAATATGTGTGTTTAGTATAACCGCTCATAAACTTGTTTATGTATCTTGGTAAAAATATTCACAAGGCCTAACTTATGTATTGGTACGACTTTTATTAGTGAAACCGATCTTAAGTAATCACTCAAGATGGTATGATCGATGCCTTGTAAATAGCAACTTTTATCTAGCCATTGGGGAACTGATCCTAGTAATAGGTGCATCAAATTTACAAGAGAGGAATCGATCCTTGTAAGAGGTGCAACACGTTTTTAGTAGATGGGGGAACCGATCCTATGAACATGTGCAACAAATTCTTAGAAGATGGGGGAACCGATCCTATGGACATGTGCACCAAATACAGGTAGTTACCATAAGTATGTGGGGAACCGATCCTAGTACCTAGTCAACCGAGTTTTGGTAACTAGTGTGACTATGCACAGTACTCACATGGAGGTAGAACCGAACTTGTTTTGGTAGAACCGTGAAACCCATGATTGGTGATTTGATAGGATAATCAATCACATAGTTCTTGGAAGTCAGGTGAACCAATTCTAAATTCGTTTTGAAGTGTGGCAAATCGGTTCCAAGATTGTAAGTATGAAAAAGGACTTGCAAAGTAAAGATGTCAACATACTTTGAACATGTGCAGTAACTCTTATCATTAATTGTTCAAAGATATTCCTTAATAGCTAAAGGAAAATCCCAGGATCGAAATAAATTGAGAATCTTTTAATTAAGGTTTCTTAGTTTTTATATGCTATTTAATTTCAAGAAATTAAATGCATATCATTAGAAAATAATAATTAGTAATGTGCATTTACTGATTATAGATTTTTTTATTGGGATTCCGGACAATATTTTGACAGTGCATTTCTAGGAGTTATGAAAACCGATTTTGTGTTTATTGCATATCTTTGAGAATATTCGGTCTTGGAAATTCCTTGGTGTCCAAACTTCTTTGTCTATAAATATTGAAGTTTGCATTTTTAGCTAACTAATCCTTAGAGCCAGCAAAACTACCTCAGTTGTGTTGTTACTGGTGGAGCCGCCTATCGGAGAGGAAAGTACCATAATTAGGAGAAATCTCTTACGGCCGCTCGGTTTAAAGACTTCTTTAGGATTGAGAAGCTCTATTAGTACCGTTGGTGGGAAACTAGATAATTGCAGTTTATTTTAGTTTTCGATTGATTTGATTGACTAACGGTTGTTTAACTTTGATTGCACCTAGTTTGTTTATGCTTGAGAATATTCTCTTCTTATATAAGATTCACTCAAACTAGATCGAAGTTTCGACGGGGATCTTTAGACTGTTTGTAGATCTAAAGACGTATTGTGATAATCCATTGTTAACAGACTCCGTTTTGTGTGTGATTGATCACAAGAGATTCAAGTTGATTGTGTGCAGGTGTTTATTGAAGATCTAAGAAGATGAAGAAGATTTCTGATTTGGGTTCATAATCTTTGGTGTGCACAATACTTGTTTCGGGTAAAGAGGATCCAATTATAATCTATTTATCTTTGTGATAGATTGGATTGATTAATTGAGTAGATCGGCATCAATACAATTCTTTATGATTCAAAGTATTGATTGCAAAATCTTGACAATTACTTTGGCAGTTGTTATTGGATGGATCTAAGAACCTGACAAAGGAGTTTATTGGGATAAACGGAAGAGCCTTTTTTCGAACTCATATCACTTGATTGAAAAGAGTTGTTACCGAACAGATTTGTTGTTCCTTTATTATTTGGAATACAAACCAAAGGAATTGGTCCAAGTGCGTGACGTATTAACAAGTATTAGGCGCAGGGATACAGATGGAACTAGGTGAACTATAGGTTTAGTAGCTTGGTCTCAACTATACGAAGTTGGTTTATTTTTGTATAGCG
The DNA here is from genome assembly GCA_023531105.1 of Papaver atlanticum. Lineage (NCBI taxonomy): Eukaryota > Viridiplantae > Streptophyta > Magnoliopsida > Ranunculales > Papaveraceae > Papaver > Papaver atlanticum. The sequence continues at coordinate 1,310,251 of JAJJMB010017971.1, read as the reverse complement.
GCTTAATCTTGAGAGTATTCAATTCTGGACAAGGTCCCGGGGTTTTTCTGCATTTGCGGTTTCCTCGTTAACAAAATCTTGCTGTGTTTTTTATTTTTTTATTTCCGCAATTATAACTGTTTTTATTATAATTAGAAGTAAAATACACAAACGTTAATTCCTATTTACTTGATAGTAATCCTATTGTGTTTGGTTAAGTCCGAACCATTATCAAATAAACATACTTCGTTGTTGTATTGTCTTGATCTTGTATCCATAGTCAATCACACAGGTTATCTTGTTGTCGTATTGTCTCGATCTCGTATCCATAGACGATCACACGAAGTGTGAACCGATTAGTTGTATTGTCTCGACTCGGTTTATAGACAATCACTTTCGGAAAAAGGACTTATAGGTGGAAAAGTTTTAGATTGAGGTATATTTGGTTACCCTCGTCTTTTCAGAAGTAGTTTGACATTTACGGCTACACTACCCGGAACCACCTAAGCACATCATAACAAATGTGCCGTGTGGAGAATCTTTGTCTTGGGATTTCTCAGAACTGAAAGCACTCACAGACGTACTGCTAGGATCGGAAGGGACATATGTAAAGCGGTCAAACAATAGCTTCTCTAGCGCATAATTCTTTTCAAAAGAGAACTGTGTCAAGTTTTTCCACTGACTCCGCAACATTTAAGGTTGGTATATATAAACAACAACAAATAAAATGAATACTCTAATCCTGGTGATGCGTGTTCTCTGGAAGATAATGTATTTCATGTATCCCCTTTGAGTTAACGTAAAGAAATGACCACTATACCATAGGAAATGTTTATGTCGGCTCCGGTTGGGTATACACAAAGGTTTCTGCAAATTGAGTAGGAGGACGTACGTTTGGAATAAAACAAGAGCTTTTGATGTGACCAAGTCCAACCTCTTCATGGTTGTGTACACGAATCAAATCTGGAAACAAATGTCTCATGCTACTAAATCTCCGAAAGCTAGCATACTCAGTCTCATTTGCCACCCCATAATGTTTTCCTTCCTCGATATCCTCTGTTTTGGTGTTGGAAAAATCAGGAGGCTGACAAGGAATTGTAATCCAACCCATCACCTGCCTCAAAAATCTCTCCACAAGATAAAGTGCCGCATCTTTCTTCACGACTACTCCTGGAAAGTATATTCCTTTTCTACTAACCTCTCTTGCTATGACAACATCTTCATCATCATAGTGTGCATTGCACACCCATGGTTTCCAAACAACTGCCCCGCGCGACACTCTCAAATCCATCTGTCTTTTAACGTTGTTCACGAAATGTTTGCCATCATCAGTTTGTTGCATACTCTCTTTATGTTCTGATTTAAACATATTTATTGTACGATACACGGTATCTGCTACAAATGATCCCATCTTCAGTAATGGTTGACAATTACGGAAGTAAATATAATACCAGTACTCTAATATCATCCACCTTGCTTTCATATTAGTGTCACCTCCACTACTAGCACTATCCAAGTGGTGTGACAATCTCCCATAAATAAGAAAACCCCAATAATAGCTCCAAATGTTTTGCAAGCTTTCAAAACGTCCCAAAACAAGCAACAGTGCTTTTGAAAAGTTAGACGAAGTTGACCACCAACCCAAAGAAGAAAAATCCTTGTCAATTCCTCCCAGATCTCAGAGTTGTTCAAATCTTTCCTACTGCTTATATAAGAAGAAAGGTGAGAGATACATATAACTGGGGATTTACTACCCCAAGGTACTTTAGATGATACTTCTTCAGCTGGATGTTGGGCATCTTCTTCGAGACTTGCAGCTTGACGTTGTAAGTTTGTTATTACACCAGTGAAGTACAAATCGTCAAAAGCTTCACAAACATCTCTGGATAACCTCCTAGAAAAATTGATAGACACACCTTTACATATTGGAAATCCCATTAATATTACAAATTATAAAGGTGTCAACCCTATTTCAAAGCCGGGGAAGTGGAAAATCTTAGTTGTATGCCACCATCTAGCTACAAGAGCATTTGTGAGTCACACATCTGAATTCTTCAACCTAAATTAAAATATTGAGGAAAACCCACAATTTTCTAGTACCCGGAGTGCAGAAGGATGACTTTCAGCAATAATTTCTTAATAATCATTTAGGCTTCCCCAACTAGTCCTTGTCTTCATTTTCAGTACATCTTGACCGGATATATGCCCATCTCTACCAATTTCGGATAATATTTGGATTCGGGAGGCCTCCATGTCGTCATAATCTAATGAACCAAACAAATAAGAGCGTACAAATATAAATGTTTCAACATTACCAAATATATTTCAAGCTTTTAAAGTACCAACTAAAATTCATACTCAAAACCATGATCAACCAACAACTAAGGCATCCAACATCATCAAAAATTGTGATTTGCCAAGATAACTAGGCATGCAACATCACTAAGGTTATGTATATCATTATCAATAGAAATTAACCATGTTCATTGATAATTCACTAAAACTTATGATGTTCTACAAATTAAATAAACACAAAGCAGTAACTAATAATACTTGAATTCAATTTATGTCATTCATCACCAAACTTAACGAAAATCATATCAATTGAACAAAAAAATCAAAATTACGGTTTAAGTTTATATTGGATTACCTGTGATTATTCCGTTGATAAAACTCTTTAAAACCACTTGCAGCTACCAATTGAAACCTTCTTGAACAAACTCAATCAAAGATTCGAGATGGAAAAGAGGGATGGTGATGATTATGGGATGAACTTTGTTTTTTCTCACATAAACCATGAAAAAAGAAGGAAGAACTGAAGCCAGGTCGAGTTCACTGTCTGTTTGAAGGAGAAATTCGAAAATGGACAATAGTTAACCGGTTTAATTCATGTTGACTGGTCAAGATAGAGAAAACTGGTACTGAGTATCCTTTCTTTCGGAAACGGATAACGAGTGTCAGTTTTGGATGGAACGGTTGATGGTTAACCGTAATTTCAATCCTATAATCTTATTTGTAGTTTTGATTGTTTGGGATCCGATAACCGCTTGTTATAAATTTGGCTATGTGATCTTCTTCGAGAGAGACGTATTAGCCAGTTTTGAAATGTATTTCTCCAACCGGTGGAGGAGCTCTGACGAGTGGAATCTGCACGCCGTGGAAAATGTTGATTAATTTTTTGTTTTTTAGCATCTTTCCTTCTAGAGGAGGGTTCGTCAATTCGTTTAGAGAAAATGTTCTGCCTTATTCGACCATGCAACAAAGATCAACTATCATGTACGGAATTGCAGGTGTTACTCTCTCTGTTATCGTTGCCATTGTTATTGGATTCTGATTACGGGTTTGCAAATCGTATGTTCTGGTTCTCTATCTTTCATGTAAATATCAGGGTTTTTCTTCCTAAAAAAAGAAAGAAAAAAGAACCAGGGTCCAGGAATTTGGTTCTTCTATTTTATGGTTAAAAATTTGAGTGTGACCGAATCCCCGTCATAGGCTCATCCCCGGTAATTTTCAACTTAATTTCACCGAACATAAAAACAATCTTGAAAGGTCAACTATTCAACCGCAACCAAATTCAGAGTTTTTTTTTTTTCGGAACCAAATTCAGAGTTGTTTTTTTATTTTATAAAGAATTTTTTTATTAATGACTATGGTTTTGATCTCCTGTTAGGAGATTACATATAGCAGAATCAAAATCACTAAAACGTTTAGTTGAGATTCTTGTTTCTCTAGCTGACCTAGCTAATGCATCATCCACTTGATTGTCATCTCTACTAACATAATCAAAAGTACATAAATTGAAATTAGAACTTAAATGCTTAATCTCCTTCATTAAATTCCTATTCTCCCACTGGATGACAAGTGAATGAATGGATTGTATAACAAGCTTTGCGTCTGCCTTTATTTGAATCCTTGAGTGATTCAAGCTTTTTGCCCATGATAACGCCTCACGTATAGCCATACACTCGATAACCTCTGGACTTAGTGCTCCATTTCCATAGGTTCCTTTTGTCCCAATGCAGTGACTTGTAGAATCACTCAGCACAATACCAATTCCAATAGTATCAAGGTCAAAAGAGCCGGGGGGATTCATTGATGTTGTGGCTCACCGATTTGTAACTGAGTTGATTCTTCATCCACCTTGAACCAAATTCAGAGCTGACTGATCGTTTTCTGAACCTTTTAGCTCATGTGATCTCACCTTTTCAGGATCCAAACACCAAATATCCTTCTTTCATTTTTCTATTGGATCTGATTGTCTTGCAATTTGGTAACATGACATATCCAAAATGATTAACAACACCCACCAGAGAGAAATTATTATTTATTGATTAAGAAGTAAAATAAGAATTACAAGCAGAAAAGTTTCAATCATCACTAGGTTTAATACCAAGTGGGAAAGCATCACAAGAAACTGTATAACCACCATCAACAACAAGATCATGTCCACTCACACAACTAGATTCATCAGAAGCAAGAAACAAAGCCCCCTCAGCTACATTCTTAGCTTGCAAATATGTTCCTTTCAAATACCCAGTCCCTGATCTTGACATATCAATAAATTTCGGATCCCAAATCTTGACTTCCCCACCAACGGCAAGAGACATCGGAGTCACTACCCCGAACGGCGACACCGAGTTCACCCTAATCCCATGAGCGCCAAGCTCGCGGGAAGCCGAACGTACCACACCCAGAAGCGCATGTTTTGAAGCCGTATAAGCAACCGGTGAAACACCTCCCCTTGCAGCAGCAATACTCGCCGTGCACACAATCGATCCACGGATTTTTCTTTCCACCATGACACGGCCGGCATGTTTAATCATGGCAGCACCGCCGCAAGCATTGATTGACATCGTTTTCTTGAAAAAACCCAGATCTAAATCAAGAATACCAGGCAATGGACCCATGATTCCTGCATTACTGTACACAATATCTAGCGACCCATACCTTTCCACAGCAAATGCTACTAGTTCTTCGACTTGTTTTTCGTCGGTAACATCACAATGCTTATAACAAGCTTTTTCTAAACCAATTGAAGCTACGACTTTAGTACCCAGTTCATCTTGCACATCAGCAACCACAACAAACGCACCGTTCTCCACGAATAGTCTTGCTGCTGCTTCTCCGATTCCACTCGCAGCTCCGGTGATTATAGCAACTTTTCCTTCCAACCTGTTATAAAATAGTAGTGCTAATTAGTCCCTGGTATCAATTTATCAAAAATGAAATAACATACTGTATAATTAAGATAAAGTAGTAGAGTGTAATTACCTTGGCTTAGACACTGTTAAAGACCCCATTAAAAGTATATTGGTTGGTTTTAAGGTTGGAGATGATGAAATGGAGTTTTTGTATAGAGCAAGTGATGAAGATGTATGATGCTTGATATGAACTTATATATATATATATATATATATATATGAGTATTCCTAGATAGAAAATCCTTGAAATTGATTACAGTATTATTTTAAGATTTCTTGAAAATTTGCAGTGTTATTATTAATTTAAAAAAAATTAAATATTTTTTGTTTAATAAACATTGATTAAAATATTGAAACATGGCATTAGTTCCACACGCTTCCTTACAAATGATAATTGAGCAATAGACGCTAGACAGTGACTAAAAGCTAAAGCCGGCCTAGGCAATTTATTGTCACAACTGCATTTTAGCTCAGTTTGGTCTCGACTTTTAACTCCAAAACTCTAGAACTTGGACAATTAACATGGGCGATAGACCTTTGATCATTTTCATCTTTATCCCACTACCTGGCTACCCGTTAGAGTCATTACTATGTTCACTATTAAGATTGTGACACGTCATGTTCTAAATCTGGACAAACCCTGATGTCCCGGCTGTAGCAAGCTCCCTTTTAACTGCACCATACCTCGGTGCAGATCTCCACATTTCATATTCATATCGGTCAGTATTTTTTTTCTCTGTTTCTGGAAAGAGGAGTGCGGATGGATGGTTCTCGGCTACAGGGCCGTAGCACTATTTAGGGGCCTTAGGCGAATTTATAAAATCATTGTAACAAAAATGTGGAATATCAAGACTGGCATGAAAATAACCCTTAAAAGGATTTGAACACAGGTTCTAATCCATTAAAAAAGCGTTTTACAATCGTATTAGAAGAAACATTTAGCTAAAATTATCCATTTTAAAGTTTATTTTAAAGTCCAAACTAACACATGAAAGAAACAAACACAAATTTAGGCCCCCTAAGGTCGTCGCCTATGCTCAGTGACGGCCCTGCTCGACTGAAATATTTTCTGTCTCCGAACAAACTCCATAGTTTCTGTTCTTCTCTAGTTCATTGGCGAGTTTCCCACGGTAACTTGAGAAAGGGAAAAAAAACGATATCGCTTTCCCACGGTCGAACCGGTTCTTTTTCGAGTTTTCTTTCCCTTCAACTCTACTTCTGGTTTTTCTTCCTGCCATGAGCGGTTAATCATCCGTTCATAGGCTCTGATGGATCTATGCTAGTTGAAAGAAATTTTTGATGCATGTTATCTGACATGTGTTGAAGCTTTTTAATCCTTGCCTCCTTCGCAATATAGTCCGCTGCTGAGTTATTCTTCCTCTTGATATGGTTTGCATATGGTTTGACCGTGGAAAAAGAATCATTGGTTACATATGGTTTGCATACGTGATCTGTTATTTATTGATAGGCGCAATATTCACAAGTTTAGGATTTAACCTGCGGGCCGATACAAAAGAACATTTGGGTTTAAAAAGTTTAGTTTTCGACTTTTCTCTTCTGGTTCCGGGGCTTATAAAGATATGGTGACTGTAACGGAATGTGACAATCAATTATTTTCCTAAATGCCTGAAGTGCAACATCTGAAATGGGTTAATATACGGACGTTCAGAGGCGGAGCCAGTTCAACGCAAGTTGCACACCCTGCCTAACTAGCTCCCAAGCCTAATATTTCTAATATTTTGGGTTTTTAAACCATTTTTACTTTCTTGTGCCCCTAGAAAAGTTTTGCTCCCCTTACCCAAGTAACAATATGGTGTTGAAGTATGGTGTTGAAATATATGCATGAACGTTCAACCAGTTGTGGAGTTTCGCCACAAGCTCAACTTTAAAAGCCAAATTTAGCTCATAGCCTGTTTGGATACGCATCCAAAAATAAATTTTCTACTTTCGGAATAGAAAACCAAGAAATTCTTTTGAGTATAAAATTTGAGGACGGTTTCTAAAGTAAAAGAATTAACTCTTTATTAAGCAAAATACTTTTATTTTGAGTTCTGTTCTGGAGGATCATTTTGACTTCTAATATCCAAACGCGCTGTAGGCATATAACTGCAAGATTGCTAATAGGGGGTACCAAATTGTTTTGGGTGTACCAAAATACATATAGGATAAAATAGTCATTGCTTTTGGATTGGTACACCTCCAAGCAAACTGGCACCCCCATTAGCAGCCTTGTATAACTGTGGATACTCTTACATAGGTGGTGCTAATTGTTGATAGCTCTTTGTAACGCGTAAGTAGTCGAATGCATCGTCGTGTCAATTTAATGTAGCTGTGGCTTATGTAATGAATTTAAGTCATCCTGTTAGATAAATTATATCCGATTGTTCTATTCATTTTTTGTTATTTTTTATTTCAAAAGAATATTGTATTTGTTCTGTTGCACTGCATATTTCATTTTAGGTGTGCTGGCTATTTCCCCACCTTTTTCGTCATTTTCCTAATCTACCTTGTGCTAACATCTAAAAATGCTGCTTAGATTCAATTTTTTTTTTTCAAATAAAACTTTTTCAAAAATGTCGATCACATACCAGATTTCAGGATTTTTAGAGGAAAGTTTTGTTCAACTCCAAGATTGGAGGGAGGCTATTAGCAAATCGTTTGATCTTCAACCTTATCTTTTTGTTTCTTTAGTCCTAATATGCAACTTACAAGTCTTGCGTTCTTATTTTACTTTTTTATTTTAATTTTTTTTTTGCTTCATTAGTATTTTTTTTCTCCAAATAATACATGCATATACCAGCCGACCTTGACTAAAAATAAATCAAACCCTTTACTAATTCTAATCTAATAAAATAGTTTGGGAAGGTAAGGAGGTTCTTTCTTGTTACGTAGCCTAACTAAGGCTGCACAAGAATCGGTTAAGAAGACCTGTACCGGACTGGTACCGGAAAAACCGGATCGAAACCGTACCGGAATCGGTGTAGCCGGTAAAGGGATCGGTACTCAGTTTGAGAACCGGGATAGAACTAAGTACAGGGACCGGTTCTGGGGTGGTACCGGACTGGAACCGGATCGGAACCGGACCATTAATACCGGCTAATATGAGCCGTTAAGATCTAGATATAGTTTTAATCTCAGCCGTCCATACTAGGTATAGTCTATAGACTATCGAGAATCAGTTCATTCATCATCTTCTTCTTTTTTTTCCTCGAAGAGCAGCAGCAACAGCCTACTCTCTTCTATGTTCTCTCTATTGAGAATCAATCTATGTTCGATTTGTTTTTCTTCTTCACCATCTCTGACTGAGTCAGGTAACTATTCTTCATCTTCTTGTTCGATTTGTTTGAATCTTCATGGATTGATTTAGGGTTTGAATCGATTTGAAATTGATTTATACTTTTTACTTTCTAGTAATCGTTTGTTTGAATCTTGTTATGTTTGTATTAAGAGATTCGGTATATGTTTGAGATTGATTTGGGGTTTTTAGGGTTGAGTGCGTCTGGCTTGAACTTCTCTTGGTTATATATGTCAAGAACTCCTATGAATTCATATTCTTATATAAATAATGTTGATTCCATCTTTTAGCTTCTGCTTTTTGCTGCTGCAATTGGTCAGGGAATTGGTTAAATGAGTGCAGCTCAATTTGAATGTGGCTTTGGCCTATTGCTTCCTGTAACAAATGTGCATCTCATTTTGCACTTTTCTATGCTTTCTTCATACTAGCAGTGATACCCTGGAATTGCCTCTTTTGAATGTAACTTTGTCAGATGAACTGTGTAATTTGGTGCTTGAGCTTTTGAATGAAATACATGGTTGTTTCAAAACAATTTTAGTCTTGTTTCATTGCTTCCTGAATCTGAATGAAAGCTTTTACAGATTAATTGAACTCCTGTAGGGTTGATGTGTACATTGAATGGTCCAAATTTTGGGCAGCCATGTTGGTTTGATGTTTACACTTTCTAGTAATCTTGTTCTTTTAGTGTTGACTGTTGAATTTGATTTGTATCACTCTCTTTAGGATTAATAAACAAATATTGAGGATTTTTGGTTTTGGGATGTAGTACATTAATACTTGCATTCAAGAGAAGGTAATTGCATTCCTAGATTTCGCAGTAATGCAGCATCTAATGGACAGTGATTCTCTGTTCCATTGGAAATTCCATTTTGTGGTTGGTGTTGTTGTAAATTTTGTACATGATGTTGACTAGGCTGGTGACCATAGTGCTGCTCCGGTAGTTGCCAATTCAGTTAGCGTGCAATCTCAAGGTTTGAAATCTAGAATTCAATCAAGGAAGAGACAGCATTGGGATAACCCATGTTGTGTTGAAAAAGCAAGAACAACATAGTTAGATAGGTACTTGACAGATGTGATGGATGGTAAAATGCGTGAAGTAGATCAAGATGACGACTTTGACATATTGGCTTGGTGGCAGGCTAATGCAAACAGGTATAAGATACTGTCATATATGGCAAGAGATATATTAGCCATGCATGTGTCTTCAGTTGCCTCTGAATCATCTTTTAGCACCGGGAAGAGCGTGCTTACTCCATGGAGAGCTTCTTTGGGTACAAAGACAGTTGAGGCATTGCTCTATACACAAAGCTTTTTACAAAAAACCATTGCTCTTGATCTTCTATGTGATTATGTACCTGATGATGATGGTGAAGATGCGGGAGGTACTTACTTTAGTTTTTCTTCTTTTTTGTTTTCTTTAATAGTACTTACTTTTCTTGTATTGTTACTTACTTTCTTGTTTATCTTTTTTTCCTGTTGCAGTCATAATTGAAGCTCTCCTAAAAGCTTGAAGTTCATTCCTTGCTAAGATATGGAAGGTTGGTAACTTTCTTTATCTTGTTCTCTCTTGCTGTCTTGCATATTAAGAAAACCTATTGTCCTTGACTCCTTGTTGAAACATAGTTTGGGTTGAAACATAGTTTTGATTCATTTCTATATCAAATTCTCATTGCTACTAGTCAATGTAGTCATGTAATGTATGGAAATGAAGGTGCAGATTTGCTTGTTATTTGTTCTGAACTGGTTGTATCTTGTAATACACACAGGTTGAGGTTGTGCTATCACTGGCCTTATTGGAGAGGAATGTGCAGATTTGTGGCCTAGGATTGCAAGTGCAGGCTGTGCAAGTGCAACCATCCTTTTTTGTTTGATGAGATGATCGCATTTCATTTCTTGTCGTAGACAGATTTATGGTGTGGAAATGTTGTTTTTACTTTTTAGTATTTTATAATGTTAAAGTTATGGAAATGTTGAACTTAACTATTGTATGTTACAAACTGAACTTATTTTGTAATGTTGCATTGTTGCTGGAAATGCTGTTTTAGACTTTTAGTATTTTGAACTGTTTTTCAGGTAAAAACCCGGTACCGGTCTGGTACCGGACCAGTACCGGAAGTACATGTACAACACCAAGTACAAGTACAGGTACCGGTCCTCAAAATGAAAAACCGGTCAACACCAAGTATAGGGTTCGATTCTATAGGAGAACCGGACCGTACCGGACCATGTGCAGCCTTAAGCCTAACGATCATCAATAAATCATTAGAGATTACCATATCAACATTATGTTTAAAATGAGAAAATACTTCTTTACATGTTGCATCAAAGTTGTATACTAATTTGTCCCCTATTTCACTAACATAAACATTGTGTCCACTAAAAGAAAATCCGAGAAAAAGAAATAGAAGATTGTATCGGATTTGTTTTGACATTATTATATAGTTTACGTGCATGGCGTCGGGAATATAGTAATGAAGAAAATATCAGCATCACACACATTTTTTTTTTATAAAAATTATATGTAGATCAAAAACATATTACGAGCACTATTTTTTTCTTCTCGATGCCCGAGGGGGAAAGACCTATCATTTGTTTGAGCAGTGACACGTATCAGTAGACACGGTGAGGTCTTTCAAACATCTAACAAAGAAAGAAAAGTCATGATGCTGCCAACGTGAGTGACCTTCTATCGTTTTTGTTATTTTGTTTTTCAAACTTTTGAAATTTCAATTTTGGATACTACTTCGTTTTCTGATATTGAGAGCTTTGATGTAAACAAGGCAAGACGAACTTTTCAGCAATGTTTTCCCAACCGAATCAGTAAATTTTGATTTTTAGTCGTATTGATGTTTTGAGTCTTATTATTATCTTGTTTACCTCGGAAATGATTGTTGTACAGACTGAGAGTTCCGACCGGTAATCTCGACAGAGACAAGATGTGGGGTCCACTTTGCTTGTAAAGATCTCAATGCTAAAAGCGTTACCTTATTGCCAGTTAGATGTTAAGTCGGGATTTTCCTCGGGAACCCACTCGGTAAGTCTAAGAGTTCCTTGTTTACCATATATGATAGGGTTTTTTTATCTACGCTTCCGAATTATAATTGAAATCTAGGACAGTCCCAAGAAATAAATTTGGGATGGGCCTAACAAGGGGCTAATCCGGATTATAGCCTCCAATAATTTTTTGTGTAATAAAATTTTAAAATAATTGTATTTAGTCCACTTGTATGTATATAATTTTAGCCCATGATTTTGTTCAACAAATAGGGCTGGTCCCCAGTAGGTTAAGTAGTGAAACTTCTTCATCTATCCATTTATTTTTTCATTTTTCTTAGATGAATCATAAATTTCTTTTTCCAAATCATGTTTTGTTTTTAATTTTTTACTTGTTAATGTGTCTAATATTGTATAAGAAAATCAAGTAAACTACTGATCATGCAATTCATTTTAAAACAATTTACCGCGGCCTTCGTCTACACAACCGATAATATTCTAGCCTTACTCTAAGAAGATTTCTAGGTTCGTCCTTGAAATAAATAAATTGATTTCGGCTACCAAAAAAGATGATTTCTTTGCTAATTCAAAGTATGTACATGATAATGGGTATGGATGTCTTCCTTAATCATCCAAATAGGAACGAAGTCATATATGATTTAACCAAAAAAGAAATTATCGATGGAATTAGACGAGAAGCAAAGGGAGATAATCTTCATGATGATAGTACGGAATACCAAAAGTTTCATGCCGATAAGCTTTAAACATGCTCAACAAGTTGGAAATGATTTGGCTTTAACAAGAAGGTGCCCATAGTAATCAGGTCTTACGCATCCGCAAATCAAAAGATGTCATGACAATCCGAAAAGTTACATCATTTTCTCAAACAACTATAGATAAGTATTTTATTTTATCTTAAATTTCGATGTAACAAGATCTATAAGTTTTCAATAATGACGATTATATTAATATATAGAGGTAAATTTCTTATGTCGGGACTAGAAAAATCTATTAATATTAAAATGTGGAGGTCATTACTATTATAACTGGCCCAAGTTGGGACTATAATTTTTTAAATATATGGACTGTATAGATTTCGAGTGGTCGCTTATAAAGGATAGTCAAAGGGTATTAAGGTCTTCGGAGGTGTAAAAAGACATGTTTGAAGCACATGAACCATATGACTCTCGTTTAGATAAAAAGCGATAGTTTTGGGACGAAAATCATTACATTTATTTCTTGGGGACGGGCATAAATTTTAATTATAGTTTGGGGCGCAGACAAAAAAGCCCTACACGATATTATCTAGAAGCTAAAGACTGAGTGAGTTAAGAATTATAATGAAGTATAACAAAATATGTACTCACATAAATTCCTTTTTGTTATTGTGTACAAATGATATAGCGGTAAAGTCCTTGGGGTGATGATATCAGCGACTTAAGTTCGAAACTCGTCGATTAACATCGGGCATGTGGATTTTTATTTTTTTGTGTTCCTAACTACCTGGGCTTATAGGTAATAGACATCTTTGACGTTTACATAACCTTTGGGATTTAACCCAATTATATTAAAACAAAGTTCCATGTTTATTTTATTTTATTTTTTCTTTTGATTGGCAAAGAAAGAAATTTATTTTAATTGAAAAAACGAGGATACGAAAAACTTGTACCATATAGAACAAAAAGAAAAATAAAAGCATCCATAAATTAGAAAGTAATAAATTACTGTCATGTTTAAGGAGGATCAAAATTGGTTAATTAACCATTACATAATTAAAAGTAAAATTTTCAAAATCCTTAAAAGCAAGATGCCAATTGAACATGTGATACTGAGCTTTTTTGAGGCCGGTTACAATAGAAATTTCTTTCTCATTCAAAGATCTTGAGTTTCTCTCCTTCTACAAACTCCAAAGAATCATAACAGGAATTATGTGCTCTAAGTTTGTGTCTACACGTTAGTTGAATAAGATCCACTCTAAGAAAAAAGAAAAAAGATCACATCTGGAGTCATAGTGAAAAACCACTTAAGTTTTCAATATAAGTGCAACCATGTTTCCTTAGCAGAGGAACAATACCTGACAGTGTGATCTGACGTTTCAATTTCTATGCAAAATCAAACAATTTTGAGGTACATATATCTTCCTTCTTCTCAATACTCTGGTTGGTAATCTTGAGTAAGCACGAGTCCCAAAAAAATACTTTTAGGAGGGACCTTCAAATACTATGACAACTGAAAAATGTTTTCTTCAAATACTATTACAGATAATCCTCGTCCTCCAAATTCATTGTGACAATATTAAGTCCATGCTGCAACCAATTTAATTAATTTTGACATGTCATTCACTCTTCTAGGAAAATCCATATTCAAAGTATTTTTTGCAACATCTTCAATGAAGCAGTCTGAAACAAGAATGCTTGTACTTGTTACAATGGCACAAAAATAAGAAACATTAATTGTAAATAAAGTTGAACAACCAATAGTCTTGCAAATACCTCACCCTGGTACCTTTAATTATATTGAACGTGATATGTTTCTTGAATATATAACTGTATTTTATAGCTTGTTTCCTTATGGACTAGCCATAAGACATAAAATGATATTGTTAGAGAAATTCTCGGTCGAACTCACAAGTGTTGCTATCTCAAACTTGTTGTCAAATTTACCTAAATCAACCTTGATCTTGAAAGTCTATATAAGGAGAACCTCTAAAAATTGGGATCTTTGAATCCCTAATACTATTTTTGTGTGTCAAAGTTGTAAACTAGAATCGTTCTCTCATTAAAACCCTTCTAGGGTTTAATAACTAAAAAGACTTCACCTGGGGATTCATGAAGCCAGGTCCAACTATCTTTATCTTGATAGTTCAAGTATCCTGATCTTGTTTTGATTGAGCTTGCTCCATCAAAAAAGATACATAGAAATCACAAAGTTTCTTCGTCTCAGACTTTGTGATTCCACAAGTTTCGACTTGTGAGGTGAATAATAATCTATGCTGCTCTTCGGGAGTCATAAGACCGGATTTTGAGGTTTGCTAGACTTTGTCTATTGCAATCGATTTCCTACCTCACCTTGATATTTGATCAGAATGGAAATCACATATAGGCTTATCTATGGGAGGCAGATTGGTTTAAAGTATTAAATTGAGTTGAAGCAACTCTTAGGATGCAAAGGACGTCAGCTAAGGGAAACAATTGTGCGAAGTCCTGCTGGGATTCAAGAGGCGTAATGAGAACTACTGTAACTGAATTGTTGTGATGGTTTAATTCGGTCTCAACTACATTCCAGTTCGAAGTTCTAATAGTAGGCTAGTGTCTGTAACGGCTTAATATAGTTTGGTGTTCAAGTTTGGACTAGGTCCCAGGGTTTTTCAGCATTTGCGGTTTCCTCGTTAACAAAATTTCTGGTGTCTGTGTTATTTCTTTTTCCGCATTATATTGTTTATCTTTATAATTGAAATATCACAGGTTGTACGTAAATCAATCAAAGTAGATATATCCATCCTTTTTTGTTGGATACGACTTGATTGATTCTTGGATATTTATATTTGGAATCGTCAGAGTACTCTCACACATAATCAGGTTCACGGACTTGCTTCTGTAAACATTCTTATTGTAAGAGAAAGAGATATAAGCTCTTCATATAATTCTTTGATTGAGATTCATTAAGTTGAACTCTCGGAATTGTATTTGAGTTTAGTCCATACAGGTTGCCTACGAAAAAGTTGGTGGTGTATTTTGGTACCCCCACATTTTCAGATATTTTGATAACCAGCTCACCAAATCAATTCCATACTTTTCCACTACAACATTCTTCCTGAGCACATTATCTTCATTTGAAAATCTTCATAACCATTTTATCAGTAGAGGCTGGTTGATTTTTCTTAAGCATTTGACACCCAGGCCACCAAATTTTTCTTCATGTATAAGACTTCCCTTTTCACCAGATGCAGCTTTTTTCTTCTTTTGTATTCTAAAAAAATCCTTCATTAACTTTTCATGTTTCAAAGCTAGCAAAAACGACAAACATTTCAAATAAAGATATTGGCGAACTGGAAAGCACACTACTAATAAGGGTAATTTTACCTTCTCTACTGAACAATGGCTTCTCCAAACCTACTAACTTAAATCAAACTTATCAATTACCATATGCCAATTTGTAGAACCTTTAAACTTATCACCCAAAAGCAAATCCAAATAGGAAGTAGATAAAAAATCCAATAGGTCAAAAAAATATTTTCGGATCCGCCACCAACAATATTTCCACATGTTTTTCTTGTTCCTCCCTTATCAACACCACCAGCGCCTCCATTTTTTATCTCCCATCATATCATGTCCAAAGTTGCCACCAATAGTTACTCCGCCACCACCATATTCCACCGGTAGCACTTATCACCCCCCCACCTTTCTTTACTCTCATACCACCACAAAACCTACTATCATGTATTGATTCTCTAGCACCACCACCTACATCTCGTTTTAATTTCCCATTACAATACAAAAAGGTTAAATCAATTGGAAAAAGACGATATATCGTCATTGTCTAAACTAACGTTTGTGTAGGTGAAGTGTTAATTCAATTTTTATGTTAAAACCAAATTTGGTTTCAACATATTTTGACAAAATTATACGATGTTGTAACCAATGTTAGTTGGTGGAAACAGTAAGTTCGTGTTTAAATCAAATTTGGTTTCAACTAAATTTCGCCTAGTTTATACGGTCTGATTTGGGAGTTGACGCATTTGGTTTCATGGTTGAAACTAATATTGTGTTGGTGAAATGACAATTTTACGTTAAAAACAGTTTTAGTTTCAACATATTTTAACAAAATTTAAACGACGTTGAAACCAATATTTTGTTAGTGGAAACAGTAAATTTATGTTGAAACCAAATTTGGTTTCAAACTTTTTTTTTTTTGCTTGGTTTCTACCATGGAACCCAATATTGTTGGTGATATGGTACGTTTTTTGTGGTATTTCTGGTTGGTGGTAGTGTTAGTTGGTAGTAGTGGTGGAATTGGTAGTGGTGGTAGTGCTTGGGTGACGGTGATACTGGTTATTGATGGTGCTAGTTATTGGTGATGGTGCCGATTGGTGGTGGAGGTGCTCGTTCGATGTGGTGTTAGTTGCTGGCTGTGATGATGGTAGTGGTGTTGCTGCTGCTGAAGCAGCGCTGGTCGACAGTGGTGTTATTGGATGGGGTGGTTGGTGCTGGTTGATGGTGTTGCTTAATTGGTGCTTGCAGTGTTGTTGGTAAAAAGAGAATAGAGATTACGAGTGCAGTATTTTTTTGTTTTTGTTAGGATGATTTAAACTAGAAGGTTAGTTAAGACAGATTATGTAATCCATGTTATGAAATAGTTATATAGTGTATTTACACCACACATACACTCCTCTTTTATCACCATCCGTTAATCTTATTTTTAAATACCCATTCGCTTACTTCATCACTTAAATATCAAAAAAAAAAAAAAACTTCCCCAATTACTTTGTAACCACCACTGAAAAAGCGGGGGTCAAACAACCACACCCAATATTTCGTTAGGCAATCTGTATGGACTAACTCCAATATAATTTCAAGAGAATCAACTAAACAGTCATACTCAATCAAGGAAATATATCCAAGAGTTATATCTCTGTTTCTCAAAGTAATCAAAAAATCAAACAGATAAAATCCGTGAGCCTGATTATTATGAGAAACAACTTGAAAGGTATCAAAGACCAATGTTCAAGTGTCAATCAATTTCAATCAACAACCAAAGGTTGGATTTACTAATTGGTTGAACTACGCACAACCTGTGATATTTCAATTATATAGAAAATATAATGCAGAACAGAAATAACACAGACACCGGAAGTTTTGTTAACGAGGAAACCGCAAATGCATAAAAACTCAGGGACTTAGTCCAGATTTGAACACCACACCGTATTAAGCCTTTACAGACACTAGCCTACTACAAGTTAACTTCAGACTAGAATGTAGTTGAGCCCTAACCAATCTCGCACTGATTAAGGTACAGTCACGTTCCTTACGCCTCTGAATCCCAGCAGGACTCTACGCACTTAATTCCCTTAGCTGATCTCACCCACAACTAAGAGTTTCTACGACCCAAAGTCGAAGACTTGATAAACAAATCTGTCTCCCATAGAAAAGTCTATTCTGATGGATAAATCTGTCTCCCATAGAATACCTACGAAGTTTTTGTTCCGTCTTTTGATAAATCAAGGTGAACAGGAACCAATTGATAATCCGGTCTTATATTCCCGAATAACAACCTGGAAATATCAATCACCTCACAATAACTTAACTATATGGTAGTAGAAAAAGTTATTGTAGAATCACAAAGAATGAGACGAAGAGCTTTGTGATTACTTTTTATATCTTACATATCAGAGATAACTCTCGAGCAAATCTTAGAGAAGATAATACTCAACACGATAGAACAAGTAAGATCAGAACACGCAACTACATAGAAAATAGTTGGGGTCTGGCTTCAGAATCCCAATGAAGTCTTTAAGTCGTTAACCTATAATGGTTTTAGGGAAAACCTAGGTTAAAGGAGAATCGACTCTAGTCGCAACTAGTATCACACAGGAGGTGTGGGGTTAAGGATTTCCAGTTGCTAGAGTTCTCTCTTATATAGTCTTCAAATCAGGGTTTAATAGCTTTGAAACAAAGCAATCAATATTCACCTTTAGATGAAATCCTGATTGAAGAATCAAGCTAAGTTTGCTTAAAACCAAAGAAATATCTCTCCATAGTTAGATGGTATTAGCTTGTTACACACAAATGAAATATACCTTCATTTAGATATGGGTAATCGTACCAAAACGTGTATATTGAGTTGGCTAAATAATAGTGATCCGAAGTTATCCATATGAACACTTTTGTATTAACCATGTTCATCCTAACACTTTTAGATCAAATTATAATCAAATAAATCTAATTGTGTTACTCATAGAGTTGTTCAATTGTTCATATTCTCATAGAAGTATACAAGATACAATTGAAGCAAAATCGGATTGATTCAAAAGAATCAGTTCATGAACATTTTAGCCACGGTTTGCAAAGATTGCATTCCTTAGTTTATAAATGTATTTGTTCATGAGTATGAAATCATACTTAACAACTTTTAGAACTTAACCACATAAGTTTGCAAACGGGTACGCAAACTTAAGTTCTAGACTTGATCTTTTCCGACAGTTCGCAAACGGGTACGCATACTGTCGTTCCGGACCGAATTCAGGTGAAACAGATTGCAAACGGGTATGCAAACTTAGTTCTCTGACTTTGACAGTTAAAACCATTTGCATACGGGTATGCATACTTGGTTCCCAGACCTGAATCATTCTTACAACAGTTTGCATACTTATATGCATACTGTGTTATTTCCTGAAAAGACGAGGGTACCCAAATATACCTCAATTTAAAACTTTTCCACCTATAAGTCCTTTCTACGAAAGTGATTGTCAATGGACTGAGTCGAGGCAATACAACTAATCGGTTCACACTTCGTGTGATCGTCTATGGATACGAGATTGAGACAATACGACAACAAGATAACTTGTGTGATTGACTATGGATGCAAGATCGAGACAATACAACAACGAAGTATGTTTACTTGATAATAGGTTAGGACTTAACCAAACACAGTAGGATTGCTATCAAGTAAATAGGAATTAACGTTTGTGTATTTTACTTCTAATTATAATAAAAACAATTATAATTGCGGAAATAGAAAAGTAAAAGACACAGCAAGATTTTGTTAATGAGGAAACCGCAAATGCAGAAAACCCCATGGACCTTGTCCAGAATTGAATACTCTCAGGATTAAGCCGCTATACAAAATCAAACCAACTTCGTATAGTTGAGACTAAGAAACTAAACCAATAGTTCACCTAGTTCCGTCTGTATCCCTGCGCCTCCAACTTGCAGTAAGTAAAGTACTTGGAACAATTCCTTTGGTTCGTATTCCAAATAGTAAAGGAACAACAAATCTGTTCGGTAACAACTATTTTCAAACAATGTGATATGAGTTTTACAAAAGGCTCTTCCGTTTATCCCAATAAACTCCTTTGTCAGGTTCTTAGATCTATCCAATAACAACTACCAAAGTAATTGTCAAGATTTTGCAATCAATACTTTGAATCACAAAGAAACGTATTGATGCCGATCTACTTAACTAATCAATCAATATTATCACAAAGATAAACCAATTATAGTTGGATCCCCAGCCGATCAAGTTTTGTGCACACTAAAGATCATGAACCCAAATCAGAAATCTTATTCGTCTTCAAATCTTCTTAGATCTTCAATAAACACCTGCACACAATCAACTTGAATCTCTTGTGATCAATCACACACAGAACGGAGTATTTTAACAATGGATTATCACAAGACGTCTTAAGATCTACAAACAGTCTAAAGATATCTCGTAGTTTGAGTGAATCTTATATAAGTAGAGAAGATTCTAAAGCATAAACAAACTAGGTGCAATAAAAGCTCAACAACCGTTAGTCAATCAAATCAATCGAAAACTAATAATAAACTGCAATTATCTAGTTTCCCACCAACGGTACTAATAGAGCTTATCAATCCCAAGGAAGTCTTTAAACCGAGCGGCCGTAAGAGATTTCGCCTAATTAGGTTACTTTCCTCTCCGAATAGGCGGCTCCACCAGTAACAACACAACTAGGTAGTTTTGCTGGCTCTGAGGATTAGTTTGCTTGAAATGCAAACTTCAATATTTATAGACCAAGGAATTTCCAAAACCGAAAATATTCTCAAGATATGCAATATATTTCCAAATTCGGTTTTCATAATTCCTGGAAATGCTCTGTCCAAATATTGACCGAAATCTCTTAGAAAATCTCCAACTAGTAAATGCACATTATTAATTTTTATTTTCTAAAGATATGCATTTTCATTGCTGGAAATTAAAATCATATAAAACTAACAACCTTAATTAAAAGATTTTCAATTTATTTCAATCCGGGATTCTCCTTTAGCTATTAAGGAATATCTTTGAACAATAAAAGGTAAGAATTACTGCACGTGTTCAAAGTATGTCGACATCTTTACTTGGTAAATCCTTTTTCATATTTACCATCTTGGAACCGATTTGCCACACTTCCCAACAAGTTTAGAATTTGTTCATCTTACTTCCAAGAACTATGTGATTGATTATCCTATCAAATCACCAATCATGGGTTTCACGGTTCTACCAAAACAAGTTTCGGTTCTACCTCCATGTGGGTACTAGAATTAGTCACGCTAGTTACCAAAACTTGGTTGACTAGGTACTAGGATCGGTTACCACATATATATGGTATCTAACTTTTATTTGTTGCACATGTTCATAGGATCGGTTCCCCAATAACTAAAAACTTGTTGCACCTCTTACAAGGATCGATTCCCCTTTTGTAATCGGTTGCACCTCTTACTAGGATCGGTTCCCCAATGTCTAGAGTTGGTCATACCAATTACAACAAATCGATCATACCATCTCAGGTGATTACTTAAGATCGGTTTCACTAATAAAAGTCATACCAATACAAAAGTCATGCCTTGTGAATAGTTTTACCAAGATACATAAACAAGTTATGAGCGGTTATACTAAACACACATATTGGTAATCCAAAGATTTGCAATGAATAACAAATACCAATAAGCCTAGCGATTTCCCTTTCGATTCACAAAACAAGTTCATGAATTTACTTCCTTTAAACGAATGTAAAACATTGTTTCCTAGGACTAAATCTTCACCCATACCCATACATAATCACAATAGCATTTATACGATTATGTCGATGTCTTATATACGAAGTTCAAAAGATAGACGTTATACTTCGTATTGTAATTCCTTAATACTATATCTAACTAGAGTATAATCATTCACAGCTTCGCAGATATGTTTTTAATATGCACGACTTGAAATATACGTTAGGAATGAAACAGTTCAATTCAAATATTACTTACCTCAAGTGGAAGGATGATATCGTCGTTGTAGTTCTTTACTTCTTCACATTCTTCAAGTCTTCACGTAATACTTGTACGTCTCATATCCTAGTAACTTTATAGCTAATTTATACGAAGTTGACTCTAGTAAATAATCAAGCGACTCTTTAAATGAGTTTTAATTCACTAAAATATGACAACCAAACTTGACATACCAACGCTTGGTGGGTTCAACCGAGCTATGCTCTAACAATCTCCTCCTTTGTCAATTTTAGTGACAAAACTCTTACATCATATGGATAAACAAATTACAAGAATTCATTACACATACGCTTGATTCCAAGTTTCAACAACATAATAACCTGTATACATTCAATCCATAAAATGCCGCTGTTTACATTATAATAACAAAGATGATACTCCCCCTAAAGGTAAGATAGGTAGATTTTCAATCCGCACATCTTTGTTATCCCCATCACCATATGATATGTTACTCCCCCTTAGTCTATGCTTTACTCTTTCATTAGATATAACGTTTAAGCACCATTGTCCTTTCCCTTAGTGATACCAAATCAATATCAAATCACTTGTTTACTCCATATAGTTCTCCCCCTTTTGTCACAAAATGACAAAGGTACGAGCAAATAAAGGACAAACTGAAAGGATCTTACAAATCTCAAAATTTTTGCAAAACCTATAAGTGTTAAGCACGAGGGTTCCACACACCATTTTTGATAACCAATATCACAACCGTAACTACAAAGTAATTTTGTTTTGATATGTTACCAAGGAAACAATTGCCCAAAGCAATTTTCCCTAATAGTTCAGCAAACTAAAAATAGACTAAGCACCTTAGTTCATTTGCTAAACCGATTGTACAAATACAATCGCTTGTTCGATAAGACCAAAATAAAGATCATAATTAACTCTATTTTTCTCATCAGGCTCTAGTTATTCTCATCAATAACTTAGACCTTTCACTTTTAAACAAGACAAATACTAGGTTAGTTAACTAGCATTTCTTGTTAAGGCATTCGATTAGACTTGAATAACCGAAACCTTCACTTTGATAAGTCTAACTAAGATCAGAATTAACTTAGTTTCTTTTATCCAGAATCAAATTGGACTAAACAATTCATCCCGAAAACCTTTTTGTTAAGCCATAAACAATTCATACAAACCAAATAAATCAACTTGCATAATTATTTACCTCAACCGGAAGCAATTGAAACAAACATAGACATTATAGTACCGCAATTGCACCAAAAAAAATTAAGCCTAAATAATTGATACCAAATAATAAAGCAAGATAACAATAGTTTTTCTTAACCGGAAACAATTGACTCACACACACATCCATACACAAATAATGGAATAAGCATCAATTGTACCGAAATTTTGTTAAGAAAAAGCAATAAATATTGCAATAAAATCAGGCTTTTCTTAAACAGGAAAACGATTAACTAACAAATTCGTTACCTCAAATTCCGCATCCTCTTCTCCCCTTAAGATATATCATTAAGCGCCAGTTCAAGATAGAACTCTCCCCCGTTGTGTTGTCATCCTTTCGCAAGACAAAAGAACAACAACAAACACCAACCTTTACCAGAGAAAGGTTGAAAACCGGTTTTAACTATTGCAATGCAAAAGTTGAAACCCCGAAACACATATGCTTTTATGCTAAACCAAAAATGATTCAACATATTATGACTTTTTCACATATTGTTTCAAACAGAACCCCTCATGATCCTTTGATAAAGCCTACCAACATGGCTAGAACTCAATCCCTCTAAATCAAAAAGTCACCTAAACCATAAGGGTTCACAACATATGAGATCGAATATTAAGGTTATGAAAACCGAAAACATACATCTCATAAATCAATTTGCAATACACCATAAATATTCAGTATAAAATCAAGTATTGCAATTACCTCAATCTTGTAGGAAATTGAATTACGAAACCAACGCAAAAAGAATGAGGTCATTCCGAGTTCGGACGAAGAAGTTATGGGAAAAACAGTTTTACACTCCTTCGTATGGACCAATCACTAGGACCGGTTATAGTTCTCATAGTTCTCACTAGGATCGGTTACGGTAGTCATTAGTGTTGGATCACAGTACTAAACTGTTTTAGACATAACTTTTGCATACAATGTCCGAATTTGGTGATTTTTAGCTCGTTTTAATCGTAAAAACAAGAGATACACATATATGATCAGTAGATATCAACATCATAAACTCAAAATTACCATTTCTATCAAAAGCTCAAATATAGATAGAGAAGGTATGAGTATAGAATAAAAGAAGTCTCCCAAAAGAGTTTAATTAGTTATAAAATAACCGAGAGGTCATGTGCTCAGTTTTTCATGTGCTTCCTCACCCTTCAAAAAGATTGAGTACCAAGGTGAGAATGCACATTCTAACATAACTAGGTTGTGTTTATTTGAGTCTTGTCTTCTTCGTCACAAGGGACTAAGACAGAATCAACATTCTTGACCTCTTGTTTGGTTTGTTTTCTCTTGTTCCATCTCTTGTTTTTCTTATTTGACTTGTGATGAAGAATGTCATTATCACAATGTTCACTAGTACAAGAGATTTCAGACATGATGTCTCTCTTTAGTCTTTCAAGAAAACTCTTGTAATTATTATCACAAACAATTAACAGCTGAGAGTCATTCTCGTGACTAATTCTTGGTCCCTTCTTGGCTATGGAGGACTTCAGGACCCATTTAGAGTTGGGTTTCGCAAGAGAAGCTTTCTCCTTCATAGCATTAGGACGATTGTCCTTTTGAATACTTTGCGAAACAACTTTTCTCAAATTTGGAACATCAGATCTTGTCTTTACGTTTAAAAAGTAATCTCTCTTTATATAATTGGGCCTTTTATGAGATGACCTTGTCGAGTGATATGCAAAATTTGAACTATCATTATAATAATTCTTTTGCCAAAACTTAGGACAATAGCGATCTAAGTTCTTTCGGGGAGCAAACTTAGCCAATTCGTTTGATACAAAAGAAAATGTATCTTTTATTTTACGAATATTGCATCCCCATTCCACATTCCCTTTATTACCACAATAACAACAATGCTTAGTAACATACGAAGTCTGAATTTTAATGTCACCTTTTTGTGGATCCTCTTGCATTGGAGCTTGACGATTTTTCCTCCTCCTCCTCTACTTCTTCTTCTTCTTCTTCTTCTTCTTCTTCTTCTTCTTCTTCTTATCTTTGTTCAACTTTGTTGCTTTCTTGACATTAGCAGAAGTGCTCTCTTTGATTGTCGTACTTGAAGAGTATGGTTGAACATGATTCTTAGGCTTGACTGATTTTACTTCTTTACAAGGAATACGAGCATCTTTTAAACCTATGGAAACCTTTGGTTTAGAAGAATTTGTAGCTTTAACAAATTTTACCTCTTTGCTAATATTTGAAGCATCTATTCCCTTATAGCCCAATCCTTGTGTATCACGATGATTTTTACTTGCTTCTAACATTGAGGTTAGATTGTTTGAGCTAACACTGAACTTTTTAAGGTCCAAATTTTCTTCTTCCAATGTATTGATTTTATCAAGAGCACTAGCTAGATCATCCTCAAGGTGTTTTTCTCGTGAGAGATATACACCTTCTTTCTCTTCAAAACTCTTTTGTTGAGAGTTAATCCTTGCATCAGATTTAACAAGTTTTTCTTCCAACAAATGAATTTTTTCAAGAGCAGCATCACGCTCCCTTTTTAACAATTCTGCTTGAGAGAGACTAGCGTTTTCTTTTTCTTCAAGAGCCTGTATTTGTTGAGAAGTATCTTCCCTAAAAAAATTGTGATTTTGATGCATCCTTTCACATTCAATAGTAATTGATTTAAAATCATCCTGATTTTTCTCAATTACCTTTTTGTAAGTAAGCGATTGCTTACACACAAATTCTGAGGGTGGTTCAATAACCTCTTGTGATACGTTAACTTAGTCTTTCTTTAGTTTTCGCTCTCGCTTAACTCTACTTTGACTCATGTCTTATAGGTTGGATCGCATCAAACACAGATTGTTAGATCTTTTCGTGCTTTCCTGCTCTGATACCAATTGAAAAGACGAGGGTACCCAAATATACCTCAATTTAAAACTTTTCCACCTATAAGTCCTTTCTCCGAAAGTGATTGTCTATGGACTAAGTCGATACAATACAACTAATCGGTTCACACTACGTATCATCGTCTATGGATACGATATCGAGACAATACGACAACAAGATAACTTGTGTGATTGACTATAGATGCAAGATCGAGACAATACAACAACGAAGTATGTTTACTTGATAATAGGTTGGGACTTAACCAAACACAATAGGATTGCTATCAAGTAAATAGGAATTAACGTTTGTGTACTTTACTTCTAATTATAACAAAAACAATTATAATTGCGGAAATAGAAAAGTAAAAGACACAGCAAGATTTTGTTAACGAGGAAACCGCAAATGCAGAAAAACCCCGGGACCTTGTCCATAATTGAATACTTTAAGGATTAAGCCGCTATACAAAATCTAAACCAACTTCGTATAGTTGAGACCAAGCAACTAAACCTATAGTTCACCTAGTTCCGTCTGTAACCCTGCGCCTCTAACTTGCAATAAGTCATGCACTTGGAACAATTCCTTTGGTTCGTATTCGAAACAGTAAAGGAACAACAAATCTGTTCGGTAACAACTCTTTTCAATCAAGTGATATGAGTTTGACAAAAGGCCCTTCCTTTATCCCAATAAACTCATTTGTCAGGTTCTTAGATCTATCCAATAACAACTACCAAAGTACTTGTCAAGACTTTGCAATCAATACTTTGAATCACAAAGAAACGTATTGATGCCGATCTACTCAACTAATCAATCAAGGTTATCACAAAGATAAACCGATTATAGTTGGATCCCCAGCCGATTAATTTTTGTGCAAACCAAAGATTATGAACCCAAATCAGAAATCTTCTTCTTCTTCTTCAAATCTTCTTAGATCTTTAATAAACACCTGCACACAATCAACTTGAATCTCTTGTGATCAATCACACACAGAACGGAGTCTGTTAACAATGGATTATCACAAGACGTTTTTAGATCTTCAAACAGTTTAAAGATCCCTGTCGAAACTTCGATCTAGTTTGAGTGAATCTTATATCAGAAGAGAAGTTTTTCAAGCATAAACAAATTAGGTGCAATCAAAGTTCAACAACCGTTAGTCAATCAAATCAATCGAAAAATATGAAAACCAAACTTGACATACCAACGCTTGGTGGGTTCAACCGAGCTATGCTCTAACATATCCGGGCAATGATTAATTGTTCTAAACTCCCATTTCAATCATTGAATCATTATTAGAAGATGACAATAGCTATCTCACAAAACCTATTAGCTTATAAGCAATTTTCAAGTGATCGAATGATCACTACGAAATATTCCGAGTTTACATCAAATGACTGTCTCACACAAATCATGTAAGATGTTTCAAGGCGATTTTCACATGATCATCTTTTGACTTTCGTCAAGAATATTGATGAACGTAGTTAAAGCAAAAAGCTTTACAACACATATTGAGAAAGATATAAGTGAGTTAAACTCAGCTTGAAATATCAAATGTGTATAATGTAAAAGTCTATATAGCTATACGACTTTGTCTCAATAGGAGATATAATAGAATAGACTTCTGAGTGATAGATGACTTCAAGTCTCCACATACCTTTTGTTGATGAAGTTCCTCCAAGCTCTCCTCAGTAGATCTTCGTCTTCAATCGATGAACGCCGTGATTCTAAAGTTCAACTACACATTCTATCCTAATCTGATACATAGCTATAAGTAGACTAGAAATCATGCAAGACTTATAGTTTTGACACCTAAACTTGACAAACAAGCTTGAGATAGAAACGCTTGCGAGTTCGACCGAGCAGTGCTCTAACAATCTCCCTCTTTGTCAATTTTAGTGACAAAACTATAAATACATATGGATTACAAAATTAATAAACTTTGTAGCTTCTCATTCAAATGCTTGATTTCCTTGGTTCTTCAACATTTCTTGAATTCTTCGTCACTCCAAGTACTCCAGTGATTCTTAACGTGTTCAACTCAGCATCATAGTTGTTGAAGATCCGTAGCCATAACAATAAGAAAACATATGTTCTCAATTATTGTTATACAGTGTCATAATATTATTACACAACATCAAAGTTCAATTGTATCATAACTTTGACAATAATACTACTGTGATATGTATCACCCCCCCTTAGTCAAGACTTTATCTCACAATGAAAATCACTCCCCCTTACATAATGATCTGTAAAACATATGTATGTAGTGTGAACTACAAAATAATTCTCCCCCTTTTTGTCAATATAAATTGGCAAAGGTATGAAAACTAGCGGGATTATAATGAAATTCTCACAGAGATCATTCATGACTAAAAGAGAACATATCAACTTTGTTTCGATGATTTCACATAGTCGAAACTTAGTGTATTCATCAATGAGTTTATAAAGATACAAGATAACTCCTACAATATTCCACAGCCGCACTCCCCTACAAAGATTTGGCAACTAAGCACAAGTTCAATTAAGAACTCTCCCCCATAAAATGTCATTCCCGAAAGAACAACAAGAGTGACCTTACTTTTACAAGAAAAGAAGGATTTCTTTGGACATTAACAAATCACATG
The DNA here is from genome assembly GCA_023531105.1 of Papaver atlanticum. Lineage (NCBI taxonomy): Eukaryota > Viridiplantae > Streptophyta > Magnoliopsida > Ranunculales > Papaveraceae > Papaver > Papaver atlanticum. The sequence goes on along the minus strand of JAJJMB010017971.1, from coordinate 1,282,148 downwards.
AAACATGAAATTGTATCCAGTAAACTCGAATAAATTAATCACAAGAGAACCTCAATGATTAATTTAATCGGAAATGCTCAACATAAGAAAACTTACGGAGCCATACAATACTTTCACATATAAGTGGATCAGGGAAAGATCAATACTGCGGAATATACAAAAGTTCATTCTATCTTTTATCAATATTTGCATAAAGACATAATAGACTCAACTTTTGAAATATATGGGACAATCATAGTTCACGGACGTAAACACACATATCCCATAATATTTTTGCAATATATAAAACCAATAAAGATTAATACTACAAAATCATCTTCCAAATAACTTAGAATTTAAATAAATAAATCTAAAACATTGCAAGATGAAAATCGTTGGCAACAGCTATGTGTAATAACAATATTTGTTATTCCAAACCCTAGTTATCCTTCTTAAAACACAAGAATAAATTATCATAAGAATAACCCTAGTTATCGTCCCCGAACTTCTTGTCATCAACAGACATTGGAACGTAAGGTTCATGAAGAAAGGAGTCAATTCCAATGAACCTTCTAGACTGATGCCGAACCAGGGCCTTCTGAATTTCAAGAGTTCTTATAAACAATAGCCTTTATTTGCTAAATCTGCTTCCTTGTTTCCTTCAACTCTTCAAAAACACCAGAAAACTTTTGAAGATTTTAGGGGATAACCCTTGGTTTCTTCATATTCTTCTTTTTTCTCTTCAAAGTTGTAGAGGAATGAGATTTATCTTTTTCCTTGATGGCTTAACAATCATATTAACATCTTTTCCATCAGAAGGCATGATGCTTTAAGTCTCCATTCAATATGGAATTGTGAGAGAAATACATAACTCAAGCTCAACAAGTAATCTTGTGATAAAACGAATTTTCAGGGAAGGAAAAAGGAATGTAGGGTTACGAAACCTTTATACAGAGTAAAGAGGATTCACGTACACACAACTCTCAACCCTAAAAAAGGTAGAATTGTCGATTTTAACCCTCTTTTAATGATCAAACAGGGAAACCCTTTTCAATACCAATTCAAGATATAAAAAATCATTAGAATTCCAAAAATCAAAAAGAATAAATAAACAAAAAAATTATTTTCCTAAAGCCCGCTTTGTGCTTAACTCTTGTCTCTTTGAGATCAGGCACATGAGCAAGATACACCTTCAACACAATTAAGCTGTGTTGGGGTGAACAATAATCTGTCCACCATACACTTCTTGTACGGAATTCTTAACACCCTTTTTCATAGAATGTTTATACCTTGTTCTTTTCTGTAGAGGTCTAACCTTTTCTTTAGAAATTAACTTCTTCGGAGAAGAGTTGAGTTTACATACCTCAGATGATTTCGGCTTCTGAACAAGTTTGAGTTTGTTTGCTAATCGATTTGCTCTCCATTGAAGTTTTTTGACATATCTTATTTTTTGTTTGTACTTGAAACACTTAGAGATTTCATGACCCTTAAGAGTACAATAAGAACATGTCAATGTGGAGAACGGTTCAGACACCATAGCTGAGCATGCTTCCAAACAGATTGAGGTACCTGAAATATATGAGATAGAATTTTCAGTAGACAGGGAAAAATCCATTTTGTCCTCCAAAGTGGTTGAAGAGGTTTCTACAGGAAGAATATCAAGATTGATATACGTATTGCTACAATTATCAAAATCAATATTTTCACCAAGGAGTGCAACACTAGATTTTTCATCTTCATTTGAATCATAGTGATCATACATTTCATCAAGAGTTGCAGCAAGACTTTTGTTCCCAGTGTATTTTTTACGATTTGGACACTCATTTGCAAAATGACCAAAACCTTTACACTTGAAGCACTGTGGCATATCCTCATCATCAGTATCGATAGTGTCCCTGTTTTTAGGTGGGGCACGGTCATGAGGTTTGACTGATGACCTGGGTTTATCTTTGATGAACCGTTTACTTCTATTCAAAAGATGATCTCTAAACTGTATTGTGATCAATGAGACTGAGTTGTCAAGATCTTCATTTGATGAATCAGTCTCACTAGGATCAACTACAGAGTTTCCAAGACTTTTACTTTTGTCAAGTAATTTAGTGTTTTTTTGTGCTTTGAAAGCAATATCCTTCCCAGATTTGGATGTATGCTCATGATCAAATATCTTTAACTTCCCAACAAGAGTATTTTTGGAAAGTATATCAAGGTTATTTCCTTCAACGATGGCATGTTTCTTAGAAACATATCTAGATGGTAACGATTTGAGAATTTTCATCACAATGTCCTTTTCAGGAATAGTCTTACCTAATACAAAAGATGTATTAACAATTTCAGACACTTTGTGATTAAACTCATCAAATGAATCTTCATCATCCATACGAAGGTTTTCCCAATCAGAATTTAGGTTTTGAAGCCTAGCTTCCTTTTCAGAGGTATTCCCTTAGAATACGGTTTCTAAGATATCCCAAGCATCTTTAGACCGAGTGCATGTAGTCACATGGTGCTGAAGATCTGGGTAATGGCATGTATGATAGCATTTAAGCCGTCAGAATTTTGCTTTGCAGTGAGAATCTCGCCGGGCTCATACATACCAATATCCTTTGCAACTATTATACCGTCTACTGTAACCAATGGAGGATTATAGCCATTAACAACATAAACCCATGATTGAAAATCACATGCTTGGAGAAAGGCACGCATATAAATTTTTCACCATAAGTAATTCTAGCCATCGAAGACTGGCGGTACGTTTATAGAGATAGAACTTCTGTCCATAGGTTCAGATTGCTACAAACACAAACTTACGAGGTATTAGCGTGTTTGCCTGCTCTGATACCAATTGAAAAAGCGTGGGTCCAACAACCACACCAAATATTTCATTAGGCAATCTGTATGGACTAACTCCAATATGATTCCAAGAGAATCAACTAGACAGTCAAACTCAATCAAGCAAATATATCCAAGAGCTATATCTCTGTTTCTCAAAGTAATTAGCAAATCAAACAGATAAACTCCATGAGCCTGATTATTATGAGAAACAACTTGAACGGTACCAAAGACCAATGTTCAAGTGTCAATCAATTTCAATCAACAACCAAAGGTTGGATTTACCAATTGTTTGAACTACGCACAACCTGTGATATTTCAATTATATAGACAAATATAATGCGGAAAAGAAGTAACATGGACACCATAAGTTTTGTGAACGAGGAAACCGCAAATGCATAAAAATCCTAGGACTTAGTCCAGATTTGAACACCACACTGTATTAAGCCGCTACAGACACTAGCCTACTACAAGTTAACTTCAGACTGGAATGTACTTAAGCCCTAACTAATCTCACGTTGATTAAGGTACAGGCACGTTCGTTACGCCTTTGAATCACAGCAGGAATCTACGCACTTGATTCCCTTAGCTGATCTCACCCACAACTAAGAGTTTCTACGACCCAAAGTCGAACACTTGATAAACAAATCTGTCTCCCATAGAAAAGTCTATTCTGATAGATAAATATATCTCCAACAGAAATACCTACGAAGTTTTTGTTCCGCATTTTGATAAATCAAGGTGAACAAGAACCAATTGATAATTCGGTCATATATCGAAGAATAACCTAGAAATATCAATCACCTCACAGTAACTTAACTATATGGTAGTAGAACAAGTTATTGTGGAATCACAAAGAATGAGACGAAGAGCTTTATGATTACTTTTTATATCTTACCTATCAGAGATAAATCTGGAGAAAATCTTAGAGAAGATAGTACTCAACACGATTGAACAAGTAAGATTAGAACACGCAACTACAGAGAAAATAGTTGGGTCTGGCTTCAGAATCCCAATGAAGTCTTTAAGTCGTTAACCTGTAATGGTTTTAGGAGAAACCTAGGTTAAAGGAGAATCGACTCTAGTCGCAACTAGTATCACACAAGAGGTATGGGGATTAGGTTTTCCAGTTGCTAGAGTTCTCCCTTATATAATCTTCAAATCAGGGTTTGATAGCTTTGAAACAAAGCAATCGATATTCACCATTAGATGAAATCCTGATTTAAGATTCAAGCTAAGATTGCATAAAACCAAAGAAATATCTCTCCACCATTAGATGGTCTTAGCTTGTTACACACAATTGAAATATACCTTCATTTAGATATGGGTAACCGTACCTAAACGTGTATATTGAGTTGGCTCAATAACAGTTAACCGAAGTTAGCCATATGAAAACTTTTTTATTAACCATGTTCATCCTAACACTTCTAGATCAAATGAATCTAATTTTGTTACTCATAGAGATGTTCAATTGTTTATATTCTCATAGAAGTATACAAGACACAATTGAAGCAAAATCGGATTGATTCAAAAGAATCAGTTCATGAATATTTTAGCCACGGTTTGCAAAGAATTCATTCCTTAGTTTATAAATGTATTTGTTCATGAGTATGAAATCATACTTAAACAATTTTAGAACTTAACCACATAAGTTTGCAAACGGGTACGTAAACTTAAGTTCTAGACTTGATCTTTTCCGACAGTTCGCTGCATACTGTCGTTCCGGACCGAATTCAGGTGAAACAGATTGCAAACGGGTATGCAAACTTAGTTCCCTGACTTTGACAGTCTAAACCGTTTGCATACGGGTATGCATACTTGGTTCCCGGACCTGAATCATTCTTACAACAGTTTGCATACTGGTATGCATACTGTGCTATATCCAGACCATGATTAATTGTTCTAAACTCTCATTTCAATCATTGAAACATTCTTAGAAGACGACAATAGCTGTCTCACACAAACTATTATCTTATAAGCAATTTTCAAGTGATCGAATGATCAATACGAAACATTCTGAGTCTACATCAAATGACTGTCTTACACAAATCATGTAAGATGTTACAAGGCGATTTTCACATGATCACCTTTTGACTTTCGTCAAGAATAATGATGAACGTAGTTAAATAAAAAAGCTTTCCAATACATATTTCCAGAAAGATATAAGCGAGTTAAACTCAGCTCGAAATATCAAATGTGTATAATGTAAAAGTCTATATAGCTATACAACTTAGTCTCAATATGAGATAGAATAGAATAGACTTTTGAGTGATAGATGACTTCAAGTCTCCACATACCTTTTGTTGATGAAGTTCCTCCAAGATATCCTCAGTAGATCTTCGTCTTCAATCGATGAACGCCGTGAAGTCTAAAGCTCAACTACACATTCTATCCTAATCCGAGACATAACTATAAGTAGACTAGAAATCAAGACTTATAGTTTTGACACATAAACTTGACAAATAAGCTTGAGATAGCAACGCTTGCGAGTTCGACCGAGCAGTGCTCTAACAACCACCATTAGTAGTAATGGGTACGTGCCCTTTAAATCCATTATAAATGTTCTAGTTTATGTCCCAATAAATAGAGAGCATTCCGTGTTATTGTGATATCTAATAAGAATTCTTCTTCTTATTTCTCTCTAATTCTATGTCTCCTTTTTGTTTATAACACGTTACTAGCACGATCTGATTGCTGAGTAGAAGTTTTCTGACCGATTCAATATTATGTTCCTTTTTTTTTCTGGAAAAAAAAACAGAAAGCTAAAAATAAATTTGAGGAAGTCAAAATTCCCCTTAATCTTGTAATTATTTGAGAAAGTCAAAATTCCCCTTCAGGTTGTAATTGTACAGGTTATTTGAGGAAGTCAAAATTTCCATTCAGGCTATATTGAGCTGTGATTTTGAGTTATAATCGTACAAGTTGTTTTAGGTTGTGATTTAGAGTCGTAATTAATTTTGAGTTGTATAGGTTATGATTGTAAGGTGAAATTGAAGTTATAACATAAACTATTATTGTTGATTTTGATTTATATTTTAAAGTTTTACGTAGTGATATTGTTATAGAGGTTGTGGTGGTTGTAAAGGGTGTAGTAGCAGGGGAATAAAAAGAAACTCCATTAATGGAGATTTGAAGTTACATCATCAGAAAGACAAAGAACTTAGAATTTACCTTTTGGTATCTGAGACCATGTAAGATCTGAGATAGATTCAAATAAAGAAAGAAGTTATATGAAAAGCTTTTTATATATCATAGACTATTATGACACAGTCAAGAATGAGAAAGAGAGACTCGGTATGTCTATTACAAGGACACCAACATGTAATGCTAGAAATAATCCAGCTGTAAGCTAGATGTCATGACTCAGCTCATGATTAACACGTATAAGACTAGGATAAGTTGATGATGATATGTCTGACACACAATCATATTCTCTAACAGTTATGGATTGTATCAGAGGGTTAAAACTCTAGATTCTCAGACTTTAAATCACTAATGATCTCGGAACGCAACTTATCAACCACGACCCACTCATTCAGTTCAATCAGAAGTCATTCTCAATGAGCCACAGATGGCAAGAAAAAACTATTCAATTTGGCAATCTTAAGGGAGTTATCCCTTTTACTTTATTTGATCTCTCAAAGAGAAGAAAAGGAAAAAAGATCACAAAATTGGTCAAATAGCCCTCAAATACTTATTCCTGGGTGTAAAAGACGAGTAACATTTAATACTGGTTAAATACCCACATATTAAAAAGACACATTTCTAATATTCAATCTTGGGTATTTTTCTCAAGAAATTAAAGATGTGTAATAATAACTGACAAAAATACCATATAAAAGTTTGTATCGAGAAGGGGGGAGAATTAAGTTTACTCAGTTCAGACATTTTTTAGTTTTTCACTCTCGTTTTTGTTAGAGCATTGCTCGGTTGAACTTGCAAGTGTTGTTATCTCAAGCTTGTTTGTCAAGTTTAGTTTCCAAAACTATAAGTCTTGATTTCTAGTCTATTTATAGCTAAGTCTCGGATTAGGATAGTAAGTGTAGTTGATCCTTAGACTCCACGATGTTCATCGAATGAATACGAAGAACTACTCAAGGGAACTTGTGGAACTTGATCAACAAAAAGGTATGTGGAGACTTGAACTTATCTATCACTCAAAAGTCTATCTATTGTATCTCCTATTTTGAGACAAAAGTCGTATTACTATATAGACTTCATTTATACACATGTGTTATTTCGAGCCGAGTTTAAGTCACTTATCTATGCCTCAAAATATGTGTTGGTAAGCTTTCGCTTTGGCCAGGTGACGAAAGTCATGTTGATTATTTCAATAACTTGAAAATCGCTTTGATGAAAAATAATTTGTGAATAACAACTATATAACATCCTCTAAGAAAGTTTCAATGATTGAAATGAGAGTTTAGAACATGTAACCATCTTTGGATATAAACATAGTGTGTTCTCACATTTGTGTAAAAGTTCAAAACTGGGAACTCAAGGTATGCGTACCCGTACGCGTACTGGCGGTTGTTGGAAATCCGGGTGAGTATGCGTACCCGTAAGCATACTAGCGGAAAGTTCACGTCCGTGAATTTCTGCTGGAGTTTGAAAGTGAAAAAAAAACTCAATCCGGCTACTTAAGTATGCGTACCCGTTTGCGTACTTAGGTAAGTTACTTTCTAAAATCAGTTTGTTCATGAACTAAAAAATTTATATAATAAGGAATGCAATATTTGCAAACCGTGGCTATAATGTTCATGAATTGATTCGAGTGAATCAAAATCGATTTTTCTTCAATTATGTCTTGTATAATTCTATGAGATCTAAGCAATTGAACAACTCTCTAACTAGTTCATTTGAGTCACTTGAACTAGTTATTGTGAAGATTAATAAGGTTGATATGAAAGTGCTCATATGGCTAACCATTGGTTAACTATTGTTGAACCAACTAAGTGTACACGTTTAGGTACGGTTACCCAAACCTAAATGAAAGTGCATTTCATTTGTGTATAACAAGCTAAGTTTGATCTAACGGTTGAAAGATATTAGCTTGAATCTAATCAGGTTTTCATCTAACGGTGAATATTGAATGCTTTGTTACCAAGGTAACTTAGATTGCAAACCTCGATTTGGAGACTATATAAAGGAAAACTCTAGCAACTGGAAAATCTAATCCCCACACCTCCTGTGTGGTAATAGTTGTATAAGCTAGAGTCGATTCTCCTTTAACCTTAGGTTTTTCACGAAACCCTGTAGGTTAATGACTTAAAGACTTTATTGGGATTGTGAAGCAAGACCCAACTATTTTCTCTGTAGTTGCGTGATCTGATCTTGCTGTTTCTATTGTGTTGAGTACAATCGTAAGATCGACTTGAGATTGATATCTCTGGTAGGCAAGATAGAAAAATAATCAGAAACATCTTCGTCTCATCGTTTGTAATTCCACAATATCTTGTTTCGTTAATCGATTAAGATTATTGTGAGGTGATTGATAATTCTTGGATGTTCTTCGGGAATATAAGTACGGATTATCGATTGGTTCTTGTTCACCTTGATTTATCAAAAGACGGAAAAACTACAGATTTATCTGTGGGAGACAGATTTATCTATTCAATAGACTTTTGTGTGTGAGACAGATTTGTTTATCAAATTTTCGACTTTGGGTCATAGCAACTCTTGATTATGGGTGAGATCAACTAAGGGAATCAAGTGCGTAGTATCCTGCTGGGATCAGAGACGTACGCAACTGTACCTTGAATCAGTGTGAGATTGATTAGGGTTCAACTACAGTCCAGACCGAAGTTAGCTTTGTAGTAGGCTAGAGTCTGTAGCAGCTTAATACAGTGTGGTGTTCAAATCTGGACTAGGTCCCGGGGCTTTTCTGCATTTGCGGTTTCCTCGTTAACAAAACTTCTGGTGTTTGTGTTATTTCTTTTCCGCATTATATTTTGTTATATAATTGAAATATCACAGGTTGTGCGTTGAATCGATCAATTGGTAAATCCAACATTTGGTTGTTGATTGAAATTGATTGATCCTTGAACATTGGTCTTTGGTACCGTTCAAGTCATTTCTCTTGTATTCAATTAGGCTCGCAAATTCCTATTTTTTTGAGTGTGGATTGAATCGAGAAATTGAGATATAACTCTTTGATATACTTTTATTAAGATTGAGTCTGACTGTCTAGTTGATTCTCTTAAAAGTATACTTGAGTTAGTCCATACAGATTGCTAACCGAAATATTGGGTGTGGTTGTTATACCCCTGCTTTTTCAGTTTTTGTTAATCAAATTTTATATTTTATAATTAATTATCTTGATGTTAAACTTAATTTCAGGGGAACTGCAACACATTCAAACATATTTGGTGCAATTGGAAGTGTAACGGAAACTATTAAAGAGAAATTCATAACACGAAAAGATGTTGCTGAGAGAGTAATGCTTCAAACTGATGATATTAAATTTAGCTCTTCTGGAACAGGTCATGAAAAGACCACTGTTGATGTGCTACGGGAAACACCATCTGGTCAAGTTTCATCTAGATTGAAAGCTTCCGATCAAAGGAGTGGTCAAACTTCTAATGACGTTGGAGGATGATACGACAATTACTGTATGCCTCGAACGCGATTGATAGGGTAAAATGTAATCATATAAATGTGTGGAGAAGGAGGAGGCAACAACTCTTTTTGGAATCTGATTAGTAAATGCGTTCTCATGATGGATAATGATGTTTTTCTGGGTTGTATTTTGGTTTCATTTTCACTATTCATTTTTTTTTTCAAAGTCCTTCTCTTCTTCTGTAGGTGGAAACATGGCGTCGTCTTCCGGCTGCGGCTCGTGGAAGTTAGCCATTTTTACATCCCACAGCTTCGGCAGATCGCTTAGCCCCGTTCATCTTCGGCGACCATTTCGCGCGGTTCGGGGGGCACTTGAGTCAGCCGACGGCGCCCGGCTGCGTCTTGACCCCTATCCAATTTTTGGGCCAATTCCATATTTGTCCGCCGCTTCTGGTGTCTACCTCGCCAGCTAGAGCTTAAATCGAAGAAAGACGAAAAAAAGGGGAATCAAAGAGGGAGGCTGATTGAGGTTCCCATCAAAGCAGGCGAGCGAGGAGCAACAGAATGCACTTCTATGAGGGAATTGTAAAGAATCGAATTCGAAAGCCCGGGCGCTGCTGGTAGCATAGCTACTTGCTTGCATTCTAGAAAGTTCGTTCCGCTTCCTGCTTGCTGAAGACCGTAAGTAACTCAGTGCTCCATTCCGGGGAAATGAAAGCAGAACTCTTTCATTGCCTCTACATGTTCAATCTGTTTTTAGCGGTTTCCCCAGAGATCTTTATCATTAACGCAACCTTCATTTTGCTCATTCATGGAGTTGTTTTTAGATACAAATAGGTGCAAATTCTGACATGTCTGTTGCTGTTGTTGTAATAAAAACGCGACTCTTTTTATAGTTTTGTTAGTAGTTCTCTTGATAAATTTAATGTTGTGATGGACTTGTTTTTCGCAACATCAAACTAAGAATATATTTTTGCAACGTAAATAGAGCTAGATTATTATACTTACAAAAACATATCGCAATTACTTAATAGTCAGTTGTCATTCTTTATGAAACTTACACAGAAATTTATACTAATCCTTATATATTATCACCAGTAAAATGCTTTTAGAGAAAAGAATAAAATTTTACGTTTAAATACCTATAATAAATTCTGGTACATCATGAATTAACCTGGATGGAACCAGTTTCATCTTGCATATTTTGACGAAAGACAAATTTGTTCAAGATGAAACTGGTTTCATCCTGCATATTCTGATAGAAAACTAAAATTCACTAGGATGCAACTGGTTTCATCCAGCATATTATGACATAAAAAGTAAAACAAACGACATCAATAGATTTTTTGTAGGCGCCTTGCTACGGTCCACCTTGCATAGTTTTCCTTCTTTGAATGCACTTATCAAATTCCACAATTCTATCTTCTTTATTTTTTCCACATGTTTTTGGCTGTGAGTTTCATACCTTATTTTATCAATTTGTCATCTGTTTCGCCACCTTCATATCATCATGTGTTTTGTTATTAATTCATTAACGACGTTCACATCATGCCTATGCTTTATGTTTAATTCTGAATTCTTCCCACTTTTACTTCCTATAACAATATCAATCGTAATTCAATTCATTAACATCAGTTAAAACCTAGATGAAACCTAGTTTAACCTGGATGAAACCAGTTTCATCTTAGATAAATAAACAAGAAGTATGTACACAGTTACATCAAGGTCTAGCCTTGGATGGATTCAGGTAGTTACAGCCTATGTATAGGAAATTGATGAGTTCAGAAAATAAATCAAAGATGGAATTAGAGTTTGGAAACTCACAATTGCTCATCCTGTAAAATTTATGGAAGAAAAAAATCATAATTCTCTTAGTTTATATAAAATTAGGGCATTTGAAGGGAAAAATAATTTTCAATGATAGTGGGAGTTTCAATGATGCCGTCGTTTGTGTTTATGGTGGTGGAGAAAGATGCTAGTGGTTGTAGCTTTTATTGATGATGGTGGTGGTAGTTTGTAGCTTCCGTTGATGATGGTGGTGGTGGTTGTGTTCACTGTCGACGATGGTGATATTGGTGGCTATAGTTCACGGTGTGGAGAAAGGGAAGATGGAGATGGTGGCGGAAGAGATAAGATGTTGACAATGATAGTGGTGTTGACGATGGGTTTTGGAGATAGTGGAGGAAAGAGAGAGATCTTTTGGTTATTGGAAGAGAAATTAGGGATACTTTGGTCAGTTTTAGATTTAAAAAATTCCCATATGTTTCACCCAACTCAATAATTTGTTCGTCCAGGACAACCAGGTTTTATGACTTTTTGGGAAAATAGCCCATTTTTCTGAAAAAAAATATACATGCATGTGGATTTGACACTTGTGTAAAAGAGAAGATTAACTATACGCATGAAATTTGGAGAGTTGTGATTATATAAAATTGGGTATATTGCACGGATCCAATAAGAAGATCATTTTAAAGCACGCGAATGCGGTCTGTCCGTAAAAGGTTGATTATAGTAGAAATTAACGTTTAATCCCATATTAGTTGGGCTTTAGACACTCTAGTCCTGTCCCTTCAAGCCTAGTAATAGGAGGTCCAAATTTACCAAATCCTGAACGAGTCAGTCCAAATCCTAACGATTTATTCCAAATCTTATTTTGATGATTACTAAAATAACCCTCCTATCAAACCCAGTCTAATATTCTTCCAAGATATGTTTTTTATACTTTTTCATCCATCGTGCAAACCTCGTCTCTCTTCCGCTTTTAGATCTGCTGAAGATGGTGATGGTGATTCTAGTTACCGTAGTTACCGTTTTTTCAGAAAACATTTCCAGATCTAAGATTTTTAGGTGAGAAAAGAGGGAATTTCGAATCATGTTCATAATTTTCTTCTTGCGGATTTTCATTTTATTCTCATATCTTTCGTTCCTCTTCTTCAATATTGTTATTGTTTCATCATATTTTAACTTTTGAGGTTTGATTTTTTCTTTCGTTGGAGGATTATTTGATCGATCCTTTTGTGTCAATTGAAGCTTTTGAATCTGTAACGGATTGAGTTAATGATCATTAATTCATGCAAATTTTTTCATTTTGTGGTTCTTTAATTTTGATTGTAAGCTTTATTTAAGAATAGATGTTGATTTTTTTGTACGTGATTAAAATCTTAGAATTATCATCTGTGGGAGATGTTTGCTAATCAGGTGTGTTTTGTTTAATAACACACTAAAATTCATTAGTGGAAATGAATTGATAAAGTATTTATTAACCTTTAGTTTATATAGCATGTGTATATTATTGTACACTTAATTTTGATTTTATGCTGAATTCAGAGTAGGTGGAGTTTATTGATGGAGCCAACAACAGTCAGTATCATCGTCGCCGTAAGTTTGATCTATCTAACTATTTTAGGTTGTGGATCTTGATAAATTTATTATTTTTGTTTTCTATTTTTTATTTTAAGCTTAATTCAAAGAATGCATAGAATTGAGTACACATCAACACAATATTCTATCATAGTAGTGGGTAGTGGAGAGACCCATTTTCACCCAAATTCTTTCATATACTCATTCGTATGAAGCTTTACTAGGTTTGCGATTGTGGCGCTTTTGTCGTTAAAAGAGAAACGAAAATATACTCTTTAGTTTATTGTACTGATTGGTAGGATTCCGTCCTACAAAAAAAAACGATATGCCAGATCAAAGGGAAATGTTTGACCAAAAAACATTAAACAGTCACTCTTGGTAAACTATGAAAAAGTACTCTAACACGGTAGTAGACCTTTTAGCCGAGCTAACGTCATCCTGCAGGCGGTAAAAGTCACTCTTGACTTGTAGTCTTGCACTCCAACTAATATATTAATTGATTAATCATTTTCTATATTTAAAGTTTTAGATCGTTGGAAAACCAACTGAAATTTGACATGCAATTTGTGTAGATGGTATTAGGGATTGTTAGGGACAGACTGATGTACGTTAATTTCCTATTTTTTGAAGTTTAGCCACCTGGTCTGAAAGCATGAATGGACACGTAATAGCTTTCCTTTGTGTTAATTACAAAAGCATTGAGATATCTTAAGTTAGTCCACCGACTTTCTGTTCTGATATTAAGCATAACAGTCAAAATGTTCTTTGTAGATCATTTCTTCCATGGACCTGTTCAGAAGTCACCTGTTGCCGTTGCACCTCCACCGGCTGTCAAGTAAGGATTTTGATCTCTAATTTTTCAAATATTTTGTTTCTTATAAGAATACGGGGACTTCTGTTTTCTGATTTGGTTTAAGGGAATATTCTGACCAAACATGTTTTGCTAGTTATGTAGGGTACCAAAGAAAACCAAGAAGTGAGACACTATTGTGTTGAACATCTTAGGTTTGTTTCAGTTTGTGCTCATTCTCTCCATACCAATTCCTTTCTTCTTCTTCTTTTTTTTTTTTTTTTTTGCTTGAATTTGTATATGAGAATTTAGACTTTTTGTCTTTTCATTTTCTCTGGATTAATATATTTTCCAAGGTTTTCCACTAATGTATATTACTTCTTAAAACACTTCAAATTATCTAGATTAGGTATGTGGAGATAGTAGGCAAGTGAAAGGAAATGAGAAAACAATCGGAATGTTGGCTAGATATTTTGTCATGTACATCTTTTATGGATTGGATCATTGGAATGCCGTTTTGGATTTTGGATTTTATGTAATTGATTAGAACTAAGACGGAAAGGATTAGATAGAGTTTTTTGCGGTTCTTTTCCTTTACTGCGATGGAAAATATAGATTACAGTTTACAATAGAGCAAGTGTGCGGTAGTAAATTTATTTGTACACCAGTTTACAATATAACAAGTTTACTTCACTATACGAGGTGTACTTATTTGTATACCATTATTACGTAGTGTACTCTATAGTGCACCATTTTTATCATACTGGTTGTAAGTTGTGCACTTTGTTTCTGCATTGATTATGTACTAGAAACTATGAAACTAATATTTGCATTCGGACTTGTCTACTACAGTGAACTTATGACATTCAAGGGGTTTGTTATGGATTTTTTTGCTTTTGGATACTTTTAGTTCAATTAGTTTGCTATTATGATGAGGAGTCAGGAGTCTGTCTCTTTTACGTGGAGAGTCTAAACTGGTGTACAAACTGGTGGACCAGTCTAAACTATCTCTTTTTGTGGGTAAGAATGCTTGATTTCATCCATATTTTGTAGGTGTGTACATACTTGTGCACCAGTGTATTTTCCATGAAAAAAGTAAGTCCAAATATGGGTATAAATGAGCGATTTCATGCATGTTTCATAGGTGTGTACAAAGTAGTACACGTGAAAATAATGGCTCCACAAGCTTATGCTTGGTATCATTATATACACTTATCATGCTTTTGATCAGATAATCATATTCTAATTTGTTTCCACTTTTGTTTGATAAAAAACGTGCAAACGAATTGGTGAGCTTCCACGTCTAACCTGACTTGAATATTTTACCGCACTGACAAATAGAGGTATGTTTTGTAATTCTAATATGCTGGTCACCTTGGTCCGATCTTAGTTCAGTCTTACATAATGCTCAGAAGAATGATACTGTGTAAGCCTAGTGATCTTAGAAATGCAATAAAGGATGCTTTATTATAGCAGTGCATGGTTTGTAGAGTTGCCGATTTAGCTTGACAGTGTCTCTTGGCAGTTAGGTTACCATCCTTCTATGAGTGTACATATTGGTGCACCTGTATTACAAGTGTACATATTAGTGCACCTGGAGTACAAGTGTACATACTGGTATGTTGTTCGTATCACTGAGATACCCTAATGAGAAAAGTAGGCTAATTGACATAATCTAAAGGAAACACATGTTGACATAAGCTAGGTTTAGCTGTTTAGACTCACTAGATCATAATGTAAAAGAGATTGATTGGGTTGAGTATGTGGATGATAGCCAAATAACCGGATTTGTTACCAAAGGGAAGGGTATAATTTGTTAATCGAAACCAGTTGCCTTTATAATGCAATATCCTGGAAAAAGTTCCATGCTTTTTAATAAGCCATCATCATGAAACCAGCTTTGTACTTTTGTCTGTCTAATATAATTGTTATCTCAATAATATATGCATGTTTTGAGTATATATGATGGATTTTTGTAAGTGTATACCTAGTTGTACATCATTGTGGTCTCTCATTATTTTATGGTCTTTTTTTGGTATGTATGTTGGATTTGTTGGGTTTTTGTAGGTGTGTACATAGTTGTACACCATGTACAATCTCAATAATATATATGACTTGTTTTGTGGGTATGGATGTTTGTTTTTTTATATTTTTTATAGGTGTGTACATAGTTGTACACCACTATGTTATCTCAACAATATATGCATGTCTTGTGGGTATAGATGATGGATTTTCGTAAGCGTTTACATAGTTGTACACCATTATGCTCTCTCGTGATTGTATGGCCTTTTTTGTGGGTATATATGTTGGATTTTTATAGATATGTACACCATTTTACAATCTCAATTATATATATGACCTGTCTTGGAGGTATGGATGTTGGATTAGTTGGATTTTTAGGTGTGTACATAGTTGTACACCATTGTGCTATCTCAATAATATATGGTCAGTTTTGTGAGTATGGATGTTAGATTTTTGTAGGTGTGTACATAATTGTACAGCATTGTGCTCTCTCAATAATATAAAAAAACTAATTCTTGATGAAATCCTAAGTTGTTGTTTTTCGATATCATGAGATGTTTTTAATAACATGCTTGCTATTTGTTTAGGTACTTTTTGAGGGTGCTCAAAAAAGCGGAGAAGAACAATGGACAGGTTTTGTAGATGGACGATTTTCTAATTTTAATAGCGCTATGTGTTTAGATACTTGTTATGTATTAGATTTTAATAGCATGCTTGTTAGTGGTGCTTAGGTGGACGACTCAAGTTGTACGTGATGTACAAACTGGTGCATCTTGTTTTATCTTTGGATTTTCTGGATTTTTGTAGATGTATATATGTTTGTAAACTAGTGTAAACTAAGATTTTTTAAAAATGAAAATTATATAGTCATATGGGTACTCCTTTTGTAGCTCTCGGAAAGAGCTTTACGAATATATAAAGTTTGTGAATTTTAGACAAACGGTTCGAAAGATAAATCGTTTTTAATTTATTTTTTATATTATTTAAAATTGATGACATCATAATGAGTCACTTTGGACTAAACCGTAAATGTTTGGACTAAATTGTAAATAAGGAAGGTTATATGTGTATTTTTCATATTTTAAATAACTTTTGGACTAAATTGTACCTAGTTAACTCGGGATGGACTAATCCGTACTTTTTGACGCGTTTTTGGACTAAACCGTTTCCCCCCCTTGATTATAGCTAAACCAACAATTTGCATAGCAGGCAGTCCAAGTGGTGCGCGTCTACTTAGTTCAGATGGATTTTTAATTGTGGAATTTTAATACACGCAGTTATAGGTGTAAAACGTGCCGGTCCAGCACAACCCAGTCCACAAAGTCACGTGCTTCACGTCCTACGTATCGTGTTATGTTGTGCCAGGGATTAAGACGCGTCGTGCTAGACGGCATGCTATGATGTGCCTGAAAAATAAAGATGATGTGCCATGTTGTGTTGTGCTTGGCACACTTATTTTATGTTTCTCAAAGAAAATATTTTCCAAATATTTATGTATTATATGTGTTTTATAAAAATAAGTCGACTTAACGAGGATAAAATGTCTCAAATTGGTAAGAATAAATCTCTTTTGTGAAATATACACAAAACGTATTATGCCACATGGTGTAGTGTTTTATACATGTTATGACTTGCTTTCTAAACATGTTGTGTTGTACTATGGTACATGCTTAATTGTGCCGTGTACCGTGCCAAATAGTCTGGCCCAGCACAACCCACAAAACTATCACGCTGTGTTGTGTTGGGTTAAGCCATGTGCTGAGCTGAGATGGACCCAAATTTTAGCGTATTGTGCTGGACTGCGCTCATGCTGACACGACCCAATTTACACAACAGTTTAGAGGAACAAACGTTACGAGTCTGTCTCTATCTATCATGTTTGTGGAGAACAATTGTGTATTGGACCTTACAATAAACTTCATGACTCTGGTTCTGTTGCAGGGGCGCGCGGAGCCAATGTAGTGCTCGCCCAAAATCCCCACTAGACACTAGTCCCCTACAATATAGTTTTGTAAGCCCAGGAAAGAGAAAAAGGGAGAATTTCGCACCCTTATTAAAAGCCCAAGTGAATCAAGTTGTTTCTAAGTTTCTCATTGGCATACCATATAACATACACAAAAGAAGAAAACGTGCCCATGAAAATTTGATAATTGATAAACTTTAATAGTGATGATGCAATGAACTGATGTCTCCTGTGTAACAGTTGGAAAAGGTATGCGTAATGCTCAACAAGAAACATATTTACATGACTATCAAGTTGGTTTATTTCACACAGTTGTGGATATGGAAATTGCTGCAGTCAACGATCGTTCGATGAAGTGAGCTATAAAAAATTTCTTTTTACTAGCATTTTTATTGTGGGGTGTATGTATTTCTTGCATCCCTTTCTTAAAATCATGGCTCCAACCTGCTTTTACTGATTTCAATATTTGGACACCGGGATGAAACAAGATATACTAGGAATCGCACAATAACTTCATCTTTGACAGTGGTAGTCGAGATGTCTAGTCACAGACTCAGATTATCAGTGTGTAGGAGTTCTGTTCTCATCGGCCAATAATCATTTCCGTTTCTTTAATGCTGTTTAAATATAGTTTAGTTGGTTGCCACTTGATATAAAATATCAGAATAACACCCTAATCAGACATGAGCAAATTATTTTTATCAACTAAACTACGAACACAAACAAGCTTATGCGGGTCTTGAACAAGGACAAGGACAAGAACAATGATGTAATTGGGCACTAACCCTGCTTCTAAATTATAAACAAACAAAACCAATTTTATTGGGTCTTAGGAATCAAATTTGATGCAAATAATAACTATATGTTTCGATTCAACTGAGAGAGAGAGAGAGATGGGTCTTAATGGAGGAAGTGAAAATCAAGAACATGGTCAGTATGAATCTTTACTGGATCAGGGTGATTATGAAGATGGACTAGGAAGTCCGATTAGTAGTATCATAAGTATAGTTGAAGGTGTGGTGGATTACATATTGGAGAGTAATAATAGAAGTCCAAATAAGGTTGGTATTGGTGGATGGAGATCGGCATGGTTCATAATTGTAGTCGAGATATTAGAAACCATGGCTTACTATGGAATTGCTTCAAACTTGATCACTTATCTAACTGGTCCACTCCATCAATCAACAGCTATAGCTGCGTTCAACATCAACGTTTGGTCTGGTGTTGTTTGGATGCTTCCGCTGCTTACCGCCTTCATCGCTGACTCTTATCTTGGCCGATACCGTACCATATTGTTCTCTTCTCTTATCTACCTTCTGGTAACCTCTCTCTCTCTCCCTAATGATCATATGGTATCTTGTGCTTCAATTCGGCCTTAGAATAATAAGCTAGGATGCAAATTAAAAAAGTTCAGGGTTGTCCATGCTAGGACCCTGAACTTAGGCGGCAGTTTTTTGTTCCTGTAATTTTGTGTGTAGTTGTGAAGTTTTCCTGACAATAAATTAACTTTTATGATGCGCTCAGGGATTTGGATTGTTAACTCTATCAGTTGTGCTTCCTGCACCTGTAAAAAATCCGACAGATTGCCTTAATGACATGGGAACAAATGTCTCCTGTGTTTCTAATTCTTTCAAAGTCATCCTCTTTTTCATTTCTTTGTACCTCATAGCAATTGGGAAGGCTGGATTTAAGCCATGTGCACAAGCATTTGGAGCTGACCAGTTTGATGTACGTAAACAAGAAGAATGCACATCAAAAAGCTCGTTTTTCATTTGGTGGCTTTTCGGGATATGTGTTGGCAGTACTCTTTCTCGTTTGATCTTTATATACATTCAAGAAAACTTGGGTTGGACTCTGGGTTTCGGTTTTCCTGCCGTTTCTATGGCCGTAGCACTCGTTGTTTTCTTGCTTGGAACCAGAACTTATAGTTTTAGTGTTAAAGTGGTTAAAGAAAACCCATTATTAAGAATAGTTGAAGTATATATAGTTGCCGCAAAGAATTGGAGAACTGCCTCATCCTCAATTGCTCCTCCAGAGGAGGACTGGATCACAGTGCCCAGTCATGGTAACCGTGTTCGAGCTCATCAGTTCAGGTAAGCAAATTTGACTAAACACATCTTGTAACGCAAGTTCTCATACAATTTCAAAACATCCCAGCTAATGCCGCATAGCATCAGCTAATGTACATAACATTTGCATTTTTTCAACTTTCGTGAAACTTAGTAAATGACATGCTCTTGAAACTTGCATAGGTTCTTGGACAAAGTGTTGATGAATAATATAGGCATCGATCAGCTCGAAGATGCCTAAGGGGTACTAAGTTTAGTACCAATATGGATTACACTTGTGATGTATGGAGTTGTGTCTTCTCAAACCCTGACCTTCTTCACTAAACAAGGGCACACCATGGAGAGATCAGTGGGACTAAGCATCCAGATACCAGCTGCATCACTTTTAATCCTTCTATCCTTGTCTGTTGTTCTTTTTATTCCCATTTACGATTGGTTTTGTGTTCCTTTAGCTCGATCTTTCACTGGCAAACCTGACGGAATAACGATGCTTCAGAGAATGGGTTGGGGCTTGTTTCTATCTATGATATTCATGTTGGTAGCTGCTGTAGTTGAGAAAGCACGGCTTCAAACTGCTCTTGATTTCGGACTAATTGATAGTCCTAAAGAAACAATTCCTATGAGTGTGTGGTGGTTGGCTCCTCAATACATACTGGTCGGTCTCTCCGAGGTTTTCACCATAGTTGGCTCCTCAATACATACTTTAGTTCCCTTAGCCTTTGCATATATGGTGTTGGGGAATTTTTCAGTGGGTTTCTCATCTTTGTTATTGAGAAGGCAACTAAAGTTAGCGGTCATTCTAGTTGGTTTTCCAACAATCTTAATCGTGCACATCTTGATTCTTTCTACTGGCTTCTTGCTGGACTTAGTGCACTTAACTTAGTTGCTTACATATATTTTTCAAAATCTTATGTATATAAGAATTGAACTTCCACCGAGAGGATCAATAACTGCCTGTAGATGTATTTTCGTAAGTATACTCATTGTACGTGTTCCTTAGTCTTATGAGTATGTTGTAATTGGGAACAAATTTCAGATGGAGTTCATGTATATGGGCTTTTGAGTATGGGCCTCCATTAAAAATCATATGGTTAATATCATGTGACAGTCACTCGTTGCTTGCTCCTACAATATCATCTCTCTTGCTTAATTTCTCTCTCTTAGAGAAATGATGTTGTCTTCAGCAACCATGTCTTCTACTTCAACCACCACAGTTTTACTTCATTGCTCAAGCTCAACAACTACTACCTCTACTTCAAAACAGAATTCTTTGACTCCATTTTCAACTACCAGAAGAGTAAGAACTTGTTCATCACTGAATCAGACATTCTCCAGAAACAACAAACTATTATATGCTAATGGGGGAAATCGAAACCTTAACAATATCAGAAGAAGAAGACCCATTTCTCCAATTGTCATGGAGTGGCAAGATTGCACGTAAAATTCCTTAAATTCATTCATATTTGACTTGTTATCAAGTTTTGCCAATTTTGACTTTTGTTTTGACTTTTTGACTGTGATGCAGGGTTAAGATGGATATTGATGTTCCTGTCTCAACTGCGTATAATTGTTACTTGGATCGTGAAGCTATTCCCCGTTGGATGCCTTTCATTTCAACTGTTAAGGTTTGTACCGGTATGCGGCTTTGAGTATGTTTCTTACAAGCTTAGAAGTAGAAAATGTGAGTGGTCTGTACAACGAATAGCTTAGAAATGAACTTAGAAGTATGTCCTGAGGCCCTGAGCTATGAACATTTACACTGTGTAGAAGCTTCAATAGTAGTTATTCACTGATACATGCAAAGTATAAAAGTTATGATCCTTCAGGACACAATATATAGTTCGGCCAATGGAATTACTCTATTCCCGGTCTTCTTCTTAGCTTTGTTGTATGCATATATAAGCAAGTCTACTAAAATCTGATGCTCGTTGATAGTTAACAGGTTTTGGAAGATAAGCCTGATTTATCAAGGTGGTCATTGAAGTATAGGGCATTTGGTCAAGATATAGAGTTTTCTTGGCTTGCTCGCAATATGCAGGTCAGGATTCATTCAACTCAAGGCTATCGTTTATTTGAATACTGAAATGCCTAGGTAATTTTATTTTTTTTGCTAATGGTACATGATTTCCTTTGCAGCCTATACCCAACCAAAAAATCCACTGGCGATCGTTAGAAGGTCTACCTAACAGGTATGTGAATGATGATCACTGGCAACAGTAATGTGATAAGTGTCAGATATTTATTTTGTGGGGAACGGGGTTTATTAAAATGTTAATCCATGTCTATCAATCTTCCATGGTTTGAAGGGTTAGTTCATAAGCCTGTCAAAAGAATTTTTTGGCACACCCACAGGTCGCTTACAAAGGTTACCTTTACAGTCTAATTACGCAATAAACATACATTTAGAACCATGCTAACATCCGAACACAACTCAATATATCTATGTCCAAGCTTAAAAAGTTTATATATGCATGATTCCTCATGTTTCCTGTATCATTTTTCTGTTAGTGTTTGATAACTTGTTCTCCTTTTCATATTACAGAGGAGTCGTACGATTTTTTCCAAAAAGTCCTACGTCGTGCACGGTAGAAGTGAGAATACTTCTCCCTTTTATTCCTGTTTTCCCCTTATCAGTATGATTATATGAGCATTGTTATTGTTGGTGTGAGATAAACTGCAGTTACTCGTACTTTGTGCCTAGTCAAAAGGAAATACTGATTAAAGGTCTAAAGTCCAAGCTCTTAAAAGCACGAGAATATCCGCGGTATACTATCAAGAGATAGATTCGTAGATCTGGGTCTGATAAAAAAGGATGATCTCATAGAGAGGCCTTTTCTTTTTGGTTTTAATTGGTTAAGGCAGGAAAAGTACTCGTCCTCTGCTGCCATTTGCTGTTTTCCTTTTTTCTGCTTTCATCTTTTGGTGATTGGAGCATAATATGGTCTTCTATGCATAATTCCATTCCATTGCTTTTTTTTTTTTCCAGCTTACAGTTTCTTACGAGATTCCTCAAATTCTGACTCCAGTTTCATCAGTAAGTTTAAGAAACATCACCTGCACATTACCCTTGTTTGAATTGGAAGCATTAACTCCAATTCCATTCTCCATTCCGAAATCTGACTCTTGTTGCTGTACATTTTGTTCAGGCACTAAAGCCCCTTCTTGAAAATTTGCTTGTGCGTGGTTTGGAGAGGTTCACAAAGGTTGCAAAAACATACACATGATATATTCTCGTAAGTTGTTCCAAGTAGCATTGCTGAAGCTCGATATTATTTATTGAAATCTTTATTACTTGGTTTCAATCTCTTTCTTTTGTAAATGATAACAATGATTGATATACATGGCAGATTTCGAACAAGATAAAGCTTTTCTTTTTTTGTAAATGTATTGTCTTTGCTTGTTTGAGCCAACATATATCAATCCATTACATGTTTACTGATTCCTGACAATCTCTTACCCTTCTCTGTCAATGTATCCACCTTTCCTAATCCTAAATTAAGTACACAAAACATTTAGGCTGAGAAAAAATAATTCCAATTTCATAATGCAATTTTGTTGCTGTACATATTTTAGGATATTTGGTCACAATGCTATTTTGTTGCTGTACATATTTTAGGATATTTGGTCACAATGCTATTTTGTTGCTGTACATATTAGGTCACATACTTACTAATCAAGCAGTAGTGATGTTCTATAATATTGGCTCCTGACAAGTCATTTTGTATTGTGTGCTAGCAGATGAAATCATCTCATGGCGGATAAACCAGTAAAACAGATAGAGAAACATAACAATAGAAAATTTATTCATTATCAGTACTCTAAATAGCTATTATAACATCATGCCTCATGCATGTAATTAAGCTGAACCAACTGCAGCCTTATGAAGATCAGATTTATTAATACTAAGTTATTAACGCCATACCTAAACCCCTGGAAAATGAACTAATTCATGCATTATATATGCTTAAGCAGAAGCCCTAACCTGAGACCTAGATCCTGGGCTAAGTATCATCATCTCTTCTTGTCTGTTATACTTCAACCTGTTTGCTTCTTCCCTTGAGATCTGATAAGAATTCATCAATACATCTACGGGCATTGCTCTTAATACGGAAGTCTTACCGACCAATGGACTTGTCATAGCGTTGTCGTTAGTCTTAAATGATACCCATTCAAAACCTTCGTTTCCAGCCTGTTTAACCACGGCGAAGTTCTGAGGAACAACCAACATCTGACCTTGGCTAAGTTGTCCGTTGAAGACTTGGCGACCTTGGTTACCTACAATCTGACATCTACAGCTTCCTCTGGTGACGTAGATCACGCTGTGGGCATTCAAGTTCCAGTGTGGCGCAAGTAGAGCATTCTGCATATAAAGCATCATGCATTGTGTGAGATAATAATTCTTCACACTGGATTGTAGAAATTCAATCGTTAATGAAACCTGACGTTGTTACCTGGTAAAGAACTCCTCTCTCAGCGCTCATTTGGAGGTAGTTAAGGATGGGTAACTTCTGACTGTTGAGAGTAGTGATTCTTCCAGCTTTTTCTGAGTAAACATCAGCTCTAGTTGGATTCGCTATGTTCTGCTTGAGCCTCATACTGCAAATAGTTTCCTCTAACCCGTTTGTGGTCCTGTAATGCTGTTCTTCTTGCTCTTCTTCTTCTCCTTGTTGTGGCCTGATAGCTTGAAGCCCGCCTTCAACAAAAACGATGTTACCTCTCTGGTCATCTTGTCCTTGTAGTCTCCTTGCTGTCTCAGTGCTCACTCCAAAAGCCTCTGCCAAGGTTTCGACGTTGAAGCCATTGAAGATGTTGTTTTCTGGGATATCTTGCTGGCCTCGTAATTGTTGACGCTGTTGTTGTCGTTGTTGGTATGAGCTAATTTGTGTTTGCTGGCTTCCAGCCAATTGAAATCTCTACACAGCATATAAATATATGTTTAGCAAATATGATATATCCATACTCGTGCATGCATGTGTCAGATTTGAGTATGACATAATTCATCAGTAACAACATAGACAAGAGGATTGATCATTTCATATACCCTGAGGTTGTGATCGAGCTGGTTAGCGTTACTGCTTGTGTCATGAAGGGAGACAGCAATAAGTGGGGTCTCTCCCTCGTTGTACAACCAATTAGTTACTCCAGCAGGCAAAGCCAAAATGTCTCCTTGTTGGACGCTACGGATCTTTTGATGTTGATCTCTAGCTCCCTGTTGCTGGCCTCTTCCTCTTAGTTGCACAGATTGTCGAATTGAGTGGAAAGTTTCAGGACAGCCAGGAATTAGAGCTCCAGACATACCCCTACCTGCATTAGTACATGCAATGCTAAGGGTGTTACTAATGCTGCTAGCAGAAACTAAAATGTTGAATTAGAAGTAATATTAGGGAACAGATCTAGACCTTGAACAATGTAGACAAGTCTAGGTGCATTAACAAAAAACGGCAAGAGAAGTCCTCTAGGCTGAATACTATATCGAGCAGGAGCAACACCAGCACAGTCGAATTGTTCGTTATTCTGGTCCCAGAACTCTGTAACACCAGCTTCGGACTCAACATGGCGGTTAGGTTCTTGTGCATTTATGTTCTCAATTCGACACTGGCTTTGGCCTTGGTAATGGCGTGACTGTTGTTGTTGTTGCTGGGTTTGCCATCCTCCTCCTTGCTGTTCTATCTGACCTAAACAACCATTCAACACAAAAAGGAAGCAAAAACCAAGACAAAGTAAAGATGAAGACTGCATCTTGCACTAGCTAAGCTTAATTTGTTGTAGGGGTTTCAATAGTGAATGAGATGAATTATTAGGAATGAGTTTTGCTGGTATTTATAGGATAGAGACGGGTTTAAGGGTTTGACACATTTCATTTGGTTGGTAGAACCGTAGAATATTCTTCTATCTGCATGCCATGTTGCAGATATGCATAGCTCTTCAGCAATCATGGCCGACGATGTGCAAGGGGTAAAAGGAAAGAGCTCAGAAATGCTTGTAAGAAGCTGGAAAAAAAAGGTAATGGGGTGAGATAGGCTCGAACTCTCGACCTCAGGATTACTCTAGATAGCTATGAGACCTACGCGCTAGCCAACTGCGCCACCAGCCCATTGGTGTCAATTTTAACCTACTGTGTTTCATTACGATGTCAAATGGTAGGATGAGCTTTTCCAAAGGGGTAGGAATGTAGAAATTAACGTTTAATCCCATATTAATTGGGTTTTAGACACTCTAGTCCTATCCCCTTAAGCCTAATACTAGGAGGTCCAAATTTACCAAATTCTGGACGAGTTAGTCCATTTTTGCAGGATTCAGTCCAAAACTATTTTGTACGTTGACAAGAATACCCATCAGCTAAATGGAAGGTAAATCTCTAGAAATCTCTCTGTTCCTGAATCAGATTGAAAGAAAAAAAACAGATCGAAAAAAAGGAGAAATCATAGAAAAGAGAGATAGAGAGGCGATTCTATTATTGGGGATCTTTTATTCATCTGCATTTATCCTTGAACAGAAGAAAGCATTTTAGGTTTTGGTTCATCTCGATTAGTTGTTGCTTGAAAAAATTATAAGATCTACAGTTCCATTTCACGATTCTCAGAAACAAAAAAAGAAACATAACTTAAACTGATATTTTTCTAACGTCGTGCTTTATGGATCCTCAACCTGCAAGAGTTAGAGATGATTTTGATTACTGTATGAAACTTCTCCTCATCGTTGATAGCGGTAAGAAATTACAAATTTCCTCTTTTTTTTTTTTTATTTGTTAGAATTTATTCAAATTGGTTGGTGAAATTAATTGTTGAGAAATCTAATTTGGTGATCTGTTGATTTCATGAATTTGAACTAATTTTCCATTTGAAATTATTGATTTGGCAAGCAAGGATCTGATTACAATGAATGTGTACATTGATATACAGTGAAATTTTTCTTGAATCAAATTCGACAGGTTACATTTCTGGCCTAAGGAAATTGAAGGAAAAAAAAACCTAAGATAGAATCATTTTTGTGAAATGGGAAAAACATAATAATAATGGAAGTAAATGGAGATGTTAATTTAATTGGAATTAATGTTTGGTTGTTGTTCAATGTACTCTTTAGTTTAATTAGACTTGAAATAGTTAGAGTCTCTATTGGGTTATGATTCGTTGTAAAATCTTTAGGATAGTGAGAACTAAGGAACCTTATAATTGTAAGTTGTAATTATGTAGTGTTTTATATGACGACTTTCAATAAATTTTAATCCGCATAGCATACATTAATGGTAGACACTAATTAAACCAAAATAACTATGTATGAGAGGAGTTTGTATGTGCATGTAACCATGAACCTATACACACATCAGTTCCCGAAGTTTCATGTCTTTTTGTGCTTATTGTTGGTGAATTTATTATATGAAATTGATGTATACAGATAACTTTGCGAGTAAGTTCCTTATGTTTTCATATTGAATAAGAGTAGTAAGAATATAAACCACTCCGTAGCTCTCATTTATTTATATATTTATTGTACGTGATAGCATTTGGACTTGCTATGGAACCGTTCATTAAACATTGCTTGTTAGTTAATTTGTCTAGACTTACTTGGACGATGTAGTAGTGTATATATTTGGTTGGTTCTCTGAAAAAAGGGATTCAATTATCTCTGCAAGTGAGTTTGATTTTATAATGCAAGGCCTTAGCTAGATAGAAAGCTATATGTAGTCTTATCTGATTATGGTACGTTGTAAAGAAGATTATGGACAACAAAAATGTGAATTTTGGTGAAGACGGTCCAGTTGAGTCTGTATTGAGTTCTTATGTTTATCAGCAGATGAAAACGATGGTGATGTTAGTAATATTTTAATTGGATGGAAGAACCGTATAAGATTTAAGGTATGCATAAGCTTTAGCAATCTTGATTTTTTTTATTTTTTCCTTAAATCTTGCATTTAGTTCTTGTGTTTCTCCTTAATATGGTGTTGTGACTCTATATGCCTATATCTTATTTAATTTTTGGTTCTTATCCGAGGATCGTGTTTGGTTCTAATGAAAACCATTATACGGAAACTAGGGTGTACAAACTGGTGCACATGGGAAAAAATGACTCAAAAAGCTTACACATGGTGTACAAACTGGTGCATGTCAAACACTGTCACCATAAGCTTATGCTTGCGTAAATAACTAGAGTGTACAAACTATTGCACATGTGAAAAAAATGACTCCATAAGCATATGCTTGCGTAAAAAACTAAGGTGTACATAATTGTACACATGTTGATTCTTAATGTAAACATAATTAAGAATGATTCATAAAAGCCACTTTCTCTTGTTTTGCATTCTTAAAGCTTGAATACAACATTTTAATCATCTATCCCTTGCGTGATATATACAAAATACTTACTAAGGTAGCTTTGGATAGATGGATTAAAATGCAAGTGTAGAGCATGGTTTAGTGACTTCGGGTTCATTTTCTCTTTTCTCAATAATTAAACACTTACAATTAAGTTCGGAACGCGTCCATATTTGTGCATATATATATATTTATATAGATGTGTGTGATAATATATTTATTTCTCATTTCTAAGATGGAAGAAAACCAAGGAGTGAAAAACTAGCCTTGGGAGCTGTAAAGCGAGTTACACCTGTTGCCTTATAATGTGCTTATTTATGTTCTTTTCACATCTTGGGAATCTTGGATTTTCATTGCCTTGATGGATCCTTGACCTTAGCGGCACATTTTAAACCTGATTTTTCTTCTCCACAGTAAAGCACGTAATTGTGTCGTATCCCAGGTCTGGAACTTCATGGATTGAGGTACAAATCTTATTCTTTTGCATTAGAAGTGTTCCCTATCATTTGTGTCATTTCTTTGTATATATCTTAAAGTTCTATGTATATATCTTCAGGAACGTTAAAGTGATTTTCTATGTCTAATTACTGGTGCTATCTTTTATCTATAATTGAAAGGGACATAAGAAATGTAGGCATAGTGATGAAGTATGTCATGCGCCTTCCATTCTTAAAGATGGTGCTTTAAGAGTGTAAGAGTCTTGTAGCCATTGTGGGTTTGAAATTTGTGTGCAAAATAGATAATTATGGAGATTCCTGATAGTATTTTTGCTTACATTATTTTGTGGATACTCAAATGGTTGTTGGTGAGATTAACCTAGGTGCACATAGTTATACATATGTTGATTATTTTTTTTGGTACAATATGTTGATTTTTAATGTGTACATGTATGTACACATGTTGATTATTTAGGTGTACATAGTTGTACACTTGTTGATTTTCAATGTGCATAGAGTTGTACGCTTTTTGAGTGCCAATGTGCACATGGTTCTATGCTAATCTATTGATAATAGAATACTTGTACTATGGACATCCAAGTTTTTGTACTTTATTTCCCAGACAATGAAAATAAAAATGTTATTAAGTATTAACTAATCGCATTATTTTACATTGAGCAGGTTGACGACAAGTACTACCAGTACTCATCTTGAAAATAAAGATAACAAGGTTCGTGGTTCGAGATGCACTAAACCACCTGTTAGCTTTTGGAAAGCCACACCAAGTGATGAGTTCCACATTGGTGGGCCTGTTAAGCAGGATCTTTCTTCCCATGTTAAGTCCACGACTCTCATGGTAAGTATGTCATTTTATATATTTGCATCTGTAATTAGAATGAAATGCTTCGGGAATTCAAAATTTAGTATCAAATTTCGGCTTTTTTGTTTGATATTAAATGTAGATTGATAATCCACCAATACAGTGTCCATAATTTTACTGGAGGCTTTTAAATGTTTTTACCACAATAATTTGACCTGGATAACTAATTTATATTCAAAATTGTTTTTAAAATTTATGATCCTGGAAAAATCCTCTAAAAACTTGCCTTACCAGTTTGTGCAGATTTTGATTTTGAATTGTTAACGTGCATACAATGGTACACATGATACTTAATGCACACATATTGATTGGTAAAGCGCACATAATGGTACACATGTTCAAACTTGCGGGTGTGATTATAGTTGTACACATGTATTGGGTGTACAAAGATGTACACATGTTAATTGTTAAAGTGCACATAAGTGTACACATATTGATTGTTAATATGTATATAGTTATACACCTATTGATTACCAGTTGTACACCATTGTCATGTCTCTTGGATATATGGCATGTTTTATGGCTATGGATGTTGGATTTTCTAGGATTTTGTAGATGTGTACATAGTTGTACACCATTATCATGTCTCATTGATATACGACATGTTTTATGGGTATGGATATTGTATTTTCTAGGTTTTTGCAGATGTGTACATAGTTGTGCACATTGTCCTGTCTCATTGATATATAGCATGTTCTATGGTTATGGATGTTGTAATTTCTAAGTTTTCCTAGATGTGTGCATAGTTTTACACCATTGTCCCATCTCACTGATATGTGGGATGTTCTATGGGTTTGGATATTGTATTTTCTAGGTTTTTGTAGATGTGTTCATAGTCGTACATCACTGACCCATCTCATGGATATATTGACTATTCTGTGTAAGTATTAGAATTGCACTTGTTTAATAAATCACTATACTATGAAGTTTTGCAACGATATTAAGTTTGTGCAGTTAGGCCCAAAGGGATTGTGTTTTTTAAGTCAGGAACTAACTAACTTTTTACTTTAATCATTTTCTTGCTTTGTTTCTTATGTGGTTGGTGAAAGGTTAATTACTTCTTTTTCAAGCTGTGAATTCTTATGTTTTATCGTTTTGTCCTTGATGCAGGTTAACTGCTCATCCAACCTCTGCAGATCCGACTATTAATCAACTAGAGCTTGGCATGGTTGATAGTTTTGTTAGTCTGTGTAGATTAGAGTGGATGTTGGCTGCCAAGGGTGTTGGATTTTCTGGATTTTTGCAGATATACACCAGTGTAAATTAAAAAAAATTAAAACTGAAAATTATATAGTCATATGGGTACTCTTTTTGTAGATCTCGGAAAGAGCTTTCTGAATATATAAAGTTTGTGAATTTTGGACGTGCCGTTCAAAAGATAAATAACTTTTTAATGAATTTAATATTATTTAAAGTTGTTGACATCATCATAAGTAATTTTGGACTAAATTGTAAATATTTGGACTAAATTGTAAATCAGGAAGGTTATTTGTGTATTTTTCACATTTTACAGAACTTTTGGACTAATCTGTACCTAGTTAACTCGGAGTGAACTAATCTGTATTTTTTGATGTGTTTTTGGACTAAACCGTATTTTTCCCGGTAGAAACCGTAGAATCCGTTGGCATGTCAAACGGCTCCTACCCTTTTAAATGAAAATAAAGAAATTGGTTGCTCGTTTTCTCTGTTGCATTTACAGCAAACACATGACTTATAAACAAAGTTGTTTATTTTGTCAAATGAAAATATTAAATTCATTCTTACAGAAAGGAAAACTCATAACACAAAAACAACATAATTTATAAAGGGGATACCAGTATTATTTTGGGGTGATACAATTTCATATATGACAAATAAATATTAACAGATATTGACCGTTGGATCGCTCAATTGGTATTAAATATTGTTTGGGGTGATACCATTTCATATATGACAAATAAATATTAACAGATCTTGACCGTTGGATCGCTCAATTGGTATCAACTGCCAATAGTGGTATCCCCTTATCAATCGTGCAAAAACAGAGCCATCGAGATTCCACAAATGACAAACCAATTTGAAATCAATAATAAAATACCATTTTTATTTTTGACAAGATCAATGGGGGCATCAGCATATCATTACAAATACTACTACTAATTTAAAAATCTCAATTAACTACTACTGCTAAGATGACTAACCTGTGGCTGGCTGGCTGCCCTACCCCTGAATAACTCACTACTCACTCACCTAATTCAACAGTATTTACATTTAGATGAACTGGCAATGATAAATACTGCTACAACAAAATAAATGAGCTAATGAATCCTATCACTATAATTTAGTGTCTCCTTGGGTTGAATTCAACAGAATCTATGTCCCCTTCCTACAAAACTGTTGGTTGCTTTTTCTCTAGAACTCCCATAACAGCTGAAGCAGCCAAAAACAGCAATTATATATTTCTCCATCTCAGTTGTAACAGCACCCTCCAAATACATTCTAGGAATCAGTATCAATTCTTGCTGTCGTTTGCATCCATGTGGCACCCTAAGGTAAACAAGGCCTCAGTAGAAAAACACCATCTCCCCTTGCGTTGTCTTGGTGGGGATGGAAACATTTCCCTGCTATCCAAAAAGCAAATCACAATCACGGTGAGGTTATCCCCTGTGTTGAGTCTAAGTGCCTCCTTAATAAGGTTCCTAGCGCACTGCTGTGGACTATCATGCCTTCTAAGACAGCGACGTACAAAACTGACTGCTTGTTGGCTGGTCATTACATCCCACAGACCGTCACATCCAATTATGAGAAACTCATCGTCCTTTGTCAGGATGGCCTGGCGGAACTCTGGCTCTGCTATGAGAGGTGAGGGGGAGCCCCTGGGGAACTTCATGTCCCAATCGCCAAGAGCCCGGGTTACTGATAGTACTCCATTCAGATACCCATCGTCAACATACCCACCAAGCTGCTCTATCCGTTTTCGCTCTGGTGGATGGATGGGCTTGTGGTCTTGAGACATGTCGATGGCTATCCCTTTACGGCTCAGAACAGCACGACAATCACCAGCATTTGCCACAAGTAAACGTCTGTAACAACCATTCAATTTAAAATACATAAGTAAGCCACTGAGAAAATAACAAATGACACAAAATTGAAAAGAATTCAAATCTATAGAATATCTTATTCTTCCTAGATCATCCAAACACTAGCCTAGAAACATATAACTGAAAATAGCACACGAACCTTCCAAGGACCAGGGCTGTAATAGCTGTTGTTCCTGATGAACTGCTCACATTGCAGTCGTCAGCCAAAGCATCATCTGCCAAAAGAAATGCTCTCCGGAACGAATTCACTACCTCTTCTACTAAATTATCGTCATCATCACTCACATAAGTCTGTGGAATATCAGCGTTTTCAAAAAAGAATCTAAGTGCATTTTCTTTCATATATACTGCTGCCTCTGCACCTCCATGGCCATCAAACACCTGAATCAAGTAATCAAATACGTAAGATATAGTTCGTATTCGTACCAGATAAATATGTAATTTTCCTGAAACTGTCTACTCTGGAATGGGTGGCAAGCAGGTCTATATTCCTGGATTACACGAGACTTCTCATGAATGCTGTTCTTTCTAACTAGTAATTTTAGAGTTTATAAGGATTAAGGACTTACCCCGTAAAATGCACTCGGCGTCGGAAACTTGAAGACTGAATCAAAATGTGATGATAGGTCATCAATCATTATATGCTCATCTTCCATAAATCTCCGTAGCCCAATATCAGAAAAACTACCAGAATGGATGGTCGGCATAAATTGAACAACAGATGATCCCAAGGAACCATCTGAATTGAGATCAGAGGTCTTACGGGCCTGATCAAAGTTATAAAATTATAGTTAGACTTGATCAAAGTTAACAAAACTAGTCTAAGTCAACAGATTGTGGTATTCAAAATTTATTGAACACGTCAAATGAAAGCAGCACGAGAAAAAATCCCTAAGTTCATTAACTCATAACCTACAACAACCCAAACAAAAAGTAATGAATTTATGATTATAGAAGTTCAAACGAGCGTTAACCAAAGTTCTGAAGTTATAGAAGAAGATGACTTTAACTATGTATATGAGATCATAATTGGCTAAACACCTGAATTTTATGGAATTGCAAAAGTGGAACTAAAAAACCTTAAGACTTTCGAACAATCAATACATGCAAATCCTAATTCAAAGTCCATACCCACGTAAAGTAGCTTGAATTTTTTCTATATTAGTGTATACAATTAAAGGCATCTCCTGGTAGCTAAATCAATACTATACGCGCAACAAACAAAAACTACGAAGCCTAATGAGTTCTTCATCTACCATAAATCATCTAAAATCACGTCAATCATCAACAACGCACTAAAAATGAGATCTAGGTCCTTGGTTTAAGAACCCAGATTCGAGATCTAACCATAAACTTCAGGAAACCAAAAATTAATTTACAATTCTGATAAAAATTTCACCTTTTTCCTTATAACAAAACAAATAAGATAAAACAGATCACACCCAGAAAAAAATAACCAAAAACCCTAATCAAAATTCATCAAAAACAAGTAAAAAAACAAAATTGAGATACATACCACTTCAGGACGTGAATTTTCTGTTGGAATCGAGACGGAAGCTCGAATTTGCTGATACACGGAGGACGACGAAGAAGGGGTGGAAATTTCAACGATTTCTTCAACAATTTCATCAACGATTTCTTCAATTTTCTGATTATGATTATTAGGTTTAGAATTTGAATTACCAGAAATACATCGATACTGAACATCCAATACTTGGATGCTTTGATGATGACAAACAATATCTCCTTCAGCTACCATTGATTGATTGATCAGAATTTCAGAGAATTTTTAAGAGAATTGGGGATTTTTAAGAATTGAGGATTTTTCTGTGAAATTTGGAAATTTTGTAAATTAGGGTTTCAGGCTGTGAGTAATGATAAATAATAATAATAATAATAATAATATATGGAAATAATATTGGGGTTCTAAATTTGGCTCGAACCGGGTTTTATACTAATACTAGTTTTGCAGCAACTCGGAAACCGGCGACACCGGTATTATTCCATTTTAGAAACGGGAATTCGAACAGACACGTGTTTATTTCTGATTGTATAATGGAAGAGAGATTTTTTTAATATTTTGTGGTGTTTTTTTTCTTTACGTAATAGTGTAGTCCCGTACGCGGAGGTTATGACATGTGTATTTGTTGATTTAGCTCGTGATGATTTTTTATTGGAAGTTGACAATGGCTAGATGTTCCACTAGGGGTTGTCCTTTCTGACGAAAATACCCCTCTTTAGAGGGGTCGATTCGGTTGACTTTTGAGAAATTGAGGGGTAATTTTGGGGAATATGTCTTTTCCTTTTCTTACGACAACCGGGAAATGAAATTTTGAGTGAGTTTGAAAAAATCGCTTTTATAAGGATAATAGTTTTCCTTTTACAAAAGGTTTCCTTTTGGGAGACTCCATTGGAAATCTTGTACGTGTAGTAGCTTAATTAAGAAGCTGGTGGTGATGATTTTTGGTAGAGGTAGGTACTATTACGACGGTGACGATTGTGGTAATGAAATTGGGTTTAATTTGGGTTTGTAAGAGGTGGTGACGATTTATCAAGGAGAAGCATCAGGGTGTTTTGTGGGTTTATAAGGTAACAAGAGTCAAGAGGTGGTGATGGGTTTGATGAGATGTGTCAGGAGGAGATCTATGAAGCTGTAACAGTGAGGGGTTTCATTTAGGATGGAGTTCTATTAGTGGTAGCAAGAGGTGGTGATGGGTTTGTTGAGATGTATCAAGTTGTAGCAGTGATGGGTTTCATTGATGGAGTTCTATTTGGGGTGGTAAGAGGTGATGATGAATTTTTAAGGAGCAGTACAAGGTTGTTGTAACAAGAGGTGGACTGGTGTTGTTGGTGGCGGCAGAACCGGTGGTGGCCTTGAAATCGAATCTATGCTTCGGCGGTGACTGAAGATAGAGTTTG
Organism: Papaver atlanticum; assembly: GCA_023531105.1. NCBI lineage: Eukaryota > Viridiplantae > Streptophyta > Magnoliopsida > Ranunculales > Papaveraceae > Papaver > Papaver atlanticum. The sequence goes on along the minus strand of JAJJMB010017971.1, from coordinate 1,246,953 downwards.
TGGTGTTAGTGGCTTTCCACCTTATCTTCAAACTCCAAAATTAGGTCATCTGTTTAGGTTGGGATTGGTTCTTTTCTATGGGTCTCCTTTGTAATCTCACTAGGCTGAGTTGGGCTTTACGTTTTAGATCTATTAGTGTATTGTAAGTGTTGTTGTTGTTTTTTTATTTCGTTCGGAGCACATCCTGTGATCCATTTATTTGTAAAAAATTTTCCTTTTTAAATCAAATCACTTAATTTACCGATCAAAAAATAAATAAATTAAAAAGCTATCGAAAGTACAAGAAATTCTAGTTTCTTAAGCTTGAGGTTTCTTCAAGGTTGGTAAAAAAAAACTTAGTTAAATTTTTCAAAGATACCATGATGCAAATTTGCAGAGTGCAAAACTAAATTTGGCTTCTTGGTTTTGATATGTTACGTTTCTGGTTTTAAGGTTTGCTGGAAAAATTGGAGAATCTTTAATCTTGAATCTGTGAAATCACCGTACTTATGATGTTTGTAATTTGTTTATAATCATTTTTGTAGTGTTTTCGGCCTCAATTTTACTTTATCAATCAATGTACAAGGGTTATTTCTTTTACGTAAAAAACACATACATACAAAAGGAAAAGAAAAAAATTTGAAATATATCTCAGTAACATAAGAAGAAAATTAAATTTAACTCAGAGTTTTATCGTGGGATGAATAAAACCATTTTTGTTCACTATTAGGAGAGTATTAGCTTTTTAGGTTTTTAGTTTTTTAGTTTGTTTTTTTTTTCTTTTTTTTATCGGTAAAATTTTTGCTGCTGGCGAGTTTCGAACTCAGGTCACTGGCATTATCACCCAATGATTTTACCATTGTACTACAGTGACACCAGCTATTAGGAGAGTATGAGTTAGGTAATGAAAAGAGACAATATATAAAATAAAAATATACCAAGTAAAAAAAGAAAAATTAAAAAAAAAATGGTAAAAATGAAATCTTGACCGGCAAGAGATGAAATTCTTTAAATTTATGGTTCGAAAGTCTAAAATTAGTATTCTACAAGTTTTAAAGTAATTGATCAACGTCTCACAAAGAAAGAAAGAAAGAAAAAAAAAGTTTTAAAGCTCTTTATTTTTGGAGCCTAAAGCCAACTTTTAAATGGTCAGTAAAAGTTGTTGCACTGGCAAGTTTCAACCAAAAACCGACAGCTTCATCGTTTTACTACATCAACATCCCCTTTAAGGTCTACCTTTGATGACCAAGTCAGTTGATGAAGAAAAATGCATAGAAAACACCTTCTATTTCGTATCCTTGGAAATAAAATAAGACCAATGATTTCCAAGTCAAGGGTCATATTTGTTACGATGTTGCAATCATCCACAATGTGAAGAACTACATGATAATTAATGGCACCATGAATCACAAGTTTTGCTTCAAAAAATAAATAAAAAAACACAAGTTGCAACAACCAATCAAAATGCGACGAAACCCCCCTCCCTTATGACCAAGTTTTAGTTTCCGCGTTCTCTTATTATTAATGGAAGTCTAATTAGATTTCTTAATTATACAGTGCAATTCTCAATCATAGGCAGGATGATGCTTTTGAAGACGTCATTGGTTATTTTGATTAAACTAATGATTAAACCTTTTGGCTAATCCAATCGCATTTGATTTTTTTATGTATAAGCATGTTTTCAAAAGTTGTTTAAAGTTTCATCTAAGTTATGGACTTTGATGTTTTGTGGGAATTAGTCGTGACCTTCTTTTTTTTTGCCTAATTCGTCTTTAATAAAAGGTGAAACCTAACACAGATTTTACCTACTATTTAAGTATTTGTTTACATTAGACTAACCCAATGTATGAATTATGTGTCTACATGAGGGAAACCCATGTATAATTAATCAAACAAAATGGTAATCTTATCCATTTCGATCCATTTTAGTACAAAATGATTGGGAAATTGAAGAGATAGTTCTTTCACTTATGCAATGAATAATTCTATTTATTTATTTATTTTTTCATTTCTACCCTCAAATGATTTATTGCAACTTTTATCCTTTTGCAAGATAAAAGATGGAGTATGTAAAATAAAAGATGAAATGATACTATTGTGTAAACACATTACTCAATTGTACAAGGCTGTTAATGGGGTACCAGGTTAGGTGGGGTGTACCAAGCCAATGAAAAACCTGGTTTGTCCTATAGAAAATCTGTTTTGTCTTATCTTGGTTTTGGTACATCCCAACCTAATCTGCTACCCTTATTAGTAATCTTGCAATTGTAATCTCAGAGTATATTCGATAGGATCGAATTATTATAGTGTTTGCATTCTCCAATATACAAGATAGCTTGAAGCTAGCACGAGTTTTTAACAGTTGACACTGTGCCGGTAGATAAACTAAAATAAATAACCATGGCGTTGGGTCCAGAGATGAGCAATTTTTTTACCAAGAATCTTATAATTAAGGTTTCTCGAGTGTTATTTCTCAAATACGTCCCTTAGCAGAGCACCACACATATGTGTGGCTATAACATGCCAAAGGGCCAACACGGCTTTGGTAACAATTCAACTCATCAAGTGACTCTTGGTTGTTCATTAATTGGGTACCTTTCAATTTATCAGCGTTACCTACGTCACATGTCATTTTCTCTCAACACTGTTGGGTTGAGTCTTCGAACATAATTCACCTGGCCAATTTGAGGCCTACCAAGAAAAAATCACATCTTAAAATTGGGAGTAATTTGCGTTACCTCCCCTAGCGAAGATCATAATTTGAGTTACCTCCCCTACTGAGATAAATTTAGTGAAACCTCCCCTCGTTACATATTCCGTCCAAAGCCAGTTAGCTGAGTCACTAGCTTTGTACAGGTGGACCTAAATATACACGTGGAGCTTCTCTACCCGAAAATACCCTCGTCTTCTACACAGTTCTAAAGGTCTAAAAATGTCATCGTCATTTCCTATGCTTCCTACTCCGATAGAGGATGAAGAACACCAGGTCGTTGTATTGCTTTTTCAAAAATTCAAATGGGTTTGCAATATAAGATTTTTGCAGTACGAATCCATACTCAGATTCGAAAATGGTTTAAAAACTGAAGAAGAAAATTGAAATCTTCTCAGGAACAACCCTAGTTTTTGTATGAGTTTTTTCATAAAAAAAATTCTCTAGAACAACCAAATCCGAGTAATTAATATCGAAATTGGAAAAGTAAAAAAGAAAACTTAACCTTTTAATCTATTTTGCAGGTGAAATCATCTTTAGTTTGATATTTTCTTCAAGAACAATAGGCATGAGTTGCACTATACTTAATCAAGGATCTCAATTGATTTCTTAACTGCAATTGCTAAAACTCCACTCCTCAAATCGCCACAGATTCAACCGCCAACCAATTCCCCATCTACTGCAGATGAAACCCAAATAGATTCATACCACCAGAGATTCCAACACCAACCTATTTGTAATATCTGCAACAACCCTAACTTGATTCATACCACCAGGTCAAGAATCTGTATTTAGTTGTTGTGAATCTATCGAAACAACAACGATTCTTCAATTCCTTTGCAGTTTCAGTTCAAGATAATTCCCTACCGGAACCCTAATCATCCATTAATTGCAAATTGACATCAAACCCAACTTGTAATTCTATACCAGAACCCCTAATCACCCGCTACCCCTCTCAAATCAACAATGAAAAGGTCTTCTCTCGTCTAAATTCTCAATTAGTTCTTCCTTTAGCATCAAGACTCAATGGCAGAAGCTTTGAATTCTTCCCTGTTCTTTGATCTGATTTCTCTTTCTCAATTTCAACAACTATATCAAAACAAGCAGTAGCACTAGTTGGTTTACCCTCTTTTCTCGACACCAAACCCTGACCAAACTCCTAATCGCCCATCGGTGGCTGCTGCTGATGGTTTGGGAATTTTTTTTAATTTTTTTTGTTCAGAAATAAAAAAGAGACGGAGATTCAGAAGATAGGGTATTTTCGGGTAGAGAAGCTCCACGTGTATATTTAGGTCCACATGTACAAAGCTGCTAACTCAGCTAACCGGCCTTGGACGGAATATGTAACGAGGGGAGGTTTCACTAATTTTATCTCTGTAGGGGAGGTAACTCAAATTATGATCTTTGCCAGGGGAGGTAACGCAAATTACCCCTTAAAATTGGGATGTATTATATTGAATACCGGTTACCCATTATTTAATCCTAACTTTAATTACTGTATATCTTTTCATACAGTAATTAAAGATACCCCCTCCTGTCATTTTCCGTCCAATCCTTGTTAAAATTCCATATGCGTCCATCGGTTGTGGCTATGTTCTTCGTCTCCATGAAGAACATGCAGTAATTTCGGTGTAAAATATACGTCTACATCCACCAATTATATTGATGTTCTTCATGTCTAAATAATGCATCCAAAATCGGTATATAAGATACTTTAATATCAACGGATTCCGTCGATTAATTTGATTTTTAAGCTATGACAATAGGTTCATATACATGTTTCTCATCAATCGATTTTTTTTCTTTAGTCTTTTGAGTTTCCTTTATTAGAATCGGTATATATCCATATATATTATTTATGGGTTTTATTTTTCTGTAGAGTTTCGTAGTCAGAATTGGAGTCTATGTATGTGTCTTATCCACCGACTATGTGAATTCCATTTTTCTGTAGAATTCGGTGGACAGAATCAATGCGTATGTGTCTTATCCACCAATTCTATGGGTTCATTTTAAACCTTTTCTTCTTTAATTATACTTATATCTATTTTGTGGATATGGATTTCAGCCACTTAAGCTTCTAAAACCGAGATATCCAAGAAAGGGATGTTAAGATGAAGGTAGAGTTAATCATAAAGAGCCAATAAAAATTTGTGTTTGGCCGAGAGATTAAACTAAAGAAGGCACTGAAAGTGGCCGATGACCTCGCCTATGAAGAACTTGAGGAGCATAGCATTTTTTAAAATTTTTGATGCAAAAGAAAATTTGAATAGGATTATCAATGTCTGACATGATAAAAGAGTCTAAAAAAGCAAGATATTGGTTAAACCAATTTACAGACACTCCCTCTTTACGTGCATACTTAGCTAATTCATCCGCACACTTATTTGCTAACATATTTATGTACGTACAACTCCAACTATCAAAATAAGTTAATAAAGATTAAATATTTTCAGCGATGCCTCTAAGCTCCCATGGAATGACCAGATATTTTCCTTTAATAGTTGAGACTAAAGACTGACAATCTGTCTCCAGCACAATCTTCTTAAGCCAGGCGATAATGCCCACTCCACGGCATCCAAAACAGCTATACACTCCATAAATTCCGAGCCAGGTACATGACTAAAAGATTTGCATCTGGAAGCTAGATGGGTACCTACACCATTTCTTATTAGTAGTCCATATCCTCTATTTTTAATAGCAGAGCAATAAGAAGCATTGCAATTAAACTTAACAAAATCCTCCCTAGGAGGAGACCATTTAGACAAAGTAAGAATAGAAATTGCATTACTAGTGTCCCTGGTAACACTAGAAGAATTTTTGAGAAAGTGGTTTATCTGATCTGTAAGGTTCTGTACTGAGCTGAGTTTGTTTCTAAAAACTAAATCACATCTGCACTTCCAGATGTGCCAAGCAATAGTGGCCATCTTGGTAACCATGGAGTCATCAGCTGCAAACCAACTTAAAATCCATTATTTCATACTGGAAAATTGCCCTTCACTGCATCTATATCCAGCTACATTGAACCAAAATCATATGCAAGCCAGTCTCTTCAGTAGTGATACATCTGTTCTAATTGCTAACATCTTGTCTAAAGTTCCTATTCAGTCTTTCCTTAGATGGGAGATTGTCTATCATACACTTCCAGATAAAAAGCTTTATTCTTGTAATAACATTGATAGACCAAATCTTCTTCCAAAAATAATTATATGATGATTGAGACATATCCTCTCCTTGATGGTATTTCTGATTACAGAGAGCATAATAAGCAGACTTCACAGTAAAAGCTCCATTTTTTGTAAGTGTCCATACTAATTTGTCCTTGCTTCTCATTGGAATTCTCATGTTTAAGAAAGAGGAAAAAAGAATAAATTAGAGCTCGAATGGCCCGGGATGAGGAGATAGAGGAGTTGTATCGACTTCGAGCAGCTGCTTCAGAAGAACTTGTTGCTGCTAGCAATGCTGGTGTTGTCGCTGCTCCCAATGTTGTTGCTGCTAGTCCAAATGTAACGGCTCCCTGATATATCTCCTTATTATCATGTTAATTAATACATTGTAAGTTTATATTATAATACTTTTTTGGTTCATAGTTATCGCAAGACTTTTTCGTTTATGGTTTGTAATTATTGTACAATATGTTTGTGCATGAATGAACTTATGGTTTTTAATTATTATGGTTTGTAATGGATTTATGCATGGTTCAACTTGTTTTTTGTAATCCATACGGTTATGCATATCAACCGATTTTATGATTTCATCCAACAATCGGTTTTAGATATTCATATATACTGATTCTTCAATCCTGAAAAGTTGTCATTTATGTTGATTTTGGTGACAAAAATTGGTTTACGTATGTAACCATATAAACCGATTTTGGGTAGTGGAAACTTCAAATTTTATGTTGATTTTTAAAGTTATAATCAGTAGATACTAACAACCACAAAGACTGATTTTAGTTGGTATCAACCTATCATCCGTCTTTATGGACATTCACGAGCGCCGATTGTGCTCAATTATTTCACCTCTTTTGGAAGAAAAAAACTAGTCGTTGAGTCATCCTCTATTTAAGAAGGACCTCTTTCTCAGACCCAATTTGGCCTAAACTTTCATCTTTTACTCACTCCTACTCCATCAATCACTCAAACAACACAAACCTAGTTTCATATTTTACAAATTTCATTTCATCGGCTACTCTATAAAAATCACTTCATACCTCTACAAGCATGGCATAGTTTGACTGAAGATTTGGCCATAGTCAAAACATGGTATAACGAATCTCGATGTGAAGATGTCCAAGCCGATAGGGTTGCACCTGAAACCTTTTAGTGGAGGATATACATCCAACATGCGCAAGATTATGGAAATGCAAAGAGAAGATCTCTGCAACAAGTACAAGATAGGTACCAACTTATCCAAAAAGGGATAGTTGATAATATATGCATACAAGAAAGGATCTTTAACGGTAGCTATCGCACTCCGTGTCTTCTACTCGGGTTTAACCAAATCCCTTAACCCGAATTTTGGATTTTGAGTGCCTAAAACTCTAATCAAGAATCTTTTGGAAAAAAAATTAGGTTGCCTTAAGAATAAATGTCAATGCCTAATAGTATGAATCTTCCCAAAACGAAAATATGTATTCTTGGTAGGGGTGTACATGGGGCCGGCCAGGCCAGCCCAAGCCCGATTATAGCACAGGCCGGGCCAGACGGGCTTGTAGTCCTTACTACCCATTAAGTTTAACATGTCAGGCCGGGCCGGGCAGTAGCAAAAATTTAATGCCCATGTCCTGTCCATACCCGTGAAACAACACAGGCCAGGCCAGGTCAGGTCGGGCAGGCCTCGGGCCCAAGAATTTTTTTTTTTTTTTTTAAAGTATATAGGTTTGTTTTTTTGGCTTTATGAATGATGATATATCTGTAGCTCATTCAAATGATAGTTTAAGCAATTCATATTCATAACAGTGATATGTAATACAAAATTTTCTCTAATCCCAATAAATTGTCCAAATTTGAAGTTTAAGTTCTTAAGAAATCCATCACACTAGTAGAAAACTTTATTCCAGTCTATCGGCAATCAGGTAGGCCGGGTAACTAAACAGGCTACCAGGCAGGCTAACAGGCCGGACTCCAATATTTGAACAAAAACCCGGATCCGCCCACTTGTAATTATCGGGCAGGTCGGGCAAGCCCATGAAAGGCTGTCGGGCGCCCATGGGCTCTTTCAGACCCGGGCGGTACATGGCAGGCCGAAGGCTTCCGGGCATTCTGTACACCCCTAATTCCTGGAAGGCAACTGGTAGCTTTGATCATAAGCTTGGGTGCCACAATAGTGACCCATGCAGTTGGGCACGTGTCATGTTTCTGTCCACATGTAAAAGAGAAACCGGAGAAAACGAGGTGGCCTATTTTTAGATTTGGTGGAACTGATTCTTGTGGGGAGGCTCGTTCTGCTTCTTCTTCTCTCTTTTTCTTCTCCATCATCTCTCTGTTGTAGAAATAAAATTTAGAACTTGACTGAAATTTTGCTCGGGTAAACTGACGAGTTTGATGCATGGATTTGCTGCTGATTTTAGTATTGACTGGTCTTAAGAGCATAGTAAGGGAATTTGTTCGTCTGTTCTCAATTTGAGAGTTATAAGAACATAATCTGATGTTCATGAATAAACCTTGTGAAGTACAGGGTAAGTGAAATTGCCGATGCCTGATGCTGTTGAAGTTGGGGTTCCATAAGCGGGGGAGGGGATTTCTTCTCCCAGTTTTAAGTTTTGGAACTATTTTGAGGTAATCATTCTTTTATTCCATTTAACTAGTGATTTATATCAATTGGCGGGTTGTATATCACACAAGGTATGCATGTTTTGTTAGATGTTTTTTTGTAAATTCTCTTAAGTTGAGGATGTTTCAAAATCAGTAAAAAAATCAGGGTTTATGCAATTTCGGAAATTTTTCCTAGATTTGTTCCAATGTCGAACTTACCAATAATGCTTGAATGGGTTCCCTATATTTTATTCGAAACTTGGTTCTGTAGTGGTATTCGGTTGGAATACCTATTGCTTGAAAATTTAACTTGATTATAAATTTGATTTCTGGTTCTCATCTCTGGGTTATAGGGAAAAGAATTTCATTTCTTTCTTAAAGAATTTGTTTAAGCTAGTATCTCGGGTGATGACTGCACCTTGAAATTGATTTTCAACTCTGTTTTATTTCGTTAAAGAGTGGAAGATGATTTGGTTAAATGGGATTGCTCTTGTTTGGAGAAGGAGAGAAATAGAGAGCTATTGATGGCAGTAGGAGTTGGTGACTAAAATGGCAAGGTTCATGCTTGGAGGGTGGTTGACAAATTGTCTCAACAAAATCCCTTGTGATTTGAAGGAACTAATGCACAGACTCTTCGGCAACACCCTTGTAGTATGTTTTAACTGACAGTACTCAATTCTAGCCATCGCGGGGGTTGAACATCTAAAATGGTATTGCATTCTGAATTTTATTATCTAATTCAGTGACTAAATGGTGTCGTTTCTAAATTATTTCTGAATTTTAATGCGACACTTACATTGACAGTAAGCATTCATTGTCTAAATTGGTACCTAGTGTATACTGGCTTCAATGGCTTTAGCGATGTACCTATATCTACTTTGTTTATCACTTAGAATAAATGAGATTATGTCTACTCACTAAACGACTCGCATGCATAATCGTGTTCTCTCTCTGTATCCTCCTATTTGTGGCTATCCTGATGCCAATTTGAACCGTATTTACACTATAGACGGTATGATGTTACTATCCTTGTTTTTATGTATTGCATAATGGGATTGAAATAAATATAGCCTTACTTCTTATGCTCCTTCTATAGATGAAAGTTGATGTGATTAAAGTAGAAGGGAGCTTGCTGCTTTCTGTTGTGGTTTTATGCTTCTTGGTTTTGAACGACAATATTTCTCCTTCCGCAACAAGCATTTAATTAAGTAGTTTCCATAACAGATCGTTGCACTGCCATGTATATGCCCAAACTGATTCATTGAATTGTATTGATATACTAAACCAAACAAGGTTAATGGCTAGAGAAAGGAATATTATATTTGGTGAGTGGTGGCCTAACTATTTGGCTTACTAAATATTATGCTATTACAGATCTTTGAATGTTGGTCATGCACACTAATTTCATAAGTTGAATTTCATTCCTTACTTATCTCGTAGATAAGATCTCATGGCTAATAATATATATTTTAGTTGAAAAGCTAGTCAACAAGTTTGCATTTTTGGCCAGTTCGGTGTCGTTGGACTTTAATAGTTTGTTTCGCTGAACGCCGGTCCTTCTTAGATTTCGACCATTTATATAAGATTGATCTCTATGAGGTTCTAATAAAAACCCGCTACTGATGTCTAGGGATTTAGGAACTCATTTAAATTCTTTATTCTCTGTCGTACAAATAATTCTTATCACAGATTTGGGGATGCGTGTTCTATCCAACTCTACCTAAATTCTACAGTTGGTGTTGTGAGCAGGTATGATTGAAAATGGAGACACTTGCCATTATTGTTTAAATATGCAGCGTTTGGGTTTGATCTTTAATGTTTTGATGGACTATCAGAATTACACAATTATGCTCATCTTTACTGTTTAATCTAGATGTGCAGCGATATAATTATTTTTATGTCTTCCCTACATGATAGGATATCCGTTTTGTTAATGATGGGTGCATATTCAATATTTTCTAAGTTCTAAATTATGAACGACGGAAATGATATTATTGTGCATAATGAAGAATGCATGCTTCCTTGCTATCTCTTAAGCTATGCCGGGGTATTCATTTCGAAGCTTATTCATCTTCTAAAGGTATAACTAGATAAAGCATGCTATACTAATTACTAGTTAGCTCATTAATCTAACTTGTGTTGATGTTCGACAGTTTTACGCTGTACGATTGGTTAATTTTGTACAGGAAATTATATATGGATTATAGTACAAAATTGTGAGTTTTGTTTTGTATGCTTTCTTGAGGGATCTTTTACTATTCATTCCCATGAATATGATTATGCGAGTATTTGAGTATTGGTATGAGTATTGGTATAATGGTTCTCTTTTAAAGATACGTATGTTCAGTATCTGCAAGTGGAAGTTATGACGCTGTAGAGATTTGATGAGGTGATAGTTACTGCTGTGGGAAGTTCATACTATCTAACACGAGGGATGGTTGCTACTTATTATAGTAGTTCATATTATCTAGTTAGGGATAATTGCTACTATTAAGTAGTAGTTCATATTATCTTAATAAACATTGACGAACTATGGTCGTGCTTGATCCCTTCGAGCAACGGAGAGGGTACGTAGGCAGCCGCTATGCGGTTCAGCACAACTCCAAAAGGTTGTTCATATCGTCTGGAAAGGGTTGGTTGCTTCTTTGCAGTTCATACCTTCCATTCAGAGATGATTGCAATCTTGGAAAGTATATATCATCGGCAACTGGCCATCCTTTAACATTGGCAGCTGGCCAGTTTTTATCATTGGCAACTGGCCGATAGTGGGTTGGAAACTAGCCATCCTTTAACATTGGCAACTGGCCAATTTTTATCATCGGCAACTGGCCGATAGTGGGTTGGCAACTGGCCATCCTTTAACATTGGTAACTGGCCAATTTTTATCATCGGCAACTGGCCGATAGTGGGTTGGCAACTGGCCATCTTTTAACCTTGGCAACTGGCCATATAAATTGTTAGAATCGACAACTGGCCGTATATTATTGGAGTTGGCAACTGGCCATCTTCCATTTTGGCAACTGGCCATATTAATTGTTAGAATTGGCAACTGGCCATATAAGTCTATTATTTTTTGCAACTGGCCTTCTCTCATTTTGACAACTGGTCGTCTCTCATAATTGGAGAATAAAAGCTAAGTGTGTTTGCTTATAATGCAGTTTGGGTAATTCGAATTCGAGTTGCTCGGGTAATTTGAAGGTCCGGTTACTTTAGTGGCGTATCGGAGAGTCGAAGTTTGCTAAGCTGGCCGAAACCCGGTTCGCTGGAAGTCCATATTTTATGATCCGTCACAATAGCCATTTACGCTTTTCGATGACAAAATTTGTTAATATTTTTCGAGTTTTTTTTATATAAGATAAGTTGTTTGGTCTTCTAATTAAACAACACTAACAAAGTAAGTTTGTATTTGTGTTTTTGTAGGAGGAAGTTGTAAAAACCCACTACTTGGAGGAAAAGGAAGAAGAATTCATATTTGACGAAAGATATCAATTCATGATATCCAAAATTCCAGAGTATGTCACGGACTTTATGTCAGGTTTCGTTGCGATGGACGAAGATTCCTCTGATGAAAATTGAGAGTTATAGTATTTTGTTGAGTATATTTTATGGGTAGATCTCTATGTAAACCCTCACGAGACTATAACTCGTCCGCTAGGGTTGACTAGGGGTTAAAAGGAACCGTGATGCCTACGAAAGTAAGTTACGCTAATTTGAAATGAATGAAATTTCATAAAATCATGAATGAATGAAATTTTTCTTAATGAAAGTATATAAAATTCGATGTATGTTCTCTTAAACAACTACCGATCTTTAGGTGACAATTGGTTTGTATGGACACAAACATAGGCCGATTCTTGGTGTTCTTCATCCACTACAAACACCAACCTAGAATCAGTATACGAACACCTTTTTATCCACTGATTCTAAGTTGGTACTTGGAAGAAAAAAAATCAAACTTTTGCATTTGTTTCATGTTTTGAAGTTTGATTAACATTAGTGAATTTAACATCTAAAATTTGTGATTCCAAATTTGTGCACTTCCGAAATAGATGAAGTGGTTTCTCATTTTCACTTTTTTATCTTTATTTATTTACGAATCTCCCTAAAATTTCGTCTAAAATATATAAGGAATGAAGACTAACACCATCAAAACACCTCTTCCTTATTTTTCTTTCCCCTATATCCAATCCCCCTAAAAAATTTAAAACTGTTGAAGGCTAAACATGATCACAGGGACAATTTTCTCACATGTTGATGTTGATGTTACCCCTGATTCTGGATGAGTCTTAGTCACACGTACAGTATTTATAAAACCATTAGAAAATTCAAAATTAAACCCCAGTTACAACAATTAAAAATACCATCAACGAAATCAAAATCAAGTTGATAACCAAAAATCCAAAATAAAAAAACATAGCCCGTAATCAAACCCAAGTGACAGTAATCCAAGTGAAAGTGATCCAAATCAAAATTTAACCCAAGTTAATAATCAAAATCCAAATATTGCATTGGTTATTATTTCAACCTTGCAAGCAGGAACAAAACATTGCTTTTATGTAAGTTATGCTTCAATATATTCCTCTCAGTGGTTAACTGTCTTCCTCCTCCAATGGTTAATTATGGACCATTTACATAAATGTGATGATGATTTATCCCAGCGGTATTTGATTTGATTAGAATTTTAGGAGGAAAAGATTGATAATTACCACTCAGTCTTGCTTGGCCGATAGAAATACTATACATAACACAAATAGAGAACACAAACAGAGGGGGTGAGAGAAATTATAGGAAGAGGCGTTGGTGAGAGAAATTAAAAACTAAAGGAGTTCATATTTATTCAAGAAAAGAAAAAGAAAAAAAATGAAAAAAAAGGGTCAAAAACCAGAAACCGCTATTACTACTTTGACCAATAGATATGGCCAGAATGTGCATACCGGTTTTGTGGGGATGCACAAATTTGGACCCTAAATAGGTAATTAACAGCTAAAATAATTAATTAATCCTAATTAATCAGGGATAAAATGACCATTAAAAAAAATAGTTGGCTAGGGGTTTTTTGAGATTACTTTTTTTTTAATTGGAAAGGAGATTTTATTGATTAAAATCAAGATACATTGTCTGCCTCAGTCGAGGCTAATAACCATAAAGGAAAATCTTGGGACCTAAATATTCATATGCCTCTTTAGCTATTAAGTCAGCAGTGTTATTTGCTTCCCTAACAATATGGGTGCTTTTCCATTCTTGAAAATTTGCTAACAAAGTTAAACAACCTAAAATAACTGAACTTGTATTCCATTTAATAGCGGCTATGATCCCTTTCATATAACAACTATAACATTATGGATTTCTCCTTCCAGATGCGACTTATACTCCTTTCTTTGACCCACACATGCAATAGCCTCCAAAGCTCCAATTGCTTCAGCTTGTTCCTCATCAAGTGCTAGTAATGGAATTCCTCCTGTTCCCTTGCATTAAAGGGATAATTGGAGTTTGGTACTCAGGTTTAGACCAACACTAGCCTTTGGTCTAACATTTGTCCAACGTTAGGCCTTGGTACCTGGAATGGACGTTGACCCGCGTTGACTAAGTTAAGTCTTAACTTCTGTTTAATAATTATTAAAAAAAATAAAAACAAAAATAAAAAAATTTAAAAAATGAAATTAAAAGACAAATTTATTATTATAACCTTCTTCCTCCACCACCATACCCATATCCGTGACTACCATCACAACTCATTCGATCAAATCAATACAGAAGCACCAAAATTTCTCCAATTCATCTTCTACATCAACTCAGCACCACCACCTTCTCTGCAGCAACTTCTGCAACACTCACCAAGAACCACCAAAACATTCTGCAATTCAACCACACACCTAATCTGCCAATTTCAATTCAAAGTCTAGCACCCTTTGTACACAATAATGGCAGCAGTACATCATTATCCCACTCACCTACACCGAACCCTAACTTTCCTCTCATCTAATTCGAAACTCATCTTCAATTTAGTAGTAACATTCAATTACAGAAATAAGAAACAGCCGAAACTCATTCTTCTCAAAGCTATAAGAACCCTAATTTCACTTCAATCTGAAATCAAACCATCTCACTGCCAAATTCAAAATTAACCCAAACCCTGGATGATCACCACAGACTCATAGAACCATGACTTTCCTCTCATCTAATTCGAAATTCAGATCAACCCATCTTCAATTCCATTTCAAATTCAGCTGCAACATTCAATTACAGAGACAGAGAAAACCCATTCTTCTCAAAGCTGTAAAAACCCTAATTTCACCATCAATTCGAAATCAAACCATCTTACTGCCAAATTCAAAATTAACTCAAACCCCATGAACATCAACATCTCAGATCCCATTCTCTCAAATAATCAAACACCCACTTCTATATCACTTCTCGATATCATCTTCTGCATTGAACCCATCAACAGATTCTTGTTCTTCGTCGACTTTTTAACATCACTTGCTAAAGAATAGATATTCATCAGCAGCAGCGCCATTAAGATTTCATATATTTTCTCTCTTAGCATCGCCATATCCGCCACCAATGTAACAGCGCTCCAACTTAATCAACACCAGAAAAGAAAATAACAACATAGATTTTGGGTTTCTATTTACAGAAGTTAGGGTTTTGATTCAACAAAATTGGGGTCGAAATTTGGGTTTTGGTTTTGATTCGATGAAATTGAGATTATGATTTAATTAAACTAGGGTTTTGTTCGATTCGGTAAATAATGGTTTTGTTGATTCAGAAATTATATGTTGATTTGAATCACTAAATTAGGGTTTTGTTTGTTTCGAGAAATCCGGGTTTTGTTTGATTTAGAAGTTGGGGTTTCGATTTATTGAAATTAAGGTATTGATTTGGGAGAGTAACCGATCCAATGGCTTTGTGACTGAAGAATCAGGGAAGAAGTTAATGGAATTTTCGGCAGTTGTGTTCTTGATAATATTCAGGGAAGAAGACGAACATGAGGGCGGAGAAAAAAGAGTTAAGTATTAGGGTTATTGGTATTTTGCATCTGAGCCGTACACTAATTGATTTTCTTTTTAACCGTTGGATCTTAGACCCACCTCAGGGCTAGAGTTGTAATCTCTGTATTTTACAGATTTTTATTTTACAAAATTAATTAAAGTTAGGTCATAGACAGTCAATTCGTGTCAACGTCTGGTCCAGGTACCAAGCCCTAACGTTGGACAAATGTTAGACCAAAGCCTAATGTTAGTCTAAACCTGAGTACCAAACTCCAATTATCCCTACGAAAAATTAGTCCAATTTCAGCTTTATTATATTGTTTAACAAAACTAGCATCAAAGTTAATCTTAATAAAATGAGCAATAGGCTTTGTCCACCCAGCATTCATGTTCATCCTATATGTTACAGTAGTTGTTACGCTGCTTTTACAAGATCTATTCAATTCATTTCTGAATTGGTTTATCTGGTCAACCAACACTCTAGGCGGAATAACATAATTATCAAAAACTTTTGAGCACCTGCTCTTCCAGATAAAACTCATAGTTGTACTTGTAAAAACCATAAATCTATGTCTTTGCTCTACTGTATCGAGAGATAATTCTATTAAACCATAAAAACCAAAAATCTATGTACTTGTTATTAAACCATTCACCAATCCAATTAGTTATGCTAAATTGAGCAATTCTGGGTGCTAAAACAGGGTCTTGTGAAAACCATATCCTCTTAGCATACATACAGTAATACATAAATGTTGGAGATTCTCCGAATGAGACCTGCATAAGGGACAACTAGGGTCTACATTAACATGTCTAGATATTCTACCATTAACAGCTGAACATTTATGTATGCATTTCCAAAGGAACAATAGTATTTTGGGTGGCAAACTGGTTTTCCATAAATTCTTCCACGGAAACTGATGGTTAGGTGTAGAGTTTAAGTCAATCCTACCGTGTAGAATTGCTCTATAATCACTTTTCCCAGGCCATTGATACTATGAATCCATCTAACTATATCTGAACCATTCATTGGTGTTCTACTAAGCATATATAATTTAATGTTTCTTCATCAAATAAACCTGGAGAGTATCAACTTTCTAGATCCTAGTTTTACTGTCAATTAATTGACTGACATGTTTCATACCAGCTGAAGTCATTTTAGAGTTAGGAGGTTTTCCTAGATGTGGAATCCAATTATGTTTCCAAATTTGTATCCTAGATCCATCACCTATTTCATAACAATATTCCTGTTTTATAAATTTTCCCTAATTCTTTTCCATAACCAAGAACCTATGGAAGGGGTAGGGTCATCTAGAAGATCTAATCCTTCAAAGTATTTATGCATATGCATTTTATCCACAAAACATTTCTTGTTCCAGCAGTCTCCATGCCAACCTGACCAACAAAACAAGGTTCATTAGCTCGGATCTTCTAATATTGAGACCACTAAGTTCTTTTGGCATAGCTATATGTTCCTATTTACTAAGATAAATGCATTTAGTTTCTTGTTCCTTATTCCACCAAAATATTTATTTGAATGTTGTCCATTTTCTTAGTTAACTCTTTAGGAATTGGAAAGATTGTAATGTGATGGGAAGCTATAGTACCTAGAACAAATTGGTTAAGAACCGTTTTAGTAACAGAATTAAGGGGCTTAAACTTATACTTTACTAGTGAAAAGATGAGGGTACCAAAATATACCACAATCTTAAACTTTTCCACCTATAATCCTCTTACCGCGAGTGATTGTCTATGGACTGAGTCGAGACAATACAACGAATCGGTATTCACACTTTGTGTGATCGTCTATGGATACGAGATCGACACAATACAACAATCAAAGTGTGATTACTTGATAATAGGTTCGGACTTAACCAAACTCTATAGGATCACTATCAAGTAATACGGAGTTAACATTTGTGTAATTTACTTTAAATTATAATAACAACGATTATAATTGTGGAAAACAAAAGTAAATGACACGGCAAGATTTTGTTAACGAGGAAACCGCAAATGCATAAAACCCCCGGGACCTAGTCCAGAATTGAATACTCTCATAATTAAGCCGCTATACAAAATCACACCAACTTTGCATAGTTGAGACCAAGCAACTAAACCTATAGTTCACCTAGTTTCTTCAGTATCCCTGCGCTTCCGACATTCAATAAGTGCACGCACTGGAACAATTCCTTCTGTTCGTATTCCAAACAGTAAAGGAACAACAAATATGTTTGGTAACAACTCTATTCAATCTCAGTGATATGAGTTAGACAAAGGCTCTTTTGTTTAATCCAATAAACTCCTTTGTCAGGTTTAGATCTATCTATACAACAACTACCGAAGTAACAGTGTTTAGATTTTGCAATCAATAATAGGATCTACCAAGATACTAATTACTGATGCCGATCTACGCAACTAATCAATCAAGTCTATCAAGATAAACCGATTATAGTTGGATCCCAGCCGATCAAGTTTTGTGCACACCAAAGATTATGAAACCAATAAGAAATCTTTTTTGTCTTCAAATCTTCAGTAAACACCTGCACACCACAACTTGAATCTCTTGTGATCAATCACACACAGAACGGAGTCTGTTAACAATGGATTATCACAAGACGTCTTTAGATCTACAAACAGTTCTAAAGATCCTATCGACACTTCGATCTAGTTTGAGTGAATCTTATATCAGAAGAGAAGATTCTCAAGAATAAAAAAAACTAGGTACAATCAAAGTTAAACAACCTTTAGTCAATCAAATCAAATCGAAAACTAATAATGCTGCAATTATCTAGTTTCCCACCAAAGGTACTCGTAGAGCTTCTTGATCCCACAGAAGTCTTTAAATGAGCGGTCGTAAGAGATTTCGCCTAATTAGGGTACTTTCCTCTCCGAATAGACGGCTCCACCAGTAACAACACAACAAGGTAGTTTTTCTGGCTCATAGGATAGTTTGCTCGAAATGCAAACTTGGGTATTTATAGACCAAGGAAGTTTGGACACCAAGGAATTTCCAAAACTGAAATATTCTTAAGATATGCAATATATTTCCAAATTGGTTTTCATAATTCCTGGAAATGCTCTGTCCAAATATAACCGAAATTCTACTAGAAAATCTCCAATTAGTAAATACACATTACCAATTTTTATTTTCCATAGATATGCATTTTAATTGCTGGTAATTAAAAGCATATAAAAATTAACAACATTAATTAGAAGATTCTCAACTTATTTCGGTCCAGGATCTCCTTGAGTTATTAAGGAATATCTTTGAACAATAAAAGATAAGAGTTACTGAACATGTTCAAAGTATGTCGACATCTTTTACTTTGTAAATCATTTTTCATATTTACAATCTTGGAACCAATTATACCACACTTCCAAACAAGTTTAGAACTGGTTCATCTGATTTCCAAGAACTATGTGATTGATCATATATCAATACACTAATCATGGGTTTACGGTTCTACCAAACACAAGGATCGGTTCTACCTCAATATGGTTACTGGGACCAGTTACATCAGTTACCAGGATCGGTTACAGCAATTACCAGGACCGGTTACCATATTCTCATGGTATTACTTGTGATCGGTCATACCAGTTACCAGGATCGGTTACACCAATTACCAGGACCGGTTACACTAATTACAAGGATCGATTACATACTCTTTTGTGATCGGTCACACCAATTACTAGGATCGGTTATACCAATTACTAGGATCGGTCACACCAATTACAAATATCGATCATACCATCTTAGGTGATTACTTAGGATCGGTTACACTAATAAAAGTCATACCAATACATAAGTCAGGCACTGTGACTAGTTTTACCAAGATACATAACAAGTTATGATCGGTTCTACTAACTCACACATATTGGTAATCCAAAGATATGCAATGAATAACAAAACCAATAAGCCTAGCGATTTCCCTTTCGATTCATAAAACAAGTTCATGAATGTACTTCCTTTAAACGAATGTAAACATTGTTTCCTAGGACGAAATCTTTACCCATACCCATACACATAATCACAATAGCATTCATACGATTATGTCGATGTTTTATATATGAAGTTTAAAAGATAGGCGTCATACTTCGTATTCTAATTCCTTAATACTATGTCTACTAGAGTATAATCATTCACGGCTTCGCAGTTATGTTTTCAATATAGCACGACTTGAAAGATACATTAGGAATGAAACAGTTAAAGCCACAATATTACTAACCTCAAGAGGAAGGATGATGTCGTCGAGTTTGTTACTTCTTCACATTCTTCAAATCTTCGAGTAATACTTGTATGTCTCATAATCCTAATCTTTCTAGCCTAACCTATACGAAGTTGTCTCTAATATATAATCAAGCGACTCTTTAATTGAGTTTTGATTCACTAAAATATGACAACCAAACTTGACATACCAACGCTTGGTGGGTTCAACCGAGCTATGCTCTAACAACTAGTTTATCTTTGAATTTTCCGAGCAAAGGTTCAAAAGACTTAATCTTGTTTCTCTTAAGAAGTAATGGTACCCTTAAATATTTATCTTGCATGGTTTTAATACCTAAGATACTAACAATGTTATCCTAGGCTCTATGGTCAGTTTTCGGACTAAATGCAAGTTCGGACTTATCAAAGTTTATGGATTGCCCTGACAAAGCACTATATTTACTTATAATGTCGTGCAAACCTCTAGCTTCACTAGGTATGGTTTTCAAAAAGATTAGGAAATTGTCAGTAAATAATAGGTGGCTAATCGTCGGACTGTCCTTGCTGACTTTTATTCCATGTAATATCATTTTTTTACAGCAATTAATAAATATTTGGAAAAGAATTCCATTCATAAATAAAATAAACAAATAAGGAGAGAGGGGATTTCCTTGACGAAGACCCCTCTTCGGCATAAACATATCACCTCGAGCTCCATTTAAAAAGACTAATGTATAAACGGGATATGCATTGTTCAATTGTTCTGCAGAAGTCATCATGGAAACCAAGCTTTTTTAATGAGTAAAGAACAAAATCCCACTCTATCATGTTGTAAGCCTTTGACATATCTAATAATTTAATAGCCATACGACCTTTTTGGACTTACATCTTTTCATAATATCTACAAGTTCACGAGCGATAACTATATTATCCACCATCTGTCTATTTTACAGAAAAACTACTTGATATAGCGAGATAATCCTATTAAGGATGGGCCTAAGTCTGTTAGAAATGATCTCAGATATTATCTTATACGACGTATTACATAGACCAATTGGCCTATAATTAGTAACATTAATAGGACATTGTATTTTAGGGATTAGAGATATGAAGTTATGATTACATTGCTTTAATATGTGCTTAGAATGAAAAAAACAAACAAACTTGTACCATATTCACCGTATGTTTATCGACTATGTCCCACATTTTCAGATAAAATCCCGGTGGAAATCCATCCGGGCCTGGAGATGTCCAAGGTTTCATCTTAAATACTATGTCCTTGATTTCAGATTCACTAGGGATAGCTAACAAAAAGGCATTATCAGTTTCAGAGACACAAGTCTGTATCGCACTCATAGAATCAGGAAGGATAATCGGATTGGTAGACCTACTAATAGCCGAAAAATGGTCCTTAAGATTATTAGCAATATCAACTCTATCTGTGAGCCAGATACCTAGGCTATTTTGCAAAGATTCGATTTGAGATTTCCTTCTCCTATAATTATTCCTATCATGAAAGTACTTAGTGTTCCTATCATCAACAACGAACTGGTACAAATTACTTCGAAATGTCCTTTTTTATCTTCTAATGGTAGGCCTCAAATAATTGATAGGCGTACGTCGAATTATCCAGGATAATTTAATGTGATGCCCATTTTGAAGCCAAAGTGACATCTTTTTGATCTGTACTCTTTTCGACGAGTTTGTTTACTCATGGCTTTTGGCTTTTATTTCAAACGAATCAAATGTTTACAAATTTTTCTCGTTTTTTTAACTCATATATGTAATTATAGAATTTAGTGTTGGCATGTAACAAAAAATATTATTACATTGCAAGATTTCTCGTAAGGTTTGGTCTTAACAACTAGTAATTGGGCATGGAAGTGTTATTACATTGCAAGATTGCTCATAATCAGATCTCATCATTATTGATAAGAAGAGAAATTTATCAAGAGTGAAAAATATATTGTACAAGAAAATGTAAAAAGCCCAAAAAGTATAAATGATGATTAAAAATACAAATTGTAAATTAGCTCTCGTATGTCAATGTTGCAGATTACACTAGTTGTTGTAAAAGAACCATTTTCTAGGGACCGACCTTTTTTTGGGGGACCATTGTTTTATTTTGGGTAAGACATTAGAAGTAAATCTAGGTCACCCCTTATCTAGATATTTATATTAATACCTAAATTACCCTCCTGATTAATTTTGGGTAATGATTAGTTAGTGTTAATAATAGTTAGTATAATGATTAGTGAAATGATTAAGTTAAAGATACTTAGTGAGATTAAAAAATCAGATGGGTTTTTGAGTTCACTAAGCTTGAGTATTCAAGTGATGATTCAAGTGATGATAGTTCATCTGAATTTTCATCTCCTTCCTCTCCTAGAGTATTCGTTAATATTCACAATGATCCGGATATGAGTTATTTCTTAGATGGTTGAATTGATCCAAAATTTCAAAAAAATGTAAATTTTTTAAGTAGATTTGGGCTTGTTCGGTTACCTTATGTGAAGAACAGGTAACCAAACACATCTGAAAGTGTAGTTCGGTTACTTTTTCCAAACACGCAGGTTACCGAACTCGCTCTTAATGGAGGTTTTTAGTCGTTCGGTTAACAGACATGTTACCGAACTTTGTTCATAGAATTTACAGAGTAATGTTCGGTTTTCCCGCAATGTTGCCGAACTTTAGGGTCTAAAAGTTCGGTTGGTTCGCAACCAATATCTAACCGAACTTCGCGTTGATTAAGATTTTACCAAGTGTACAAAGTTCGGTTGTTTCGCAAACTTCATACCAACCAATATCTAACCGAACTCCACATGTATGCAATTAGTGAAGAGTTCGGTTTGTCAAGGTTTTTTGCGAACAAACCGAACATAGTGGGACAAGTTCGGTTAAATTGAAACTCAACATAGTGGGCAAAATAGCACAGTTCGGTTACATTGGATTTTTTTTTTTTGTAATATTGGTAAAGTTCGGTTAGAAAATAGTTTTAGCCTTCTTTGCGAACCAACCGAACATAGTGGGCAAAGTTCGGTTAAATCAAAACTCAACATAGTGGGCAAAATAGCACAGTTCGGTTATATTGGAATTTTTTTTTTTTTAATATTGGTAAAGTTCGGTTAGACAATAGTTTTAGCCTTCTTTGCGAACCAACCGAACATAGTGGGCAAAGTTCGGTTAAATCAAAACTCAACACAGTGGGAAAAATAGCACAGTTCAGTTACATTGGATTTTTTTTTTTTTGTAATATTGGTAAAGTTCGGTTAGAAAATAGTTTTAGCCTTCTTTGCGAACCAACCGAACTGGCAGTTCGGTAACCTAATTTTAAATCCTAAGGAACCGAACTGTTCTTCGTGTTCTTCCTTTCAGGAAGTTCTGTTAAGAAACTAGGGTTTTTTTGAAACTCGTCCTAACCGAACAAGGCACTGAAACTTCCATTTGAACACTATTTTGATGATTTCTATTCAATTAAACGAATCAAAATCAAACCAACTAAACCAAAACCTTATGTAAACAATCCTGGATGTCTTATATATAGGTTAAACTTCCATTTGAACCCTACTTTTATGATTTCTATTCAATTAAACGAATCAAAATCAAACCAACTGTTTTTTCCTTTCTTTCTCAAAACCAGTTCGTGTGCGGCTAGGGTAAGGGAGGGTCTGATTTTTGTTTTTATTAATAGATTAGGATTAGGTTAAACTTTGGTAGTTATTAGTTTAGTTTTAATTTTAATTAGGGTTAAGGGAAAATTGGTAATGTCACTACTTTAGGACATCCCTTATAATTATAGGGTAAATGGCCTTATAAAACAATGGTCCCCTCAAAAAAACCATGGTCCCAAAAATGGTTCTTGTAAAAAGCTTTCGTCCCCGGATAACGTTACCATAACTTGAAAAGTCCCCATATGCTAAAAGCTCTGCATATAAAAGCCCAAGCCCAACCCAAAATCGTTGGGAAGTAACACCAATTGCAAACCCCTAAATCAAAATGTATGAAGCCCAAACCACATGACAATGCCCAAAAAATAAAATGCTAATTACAAAACAAGTCGTAAATTATCCTCCATGTGCAATGCTGATTAGTATTCCACCGATTGTAAAAAGCATTCGCGCCCAAGTTGTAAATTAGCTCCCAAGTTGTAATTGGATCTCATTCTCATCATTGTTGCTGTCATTCAGACTCTTTGGAAGGAGAGGAATTATCATATCTTCGAAGGAAATTACAGGAATCACTTGCTTGGTCTGCGGCTGTAGGCAATAGGGTGTATTTAAACTTCTCTAATGATGTGCTTAACTGGGATAATGTCTTTATTAGCTGATTGTATTTTTATTTTATTTTTCTACCTCCGGTGGACTTTTTCTAGGTTCCTCCTTATTCTAATTACATTACATTTCATAATTTTGGGAACTTTGATGATCATTTATCGAAATCAAAGTATTTTTGGTGGTCACCTTGTTTTTTGCTATAAATTTTTTATACCAAGTTGCAGATAGCTTTGGAGTTCTCTTCAGTGTTGTAAAATCCACATAGAAAATGCCAAATCGTCGAGTATATCCCAATATCCACTCGAAGTTGTCAAGCAAAGACCACACGAAGTATCCTCTGACATCGGCTCCTTTCCCGATAGCATTGGCTAAGGAATCCAAATAGCTGCTCATGAAGTTCACTCTCTCGATATCGTTCAAGGAGTCTTCAATTTTGGCACTACCATTGTTGATCTCACCGTAACCATTTTCTGCAATAAACATGGGAGTATTATTGTATCTCTCCTTTACATACGTAACCATTTTTTCCATTCCTGGGGGATGAACACAGTATAAATCCATTGCAGTTGGTTCTCCAATGGGAACACCGTCCTTCTCACCGGTTAGATGGGCAAAACCTTCTGTCCTAGAAGCTCCCTTCCCATCTGGGCAAGAAGAGAACATACAGTCTTCGACATAGAGACTGGTGTAATGGTTTAGACCAATGAAGTCTGAACCACTTTGTAGTTTCTTCTTTTCATTTTCGGAAAACAACGGCAGATTGGATTCTAGTACATCTTACATTTCTGCAGGATACCTTCCATGCATAATCGGATCCAAGAACCAATTCAAATAGAAACATCGGGCTCTCTCAGCAGCTAGCTTGTCTGCCAAAGAATCACCAAGGGGTTCAAACCATATACTACTCATTACAATCCCAATGCTACCTTTTTGTTCTTCCTGGTATTTGTTTCTGTATAGTTGAACGGCAGAAGCATGAGACAGGATATTGTTGTGAGCGGCAATGAAAGGTTCAGTCTCGGAGTCACCAAATGCACATCTGCCAAATACTCCGGAGCAGCGACCTGGTGGGTAAATCCCGGTACGGTAACTCCGGATAGCGACGACGTTTGGCTCGTTGAATGTGCCCCAATACTTGACGCGATCTCCAAATGCTTCGAAACAAACGTCCGCGTAATAACGAAAATCCTCCTGTATCCGAGGACTCAACCAGCTTCCATATCTGTCTTCGAGTTCTTGAGGAATGTCGTAGTGAAACAACGTAACGAACGGTTCAATTCCTTTCAGCAGGAGAGCGTCAATTAAGTTGTTATAGAATTGAATGCCACTAGGATTTACAGCTCCAAATCGGCCTCTAGGTAGAACTCGCGCCCATGAAATTGAGAAGCGGTAACTATTGACACCAAGAGAATCCATCAGCTCTATATCTTCCAGATAACGGTTATAATGATCAACGCTGATATCTCCATTACTTCCGTCTATGATTTTACCTGATTTATGGGTAAAAACATCCCAGTTGTTTAAGCCTTTCCCATCACTCCTAAAAGCACCTTCGATTTGATAAGAAGAGGAGACAGTGCCAAAGAGGAAATTGGTTGAGAAATTAGTAAAAGATTGATCATTTGTAACTGTAACCACATGATCACTTAACACCAACAATGGTGAAGAGGAGAAACAGAGTGTAAGTAGAACTAAGAAACCATTAAAAAATCGTTTTGAAAAATCTTCCATGGCCGACAACTTATCTTTTTGATTAGTTTTTTTTATATTGGGTTTTGATTTAAGAAGAAGATGACCCACAGAATAGTATACCTGGTGTAAGAGCAAGCACGTAGTGTGGATATAGCCTTGGCTTTGCTGTGCACTTTTCGAATTGTGTTGCGCACTTATCATGCCAAAAAGATGCACATAACCACTAGCCACAAAATGCAATTTACAATATCCACCTTATCTTACTAGCAAAATCAATAGTTACAATAGGAGATAGTAACATGTGCTACCGGGTGGTAACATTTTTAGTTTGTGTATATCAAGGAGGGAAACTTACACCATGGGTTCGAAGTAAGGGACTAAGAGGGCTAACACTGAGTAATAATAACGATCCTACAGCTACTCAAATGAACACCCTTTTTCTAGTTACTTTTGCTCCATAGCATAAAAAGTCCTCTCTCTCTCTCTCTCTCTCTCTCCACGATCAAATTTAGTTATTTGATCTATCTAATGCAGTGGAAAAAATGGGATTTGAAATCTTGCATCTATATTTGCATCTTTAAGTTAGCTTTCTTTTCAGCATCTCATTCTGCATCTTTTCATGCATCTTTATTATCATTAGCATTCATCATTAGCAACACTTTATCTCTAGCATTCATCCTTTCTTTTTCTGTTTTCTGAATCATTTTCTTCATAAGTGCACTTTCTCTTAAAGCTCTTTTCTTATTTAATTCTGGTTATGATAAGTTGAATTTGAGAATCATATTAGGCTATTCTCCAAATCTGATCCTTCTTAATCTTCTTTCGGATCTGTTGGGTATTGTTAGTTGACAACTCTTGATTTAGGCGGAGAGTCCTGTCTTCTCATCCTAAATCCTTTTTTCTTTGGTCTCCTCGTAGTTTTTTAAGCTATTAAGACAAAGATTCGAATAAACTCTTTAGGCACCTAATCCTTAAATCTCTACCATTCTAGGTCTAATCTGGTTCTTTCCTGGGTTTTTTTGTAAGCCTTCATTATGTTTTTCTTTCTTCTTCTCTCTTTCGTCAGAATTTTGAAACTAACATTAACTAATTAAGAAAAAACAAAAATCACAAAGCACTAAAGAAAGCTTTCTTTACTGATAATTGCTAAGATAAAGCCACAATCTTAAACATCAATACATAATTTCTTTCCTGATTTCTGATAAGCCCTAGTAAAGCAAGCCAAATAGATTCTCCTAATTCTGATTATCTAGGCTTTATTGACAGTCTCATTCCCCTTCTTCTATTCTTCATCTTCATCTTCATCTTATGCATCTAGCTGTATGTGGAGGCGTACTTGTTGGTAACTTGTTGATTTTTCATGAACATATGCATAATCCATTCCAGGAGGATATTCTCCTTGAAAAATTGAAGCCGTTACGGGTATTCCGGTGATTAGTCTCTCTTGTATCTCCTTAAGCCTAGCCTTCCCAATCCTTGCCTTTTCTTCATCACTTAGATTGCATAATGCTAGCCTCTGTGCTTGAGCAGGATACATAAATGTCTCCCTTTGACATGTAGAATATCGATAATATTGCACTCGGTGCAGCTGTCCTTCTCGACAGTGTATAACTTTGGTGGATGATATTGGAGCCCCTATAGGAATTCTAAAGTGGTTGCAAGCCATGTCTCTCCTTTCTCTTCTTTCTTTTCCTCTCTATTGTTTCTTTATCTTACCCCTTCTCTTTGCCCGTTATATAATAGAGTGTGCATCCTTTTCGTCTCCTTTAGCATTTATATCCTTGTTGCTTATACGTTTTGATTTAGTAATTCTAAGAACCTTATCGCCTCGTGTTCTCCCATTCTCAGAACCTTTCCGAGTGGCATTTCGGAATAGCAACCAAACCATAGAATAGGTGGCTAGTGACCAACCTACCTGTAACCTTAGCTGCACTGTTATGTCTCCTCTCCTTCTATCTTTTTTTAGTCAAACAAGTAAGCGTTATACTCTAATCCTCTTTATAGCCTTTTAGCTCTCTTGAGTCAGTCCATCGACTGGCTAAACTCTGTTACCTCTTGAATGTAAAAAATCTAATGCATATCCCAAGATTTATTTTGAATAAATGTTGTCAACCTAGGATTGGTCGAGGTTATTTTATGTTTAAGGTTAGTATCCCGAGATTCTTTTCAATCACGGACGTAGTTTAACTTTTCTATATAATCGAACATCTTCCAATGTATCTTCTCTTCTCTTCTTTTCCTAGTATAGTTTCTTCAAGTTTCTTTGAGTTCATAAGAGATTATGGGATAAAAGAAAATAGTATTCTATCCCGTATATTCTCCGTTGAGTACTTCTCTTCTGAAAATATTAGGGGTGTTTTGCGACACTTCTGTGGTAGTGGGATAGGATTCCAAATCAGAGAAGTTGATCCTAATCTATTCATTATCACCTTCTGTTCATCCGAAGACCTGAAATGGATTGCTCTAAATGGGCCATGGTACCCTTATGGTAATGTTATCTCTGCTACCTCAGCTTTCCTGGGAATGAATATCTCTAATGAGGCAGTGAAAGAAATACCAATCTGGGATAGTATTTCTAACGCAAAGCTTGAACACAGATCGGAAGAAAGACTAGGGTTAATAGCTAGTAGAATTGGAACAGTGAGTAGAGTATGCAAAGGAAGTGAAACCTTTGACTGTCTGCCAAGAGTCTTAGTATGGGTTAACATAGAGAAACCACTAGTAATGAAGTTGTTAGTCAAAGTAGACAGATACCCAGTTACGGAAATTTCCTTTAACTATCTAAACCTCCCTTCTAAGTTATGTTCTTTTTGCTTTAGATTTGGACACAAGGCAAGTAATTGCGCCATAGCTCAAAATCGTCCTTTAAAAGACAGTTATGACATCACTATGGCATCTCCTTCACCTGGTGATGATATCTTCTATCTTAACAATGTCCCAATTCAAATCTGGAACCCAAAAGACAATGTGGATGTGCATGGAAAAATGGAATCCGTGGACAAATTCTTGTCAAGACCAGGGATAAGGGAAACCATGTATGGTTTGTTTAGAGAAGAGTATCAACTGCATGATCAAGTTTCTACTCAGCAGGCAGAACAAGTTAGAATTATTGACAATGCATATAAATTTTTGGACCAACCGTTATAGATGAAGAGCTGCCTCTAGCTACTAGCTCTATTCTAGGTAAAATAACCTTCCCTTTCAATCTTCCTCTGAACTTCATTCCTTTAGAAAGCTCTAGTGCTGAATCTTTTCGCCTTTTTAACTCGGAAACCCACCGAGTTATAGAATCTATGGAACCTATTGAGGGGCTCAGTTAACCAGGTAATAATCTTCTCCAGGATATAGTTAATCCGTTTCGTCCTAGAACCAATCCTATGGTTCCTGCGGTCAACCGAAGACTTTCTTTTTCTTCTTCTCCCCCTTTTGAAGATGCTAAGGATTGTTTAGGTTCATCTGCTTCGTCTGATTCTGTTGCATATGCTAGTTCTTCATTGATTGTTTGCACAAATTTTTCAATTAATCATAGCATTCCTGCATCATCATTAGCATCTCCTAGAACTCAACCTAAATCATCCTTTGAGATTTCAATCCCGGATTTTCCTTCATCTTCATCATCAGAGGGCCTTCGTATTCTGGTATCTGATAATGATGAAGAACTGCAAATTGATCAATACGGTTCTTACTTAAGGGAACCAAAACAAGATCATGGTCCATATCTTCCAGTACCCTTCTCTTTGGATTCCCCATATGTGCAAAAGGACGAAACTCAGGTACTTCTCTAACTTAACCTGGTACTTCTTGTTTATGTTTTATTATGATCTATTTGATGTATTAGTCAGCTTATATTCCTATAACATCTTAGGACATTTCTTCATCCTTATTTTAATTAGTCCATCTCTGGGTGAATTTGGAAATCGGTCTTAGAAAAGGATTTAGCAGTTTTAAACTGATTTCAATTCATAAGAATTCTTATTTAGGGGTTTTAATTTGATATTTGATTGCTTGGGAAAATTTCAGTTTTTCTTTAATCCTTTATACTGTCTTAGTCTTACCTTTAGCTCAATTGCCTTTTTACTTTTTTCTTTTTGATTGTGATTTTCAATTATGAAAATCATAGCCTGGAATGTACAAGGATGTGGCAATCCTTTTACATAAAATCACTTAAATCAGATAATATCTATAGATAGACCTGAAATTTTATTTTTGTCGGAAACAAAGTCCCAAAAACATCTAGTTAAATCCTTATTGAAGGATTATCCTAATATCCACACAGTAGATCCTATAGGACTAGCAGGAGGCTTAACCATATCTTGGGTAGATGGCTTTTCTTTCGAAATAGTACAATGGAACATTAACATGATAAACATATGTTGATGGTGGTTTTTAGTTCAAGGGATAAAATCGTAAACCCTGTATTTAATGCGCTATCATCCTGCAAAGGAACAGAAGCCATTTAAAAGCAATGAGTGCTTAAGCCTCTTCGCTCACATATGTATTGAGCAATTCAATATATCTGTATATATGAAATTTACTCAGAATGGTGCGTGCAACAGCAATCCAAAAATATTCTATGAATTTTATCTTCCACCGGCATTATTCATTAATACATTGCCTGCCTAGTATTTTCCTATGCAATGTTCCTAGCCGAACTCTCAATATTGGCATGACATGACGATTAATGTTCGCTCGCAGCGGAGTAGCATGAATCTCCCGAAGTGTCAGTATTGAGACCTGCATGAAAACACTCACGTAGGCCGCACCACTCTCTATAAAGAGATCAGCGTGTTTACACACTTTTTAATTACAAGTTAGCGCGATCGAACGCGTTTAAATTCCTTAAGGAAAATCTAGACTGTCCATATTAGTCTTAAAAAATGATCACGGCCACACAATTTGGCCACACAATTCAACAGGCCTAGCCTACTCCTAGCGGAACTAGGTGATCATCATGATGACCACCGGCAGGCCCACTAACATCCCGACCGAACGGATTCCATCTAGTACACCCGTAAGAACTTCGAACGTTAACCCTAATATGGGTGTTCGCGCTATTTGAAAAATAAGCTCAAACGAGCTAAGACTGGCAAAAACGGTCTCAAATACATCATGACCGTCCAACTTAGCCAGCCTAGTTGGACGGCTAAGATCTTCCTTGGAATGATCAAAAAGGCGTCAGCATACCCATTGGCATCCCAACTTCTCCCTTGGTCGATCGACCTGCCCGCGGCAAGTCCAGAGGGCGTCAAATCGTTTTCCCAAACTAGGGCGAACGCTATTTAAAATCCCTAATTTGGGTTGCGACAGCATACAACTATCGCAAATCATCTCATCCATCCAACTTAGCCAGCCAAGTCGGACGTCCTAGATCGTATCCTGCACGATTAAAGAGATGCCAATGCGTTCACCGCCGGCCCAATTTCATTCCCGGTTGATCGACTTGCTCATGGGAAGTAAATGACGCATCAAACCGTTCGATCGAACTAGGGTGGACGCGGCCATTTTAAAACCCTAATTTATATTTGTGGCAGTATGCTACTGTCGCAAATCGATCATGACCACCCATCTTCGCCAGCCGAATCGAGTGGCTTAGATCTAATTTTAGATGGCTCGGGAGATGTCAGCGTGCTCACAAGCGGCCCGTCTTTGCACATGGACGATCGGCCTGTTCAAATAGCGCCCAACGCTTTGATTCGATTAGCCAAACTAGGGTTGGCCGCACGGCTTCCAAACCCTAAATCAACGACAGCAAGCAGCTGCCGCAAAACCATCTCGTCCGTCCAACTTCGCTAGCTTGGTCGGACGGCTTAGATCAGATACTAGATGATCGATGGGGTGCCGCTATGATCACCGGCCACCCCCATCCCGTAAGGAGCGATTGACCGAGCTACATCTCTCCCGTGCGATCCCAAACGATCGCCCAAAGATGTCCCTTCGCGCTGCTTCAACAGCAGTCATTAACTGCCGCAAATCGTCTCGGCCACTCAACTTGGCTAGCCGAATTGAGCGATCCAGATCTAATTTAGATTAACCGATAGGATTTTAGAATGGCTACCATCCGCCACTCGCCTACAGGGAGCGATCGACCAAGCAGTAGCTCACCCCTAGAGCTACCAAACGATCGCCCAAAGTTGTCCGGTCACGCTCTTATTTTTAAGACGATCGACTCGCGACTAATTTAGACAAGCTCTAAAACAACGATGCTCCATGCACATCGATTATATTGAGCTTCTTGCTTAAAAGCGATGCTTTACGTGCATCGAATACATACGATATTTTATGAATATCGGCTTCACAAATAAATTATTTATTTAACCTAATAGCGCCGCGTGCTATTCTGTGCGGTAAGTCCCACGACTTGACCCATTTACTCGAGACATCAAACGTGTCACAAACTGGGGTATTGGTCTGGCGGTTTACAGCGTGCGGCGTGCAACGCGCCCACTACGAGAAAGTGTCAGGAAAGGACGGACGGTTAACAACGATGAGACTAGTGGGTGAAGGTGTGACCATTCTTCCCTCATAATGGAAACGTGATGATCACCACCTCTTACACAACCCCACTACTCCACTACTTAATCTCCCCCACTTCCTACGAGATCAGGGTGCGCTCAATGACTTGTATAAATAGGTTTTCAATCTATTTCGACAATAACAACACAAGTGTTATCAACACAAGTATCCAGAAACCATATTATGATAAAAGTCATAAAACAACCACACCTTCATAATTCAACATTCTGATCTCAAACACCTTCTTCGCTTCACTCCCTAAGATCAACCCTTCTCCTTCACTTTGTGACCGAATTGAATCTGGAACGACCATTTCTTGGTTTAGGCCAGAGTCTTACAGATTGATCTCTCGAATCTAAAAGTACTCCCGTACAATGCATTTTTTTAGGGTTTGAATTCGTTTCTCATTAACACACCCAAATTTACCAAAAACAACAGAATCAGTTTTTACCCTCAAACAACATACTAGTTCAAACAAACTCAGAATCAAAGAAATGGTTGCTGACTTGTTTCTATGGGAGTCCTTATCCTGCCAATAGAAGCATAGATTGGGATTTCATTTATGAGATCTTAGAACAGGTAGACAAGGATTCCATTCCTTAGATCTTATTAGGAGATATGAATATGATCTTTAATCAAGAAGAAAAACTAGGAGGACTCCCCTATAAAAAAGATGATATTGAATACTACTAGAATATTCTAAATAATGCAGGACTTATTGACTTAGGATTTTAAGTCTATGAATTTAATTGGAACAATCATAGAGAGGGTGCAGCTAATATCCAGGAAAGACTTGATAAAGCAGTAGCTAATGCTGAGTGGAATACTCAATTTCCAAATGATGAGCTTTCACATCTAGTTGTTGTAGGATCAGATCATAGTCCAAAATCCCTAAAACTAAACTCCAATTTTATTAAGTTAGAATATACTTTTAAGTTCTATGACACTTGGCAAAAAGAAAATTCATGTGTCCAGACCATTAGAGATACTTGGAGCCATGTTATTAAGGAAAACCCAACAAATTATTTGATTCTTAATATTCAGGAGCTTAGATCTAATTTAGATTTTTGGAATAAAAATGTATTTGGTAAACCTTCAAAAGTGATAAAAAAGAATCCTGTTTCAAATAGATAAACTTAATAACTCTAGTTTTGTTTACAAGAAAGAGGAAAAAATCAATGAAAAACTTTCTATTCTAGAAAAACTTTACGATACTCAGGAAGCTATAGCTAAACAACAGTCTAGAGATAATCAGGTCCAACTAGGAGAGAAAACACACAAAATTCTTTCATACTAAAACCCTTAAGAGAAGGAAATGGAACAACATAGAATGTCTTAAAATGAAAAATGAT
Source organism: Papaver atlanticum (assembly GCA_023531105.1). NCBI lineage: Eukaryota > Viridiplantae > Streptophyta > Magnoliopsida > Ranunculales > Papaveraceae > Papaver > Papaver atlanticum. Next base: position 1,213,487 of record JAJJMB010017971.1, on the reverse strand, counting down.
GAGATTACATTCAACAGATTAGAAATGCAGAATACTTTAACTGAATACTTCTGTTGATGGTGAATTTTCGACAAAGGCTAAAATCGTAAAATCATGATACTGCATGTTTCTGACCCGGCTTCAGGAACGCATGTGACGATTCGTGTTTTACGATCCGTGAACCGTTTCACGATTTCTGATCGAGTACCTCTCAGAGCCACGATGAATATGTTTTTTGAAAGGCCTCCCTCTAGTTGAGTGTTCGATGCTACGCATTTCATCGTGCCCTCTATGTAAAAGAACGATTAGGCGGTCCTCCTACATAATTGTTTGTTGAGAGGGCTTAACGCCTTCAGGACGTCGGCGATACTCGTTGTTCCCTGACTACATAGAGAGGCCCACCTCTACATAGAATAACATTGGGCGGTCCTCCTACATAATTGTTTGTTGAGAGGGCTTAACGCCTTCAGGACGTCGGCGACACTCGTTGTTCCCTGACTATGTAGAGAGACCGTGTATAGATTCAGGTGGCTCTCCTACATAATTGTTTGTTGAGGGTCTAAACGCCTTCAGGACACCAACGCCGCACGTTGTTCCCTGACTATACACCTTTCAGAACGAGTATGATGCTTCAACTATATCATATCTCGATTCTACAATAGATTAATTCTACCATGACATTCGCCACTGAATTCCTAGAAAATAATCTATTATATCTCATTACTCCGTTCCATGGCTATCCCCGGCTGATTCCATGGATTAGTAATAGATAACCATCTTATCTCATTACTCTGTTCCTTGAATTCCCCGGCTGGATTCATGGATTAGTAATAGATACACAATTCATTTATTACTCCGTTTCATGAGTCATTCTCCGCTGAATTTCATGAATTAGTAATAAATATCCAACAATCGGGCATCTGGACTATCACCGAGTAAGCCCCAATAAAATGGTGCAAGTGTACTCAACAATGATGCACGAACGAGCACCCAAATGCACGAACGAGCATTCAAAAATATGGACAAATGAGGAATCCTGCACAAAACAGGAGAGAGAAAAAAATGATAAAAATAATAAAAGAGGAGCCTAGGGACCGGTCCCACCGGCGGCCGGTTCCCCACGCCTCTTCCCTTTATTTTTATTATTTTCTTATTTTCATGAACTCATGAAAACTCCTTCATTCGAGCAACTTTCCTTGTTTGAGCAAAACTCACGGTTTCTCCATATTTTCACGGTTTCATGAAAAAATAATAAAATAGGGAAAGGTGTTGCGGGATCGGGCTACCTAGCCGGCCGGCCGGCCATTCCCTAGACGTGGCCGGTCCTACACCTTACATCCCTTGTTTTCATAATTATTATTTCCCTCATCTCATGAAACTCCTCCGTTTGAGCAAAAATCATGGTTTCTTCATATTTTCTCAAATATCGCTCAAATCATGAAAAAGCCAAAAAGTCAAATGGTCACATGACCGACTAGGCTACTCATGTCAAATATTAAAATATTATTATTTTAATATTCTCAAAATTTTGATCAAACGAGCAAAGTTCTACTTGCTCATTCGAGCAAAAATCAAGAATTTCAATCAAAGATCAAACTCTTCTGAAAATCCAAAATATTGCTCAAACGTGCATCAGAAAATACCAAAACTCTCAGGATTGAGATACGGGCATTATGGTGACACGGGCATGCTTCCTTGACCGACCAAGGACGGCCCTAAGGCTCGTAAGGATCCGGTCCCACACATCTTCATGTTTTTGACCCAATTTGCTCAATTGCTCATATTGGGTCCAAACTCTTTTCAACCAACTTGAAATTTGCTCAAATGACCAACAGCTAGTCCCACGACCACCAAGGTCCGGTCTCATGCCCTCTTGGTCGGTCCCTCATTTCTCCATAATTAGGTTTTATCACCTAATGCTTAGACGAGAACTATTCTAATAAATGATCAACACCAGCATTTGATCATTCTTTCACCAATCGGTCAACTTTGGTGCACGCTCACTCGAGCAATTGGGCACCACATGGTCGTCCATCATCCTATGTGGTCGGTCCTTCCCTCACTCATGACCTATTTTCAACAATTCATCAATTGACGAACAATTGATCAAAAATTAGGGTTTCGAACAAACGCTCCACAAATCATAATTTTGAGCAAGTTCAAACACTAATAATTTTATGTTGATCTAGTAATCGACATCCAGATTAATTATATAATATTTGGTAGACTACCAATATTTTAATTAATATTTTATTGGGTCACGTTACCAATAATTCATCGAATTGAGCAATACTTGCTCAGTCGCTCGAATATTGACCCGACTATCAATATTCAGTAATTCGTTGAATTGAGAAATACTTGCTCAGTTGCTCGAATATTGATCTAACTATCAATATTCTGCCGAATATTACTTAATATTCAACAATTCGTCAAATTTACAATATTTATTCAAATGAGCAATATCAACATTGTTTGATCCATGAATCACTGAGCATTCGTTAATCATGCTCAATTCAACAAAACCTAGACTCACTGTCTAATCAAGTCAACGATTGACTTATCAAATACACGTCTGCTTTGCAGACTCCACATTCGTGAGACATCAATCACGTCCCATAGAGGGATATTACTTAGGGTTTTGTTCTGGCGGCCTACGGCACGTGTGTTCATCCACGATGAGAAATGTGAGTAAGTTGTGCAAACGATTGAAGGAGTTAGCAAAGTAGTATGTGGAAGGTTAACCAAGTCTCCACACGACCTGGAACTGGTTTCACCACGAATTCCCACTTTCCCACTCTTTCACTCAAGAAACCGTCACACTTACTGGGATCAATGTGTTCACTATTCTGACAATATAAATAAGTCGTTGAATCCATGATTGAGGAAGACACAGAAAATACACGAGATATTGAATAGACAATCCATCATCTAACCAAGAATCATCTTGTGAGAAACACTCTCTCTATCATTCGAAACTTATTTATACAAACTTGCAGAAACCTTTAACACATCCATAATCCTTGATCATCATTGATCCCACAATTCTCAGCTTCCCTCCTACAGATCAACCTATCTCCCTCTTTGTGACCGAATTGACTCTGGAACGGCCATTGACTTGGTTTAGGCCGGAGTCCTACAGATTGATCTCTCGAACTTAAAGCACTCCCGTGCAGTGTATCTGTTTGAGGTTAAGAAGTTTGCTCGGTTGAGGAGTCTCGTCCGCATGGTCGTCTCTTCACTTTTCTAAAAAACCAGCGAATCGTTTTCCCCCATCTACAACTTCCTAAACCTTTTATCTGAGAATTCTAATCCTTGTCCTTCTAGCCCTGTTTTATTCAAAAACATTCAACCTAGTGTTTCTAAAGAGGAAAATGTAATTCTTAATTCCATTCCTTCTTCAGAGGAAATCTTTTTTGTCTTAAAAAAACTTAAACCAAATAAGTCTCCAGGACCTGATGGTTTTCCTGCTAGTTTTTTTTAAGATGAACTGGGAAACAGTAGGAGAACAAGTCACTTTCTCCATTCAACATTTCTTTAGAACTGGAGAGCTTCATCCTGAGTTTAACAAAACTTTTTTTTTTCTTATTCCAAAAAAAATGCATCCCAAAGATCCTAGCCAATTCAGACCAATTGCTCTCTGTAATACTATTTATAAAATTATAGCCAAAATTTTAGCCAATAGGATCAAACCTCATTTGAACTCTATTATTTCTCCCTTTCAAGCTGCCTTTCTTTCTAATAGACAAATTTCAGATAACATAGTAATTTCCCAAGAGCTCATTCATTCCTTTAAGAAAAGGACATGCTGTAATGGGAATTAAAATAGATATATCTAAGGCCTTTGATAGGGTGAATTGGGAATATCTAATTACTTCTATAAAGGCTTTTGGTTTTGATCAATCTTTTTGTAACTTAATCTTCCAATGTGTCTCTACAACTTCTATAGCAGTTTTACTTAATGGGAGTCTTGGAAGCTATTTTAAACCTTCCAGAGGTCTAAGACAGGGAGACCCACTATCTCCCTATCTGTTCATAATTTGTATGGAGATTTTTTCTAGACTTCTTCTAACAAGTGAAGAGGAAAATGCTATTCATGGCATTAAATTAACCCCTAAAAATAGTCCTATATCCCACTTATTTTTTTTGCAGATGACTGTTTACTTTTTATTAGAGCAGACCTAAAAGAATGTCATAATATCCTTCAGATTATAGAAACATCCAGTAGGGCTTCTGGTCAGTTAATTAACTTTGACAAATCAGGAATATTCTTTAGTAAAAAGGTTCAACCTAAACATCAAAGAATGATCTATAAGCTACTGAAGATCAAACACATAGACTTAAAAGATTCTTATCTAGATACTCCCCTTTTTATGGATAGAGAAAAAATAAAACTTTTTGAGGGGATAATTGAGAAAATGGAACATAAAGTTCAAGGATGGGTAGGTAAAGTTCTAGCTCAATCCAGTAAAATGGTGCTTAATAAAGCAACCTTAGCTAGTATGGCTAGTTACCAGATGGGATGCTTCATCCTACCAAAAAAGATTACTAGTAAAATTGATGCTCTTCAAAGAGACTTTTGGTGGGGAAAAGAGACTAATTATAAAGGATATTATCCTAAATCATATTCTTGCTTATGTAAACCAATTAGTAAGGGAGGTCTAGGATTTAGGAATGCTCATAAATTTAACTTAGCCCTCGTAACTAAATTAGCTTGGAGACTCTTGACAGAACCCAAGGCTCTTTGGGTGTCTCAGCTGAAACCTAGATATTTTAGGAAAACCTCAGCCTTTAGAGAAAAAATTCCATCTACAAGTTCTTGGATATGGAAATGTATATATAAAGGAATCAAGCTGGTAGAACAAAATAGCGTTTGGGAAATTGGGGATGGAAATAGTGTTAATATTTAGGAAGCTATCTGGATACCTAACTTGGTAGATACCCTTAACCAGTTCAAAACAGTGAACAATTCTTCCTTAGCTCTTGTGAAAGATCTCATCGACCCTATTACTAAAAAGTGGAATGAAACTTTGATTCATGCCTCTTTCCCACTCCATATAGCTGCACAAATCTGTAAAATCAGAATTGCCATAGGCAATAACCAGGTAAACAAAGTAGATTCTCTAAGATGGCTCCTTACCAAATCTGAAAAATTTACGGTTAAGTCAATGTATAACAAGTTAAATGAAAATACTATAAATAACTATAACTTAGGTCAACCAGATTCTTTTTGGAAACATTTATGGGCATTAGGAACATCTCAAAGAATCAAGATTTTTACTTGGAAATGCTTGCAAAATGCAGTTTCTACTAATCTTAAATTGTCTAGATTTAAGAAGGATATATCTTCTAACTGTACATTTGGTTGTATGGAACTTGAATCCATTGAACATGTTTTCTTACATTATCCATATGCTAAAGCTGTTTGGGCTACAGATCCTTATCAAGTAGATTTAAACATCAATACTTCTACTTCTTTCTTAGATATCTGTAAAGAATGGATGGGAAAAGATAATAGAAATCATTATGACTAAGATCTGGTTTATCTTGAAAGAAAGATGCAATAGAACATTTGGTCAACAGAAACAAACCCATAACCAACTAGCTCTAGAAATCCAAAGACATCTGACATTCTGGCATAAGGATAAATACACAGTTAATAGTAGATCAATTAGTGCAGAGAAATCCTCTAATGATAAATGGAAAGCCCCAGGAGCATGTCAAAATAAGATTAAACTTGATGTTGCTTGGATTTCTATGCATGTTCCGGCAGGTTTCTCTTTAATTTTAAGAAATGCTATAGGTAATTTCACATAAGGCAGAGCAGGACAACTTACAGCCTCATCCCCAGAAGAAGCAGAAGCATTAGGACTCCTTCAAGCAGCTCAGTGGGCTAAGGAAGAAAATCTATCAAATTTCAGTGTGGAGGGAGACTGTAAGAACCTTTTTGACTATCTGAATGGGAAACCATCTCAAATTTCTTGGCAGAATCAGACTATAATGGATGAAGTAAAAAGAGAGTTTTATTTTTGTCAAAATTTTCTAGGTTTTTCTTAGGTGCCAAGAACAGCAAACAATGTAGCTGATATAATGGCTAAGGAAGCTAAATCTTTTAGAACTATTCTCAACTGGAGAAATGAACCTCCATCGTGTATTAAGTTTTCCTTAGAAGTAGATAAATCAAATGCTTGGGTTGATCCTATTAGCCCAGCATTCGATGGCTCTACTCTTATTGATGTAAGGGTTACTAACTCCCTAAGTTAGTCTTTTGAATACATTTTAACTTACAAAAAAAAAAAATGAACACCCTTGACTTACAACTCACTGAGCTATGAATTTATGCTCGATTTGTGATGCTATTAGTTAGAATTCAGATGCACATTTAGTCATTTTTGTTTGCACAGTTCCATGAGGCGAACCCCGTGAACCCTCCTATGATTCATTAAACAAAATGGTAATTTTATTCATAGAGGAACAAAAAACTTCTCCATTTATATTTATTTAAATACAAAATGATGGTTTCCGGGAATATGATTTTTACATTACCAATTATGGAAATGATAGTTTGGCGACATACACCTTACAATTTTTTATTATTTTGCCAGACAAAACTAAACCTGGCGAGATTGGGGTATACAGAGATTAATTGGGGTATACCTAATGAGACAAAACCTGGGTTATTTTGAAGTAAAACATGACACCCCTTAATCATGTATTTTCTAAATGGCTAAATTGCCCCTGCAATGATTAACACTAATTTAATTGATATGATTAGATTAGTAAAATTAATTATATTAGTTAGTTGATTTATATGAGTGGATTTGGAAATAATTGAGAGTAAGAAAAAGAGTGAAGTAGTAGAAGAAGTTTTTGGGGGGGGGGGGAAGTTAGGGTTTTTGAGAAATTTGTGATACGAGTGAGATGAGTGATTCTAATCCTGATTTTGAAGTGAGGGAGTCTTCTAATTTTCCTCCTACAGATGAGTACTTGTATGATGATCTACCAAATCATGATCAAATGGATTATATGCATGATCCTCACTTTTATTTTCCTCAAACTCAAGATGGATATGGAAGTGATGAATGTCTTGAGCCAAACATAGAATCTAATGACCCAGAATAAGAAAAGGGAGCTGCAAATAATCAGGTACACAACTTACGTGGTGAAGATTGTGATTTTTCCATGCAAATGATTATTTTTTTTCCACTTTTGCTGCCCAGTATCGGCAAGGTGACTGTGGCGACTGTAAGCGTCGGCGTGGTTTTTATTACCAAATGCCACGACTTTTCATGAGCAGTATTCTAGTCGGCAAGGTCATAAGTAAGAACCATGGCGACATTATGACTTTAGAAGCTCAGGATACTAGGTTGTGAAACATGCTTAAGCCGACATTGTTTTGAATATGTCGACCCTGCCGACTATAGTTTGGTCGTCATTGTTATATTCTTCGACCATGCCGGCTAAGCTTTGGTCGTTGTTGTTTTATATATCGACCTTGCCGACTATTGTAGTATATATCAACTAACTTATAATGTTTTGTAGATTGCAGTGGTACCGATGACGGATCAGCCTCAAGCTCACAGTGTTAGGGGTCCTGATACTTCCGCACATTATGCTAATGATTTGGAATGGAAGTAAAAAGACGACGCATTCAATTGAGTTGTTGAGAAAGCAAAAGAGAAGATGTGCGTACTAGTGAAAAACACCCAACAAAAATATTCGCGGTTTGAAATGGTATGCGAGTGTAGTGGGTCGGACGTAAGTCACAAGAGAAAGGGTTATGTGTATAATAAGAAGACGACCAGGATGTACAAGATGAAGTCAAAGAAGTGTGGATTCCCATTCAAGATTATTTTTTGGAGGAACAAAGACACCGATAACATGTGGAGAATGAATAAAGTTGATGTTGGTTGGCATAACCATAAAGATCCGCAAAGTCTTGTTGGATACTCCCAAGTTGCCAAGTTGAAAAACGCACGAGTTCGAACAAGTAAGAACAAGTTGGGGAATTAAACCAAGTAAGCTCCTTAGTAAGTTCAAGAGGGATGACTCGCATAACCTTTCTTCATTGTCTACAATTTATGCGGTCAAAGCAACTATCAAAAGAATTGAATAGGATGAAAGAAAGGTAATGGAAGAATCACAATGGTTGGCCCACAAATACAACTACATGGTGAGTCACCATGAGTCATCGGAGGGGAGGGTGGATAGTATTTTTCTTGTGCATCCAGATATGATTCAATTGGCCCGATTCTTTTACCAAGTTTTGTTCATGGATTGTACTTATAAAACGAATAGGTACAACATGCCTTTGTTGAACATTGTAGGAAAAACCTCGGATAAGCAATCATTCACGGTGGCATGGTGTTTTATGGATCATGAGAAGGATGATAGTTATATTTGGGCATTGGAAACTTTGAAGCTTCTCTACCACGAAGAAGAGACTCCCGGGGTTGTAGTGACCAACAATGAGCAAACAATAATGAACGCTGTGAGGATAGTTTTTCCCAAGGCACAAAATTTACTTTGCACGTGGCACATACAATGCAATCTTAGAAAGAATTGTAGGAGTCATATCCAAAAGCCAAAGGCAAAGAAAGGTACTAAACATAAAAAAAATAGGAAGATGAACGTCTTAGTAAACTAACTAAAGAGGAGAGAGAGGAAGAGAAAAAGAAAGAAGACGAAGAATGGAAAGAAGGTGAGATCAAATTTGGGTTATTTATGAAAGCGTGGGATAAGTTGGTTTGGTCGATCCATGTGGCAAGATATGAGATAAACTTGAAGGAGTTCAAGGATGATTTTGGCACTAATTACCCCAAAGTAGTGGAATATTGCAAGAGAATATGGTTGAGGTCAAACAAAGAGAGGTTTGTGTATGCTTTTACTTACGACTATAAACATTTCAAACTTGAGTCCACAAGTATGGTAGAGCAAGCTCATGGGAGACTAAAAGGTCTAGTTTTCACGAGTCAAAATGGGATTATGATGGTGCAACATGCTATCCAGGAGTACACTAATAATGATATCAACAAGATAAGTAAGCAAGTCGAAGAAAGTAGGTACCGGAAGGTTAAGGAGTTTAAGGAGGATGATTGGTTGATTGTTGGTATACATTGCAACATCTCGCATTGGGAAATATGTTTCATGATGAAACATCTCAAGTTGTATCAAAAGTATGATGACCCGAGCACTCCTTGTAAGTGTAGGATAATGAAGGCTATCGGACTTCCATGTCGTCATATGCTTGGTAGGTATAAAACTCCGATCCGATTGAAGATATTGATCCTTATTGGAAGCAACTATCTTTCATCCCGGTTCCAAGAGAAGATCTCGGTGAAGAGTTTGGCGACATGGAACTTGGTAGAATAACCCTCGACAAGTACCCCACATTGAATAGGTTGGACAAACAAACTATGAAGCACAAGTTGATGCCGATTGTTTACCCTTTTATGGAAGAACTTCAAGAACCCTTGAAACAAGATCCAACGGGTAGACCACCTACCACAAAGATAAGGGTGGAAGAAAGGCAACAAATTAAAGAGTATTTGAGTACAACATGCGATCCATCCGGACATGATTATACCGAGGCGGAATACAAAGAGGAGCCGGCTAAAAAGAAAATAGGTCGTCCGAGGAAAGAAACAACTACACCAACGGTTTCAAACTTGAATCCACCTCTTGAGAGTCAAGGAGATGTTGTGAAGAAAAGAGGTCGTCCGAGGAAGGTAGTAAAACCGGTATTGGATGAGTATCGCGTACAACTCCCTCAAATTATTAGAGAGTTCGTTATTGGTACCGACGACGTCCCAAAGGATGAAAATTGTGGGTTTCACGTTGCCTCCCAACAATTGGGACACCTAAGTGGATCGGTTGAGGAGAATCTCACCCAATGTCAATACATAAGAAAGAAGATGGCTACCCGGTTAGAAAAATACAAGGATTTTTATATCTCAATGATGCTAGAAGGTTCGATGGAGGAAAAAGAAGCAACTTTTAAGGAATTGCTTACTAGTATTAAAGGACCGGAGGGAAATGCACCGACTAAATGGGAGCATTGGATGAGAATGCCGGAGTGTGTCCATCTATTGGCGGATACGTGGTCATGAGTAGTACTTTTTCGTAGTAACAGATGTTGTGTAGCATTTGCACCGAAACATGTGGTTTGTGTGAAGCAGCTCGAGCATAGAAGAATTGTTATGGCTTTGGTGGATGACAATCATTTTATTGGTCTACAACTGAACAATGAATGTCCATTACCTCCTCTTTGTAGGTTTAGTTTTTGGGAAAAGTTCATAAACAACAAGAGCAAGGAATGGGTGAAACTTTATGAGGACAACATGCACCTTTGGAATGCTTTAGATGAGTCTATCAAAGGTCCCATAGATTTGACTAAAGAATGAGGTTCAATAGATTTGAATGAACTCCCTCCAATAGATTTGAGCGATTGGTGATTCGGATTAGGAAATAAGGAATCTTTTTGTAATCGCATTCGTGTTTTTTGTAATGCACTTTGGAGTACTACAAATGAATGAAATGAATGTGATTTTTTTGTTGTTTACTTCGTCGGCATTGTAATTATCACACGACCTTTCCGACCAAACAGTATGACACACAATTAGTTTGAATTTTCCCCAGGGTCAGCAGGTTAGAATTTTGTCAGGTTGCCAACTGCATATGCCTGACAACACTGGAAAAGAAGGCCTGGAGCTGTCGGCATGGTCGTGGTCCTCCTACAATGCCGACTAATTGTTAGTCGGCAGTGTTGAAGAAGAAAACCTTGCCGACAAAAAGGGAAAAAATTCATATTGTTCCTGGATGTTCTTCACACTATAGTCGGCATTGTATTATATAAATACAATGGCGACTGTACGTCCGTCGGCACACTTAAAATTTTGTTCAATGCCGACTGTACTGACGTCGTCATGCTTATAACTTTGTATAATGCCGATTAAATTAAAATTAAATAACTTATAGTAATATGGATCAACTTTGACGACTATGAAGAAACCTTCATTTTATATAAACTAAAACATGTCGACTGCAACATTCTTAGTACATTTAGATGCACTCAACACTTAATTAGAGCATACAAACCTTAAAAACTTAACCCTAACACATTTGGGACATATATAGTATTCTTTGCCAGTACATACTTTTTTAGGAGATGTAAGTATCTTCATCTTACCGTCGCAACATGGATTTGTGCATGGTAGAAGGTTGATTTTAGCAACTTCATCTTCATACGGAGCTAGGCACTCATCTATCCAATAGAAAAACCCATAGCAGGTGCATTTTGAAGCATACGGTTGATATAAATCTCCTACTGCAACTTTCATAAGAAATAAGAACCCCTTACAACCATCAATGGTGCATTTGCTGCCTTCAAAGGGACAATCATTTGCAAAATGACCACTTAGTGTACAAAGACTACAAGTATTTGGTTGTGTTTCACTTGAACCATCCATTCTTTATTCATGGTTGAAGATGAAGTTGAAAGTGCTTTTATAATAACAACACACTTAATGTCTTGATTTTGAAAATTCTAGCAATATAGCATTCAATGGGTTGTACTTTGCACTTAAAGTAATATTTTTATACTACTAACATGTAATAGTAAGTCGGCAAGGTCTAGCATTTAAAACCATGCCGACTACCTATCCCTGACACTGTAAAAGAGAGAGCTATGACCGTCGGCAAGGTCGAGCATTTCAAACCATGCCGACCTACTACAGCTCTAATATTTTTTAAATCTGCAGAAAAAATACTAAGTTTCTAAAGCAAATGAAACTAAAAATTAACATAAGTTTAAGAGTTACTGACAAGTCTAAAACCACAATCTAAGAGTTCAAAACATAATATTAGAAACATAAAAACACAAACACATCAAACAAAATTTCATGGATCCTTCTCATTGTTGTTCTCTTCCTCCACATCATTAGATTTTTCACTATATTTTTCACCATCACTAGCTTTTTCACCAGCATCAGCTTTTGCTTTTCCCTTTATTGGACATATGTAGTCACCAACCTCATTGTAATAGGGGTTCACTCCAGAAAAGTCAGATGCCTTGAAAAAAGTTCATGGAGCAAATTCCTCTTCTTCTTCCTCTGATGAAGAAATTCTTCAGGATCTTTCTTACCCATCAGAAGTAACTTTCTTACAGGGCACTTCTCTTTAGTTTCATCACAAGGATCTTCTAAAGAAGGATAAATATTGTCAATCCATTCTAATAGCTCTGCGGCATTGTTAAGACAAGGTATATCTTCTATGTTTTCCCCTGGGAACCTAAACAATACACAAATAAAAGATATGAAAATTTTACACATTGAAACATGGTTCTAGTCACCTAGTCGGCATGGTCGATAATTTAGAAAAATGCCGACTAATACTTAGTCGACATAGTTGTATTCATCTATAATGCCGACTAATATAAAGTCGGCAGGGTCTTATTCATATAAGATGCCGGCTATTTATAAAATTGAACTCAGGAAGATCAAGTTTCTGTGAAATAAAGTCGTGACGGTGCAAGTCTAAGAAGATGGCGACTAAAGAAAGTCGGCAGGGTCCTATTCATATAAGATGCCGACTATTAACAAAATTGAACTAAGGAAAATCAAGTTTCTTTGACATAAATTCGTGACGGTACAAATCTAAGAAGATGGCGACTAAAGAAAAGTCGGCATGGTTGGTTATTGATAACCCTACCGGCCCTGGTTAATGTTTCACAGTCACCATGAAAATTATGAAAAGTCGGCATGTTATTCATGTTACGACCCTGCCGACTACCACTTACATCCTAAGGCCGACATCTAATTTTTTTTTAAACCCTGCCGACTAAAGACCCTGAAAATCATCATTTTCGATTTCTAACCTAATATAACAATCAAAACACACAACACAATAATGGGTTTGAGTTTAGACATCAGTTATAGTCTTGTTTTCGCCGGTAGAGGGTTCTTTTCAACATGCTCAGGGATTGGATATTTGGGTTCAGGGATTTCACTGGTTCCAACTTTTCCCTTACCTTTTTCCTCTGATTTAGATCTTTTGATATTACCTGTTGAATCTGTATTGCTGCTTGATGTAATTTCAACTTTGTTGTAGTAAAAGGTTCGTTGAGACTTGTGAAAGCAATTGATTTTAGACTTATTTAAACTAAAAATAGAGAAAATTTAATTCCAAATTTGATTTCAAGATTGAAAATAACCAAGACACTAGATTCCACTATTACACATGAATGAATGATGGTAAAAATTCCAAAACTCTAATTATCTTTTAAATCTCTTATTTCTTAATTCACAAATAATCAGGCATATTTTCAAACATTAATTGTATTCCCTAAGCATAGATTATCTAAACAAAGTATAACCTATCTAATTGAATCACAACTAATTAAGAAAATAATACAAACAATTAAAATTCTACAAAGTAGTGATTGAGTGAATTATAAAATACAAATTAGAGAAAAATAGAATAGTTACCAATTATTCATGCATAAATAGCTTCATCCGTTCCTTGGTTACGTGGGAATTAGCTCATCATCATGGAAACACGCTCAAAATTCATCTTTATTAATGCTTAAAAATGGTTCACAAATGATGAAATGGGAGAAAAATGATTAAAACTGGGTTTGTAACACTTATATTTGTTACAAACTCAATTGTTACAGGGAACGATAAAAGATAACTGTCACTAGCACTGTTTAACAACGACTGTCTGTGAGTGTCTTATGTTCTTCGTATGTTCTTCACCAACAGCAAAAATATTATTCCTGCAACTCTGATTTTCCGGCTCTCTAATGTTCTAAACTGCTCCCAATTCTCTCCCCCCTTCCTATGATATACCAGAACCCTTTATATACTCTTCAGAAACGAAAATACTCGACAATAACTCCATATAATCTTCATTGATTACTCTTATTCTCTACTTCATAGTCACGGGAATAATTTCCTTTTTCAACTCCTTCACGCGTCTGCATGTACTCTGCATACTCTCAACAGACTCATACACATTCCATAAGAAGATTAGCACGCTGGAAACACATACAAACCTTCCAAAAATATCTCAGAAATTTTCCCGAGAGAGCTTGCCCTGTTTTGTCGAGATTATGTGAAATCTTCTACTTCAATCGAATTTAAAGCTCTTACCAATCCTGTTTGGTCGTAACAGGGTGGTATCAATCCAAAACAGGCAACAAATCCGACCAAATCACAATGCAGAATCCGACCAAATTATGTTGAAAAATCCCGTGAATATTAAACTCCACTGTCTTGCTCCGAATGGATTATGCAGCCAATTTTAGCTGATTCCAAAGCCCATACCATCCCTGTCTATCTGAATTGATCTGATCCAACAAAAATCTGCTATTGAATCTCATGAAATCTCGTACAAAAGGTGAACCCTAATTCTGCCAGTCGCCTGTAAAACTTTCCCGCCAAAACTAATTTTTGAAATGAAGAAGAAGGTGCCCCTTAACCAAAGTGAGAGTCCGCATAGCAAATGTCCTTCGGGGGGGTGCAAAAATCAACTTTTCGAGCCAATTTTGCCGCAAGAGCTTATTCCCTAGAAAAGACTTAAAACAACTTTATTAGAAATAAAATGAGTCCTAGATAATGTAGTTATGGGTGAAAATGCGTCACACTTACGTGCTTATCACTGCTTGATCGTTTAGAATCAACCATTTTTGTGGAAAATCAAAGTTGGAGATTTTTGATTGATAGAAGAAATGGAAGAAGATGAAGGGGAAGAGCAGAGAGATTGGAGAAGAGAGATTAGGGAAGATTAAGAGATTTTAAGTTTTTAATTTTAGGGTTTAGTTTTTAAGTTTAATTAGAGAAGAGGGTATTAAAGTAAACTCACCCATTTTAACCACCCCTTAGCAAGGAAACTAGGTCCATTTAAATTTGGGTATACCCCAATTTATCTGGGTATACCCCAATCTCGCACAGGTTATGGATATCGAGTGACATCGAATAACCCAAAATGGGGATAATAAGTAACAATATGATATGCCCGCTAACACCCCGTCGAGATCAAAGATGATAAGAGCCTCGTAAAGATTGAGATATTAAAGTGATAGTTATTTCTACACACTAACCTTAGTTATTCGAATTGGTGAACTTAAATGGCTAAGTCGACCGTTCTAAAAATAAATGGCAAAAAGATACGACCGTAACTATTCTAAACATGAACAAAGCTATACCATATCGCCATAAAACACTAGATCTGTAATGTTAAAAGGGCTTGGGAAGAATATCCAGTAAGATGAACCCAATCAGGACACGACAAAATCAACATGGGAGCCGTTATTGTTGGAAAAATAAAGTTTTACGTGAATGAAAATAATAATAAAACAGTTTTTCAAATAATATAAATACCTTACAAATTTGTCGCTCAACCTTTATAGAATAAATTTACCTTATATATAGTTCATTGAATGAAAAAATTAATTGACATAAAAGAGTTTTCCTGATTTATTATGTTTACCTTCTCTTGCATCGATCCCGACAGAGTATTTCTTCTTTATATTCTATGTTTTCGAATGTGAGTTTTTTTGCAAACTGATAGGTGCAATATTTACACTAGTTAGGTACTCAAATGCTTTGCTTTCTTGATAGTTTTTGTATCATTATGCTTTGATTTTGTTTGCTTTTGAGTTTCTTAGGTGTTTGAGATCATCTTAACCAAAAGGAAGTGGAACTCATTCAAATTCGGGATTTCATCATATCACCTTGAAGAGGACGAAAACACGAAGGCAATGGCGAAAGAATGAGGTCATTCCGACCTCGTATGAAATAGTTACGAGCATTTGAAGCAAGTAAAAGTTGCGAGAGTTGTCAAAGCTCAGAATTGATAAAGGCACCCGTACAAAGCTCAGAACTGTCACTCTTCCAAGACTGACAGTTGAACTAAAACTGGTGATTGAGTTTGTTGTCGATCACGGAACGGGATAGTGGCTGTGATGAGTGGAGCTGGAGTTCGAGTTATTGCCAGAGATTGATGGAGTTGATCGAGAGATGATGGAAAGGGCAGTAATGATGACGTTCATGAGTATTGATGGTGAACGGAAGATGGCAGTGGAAGGAGATGATCGGGATAAATGGCAGAGTTGATATGATTAATGGTAATAATGGAATCATGGAGCTGTAGTCACTGTCACTGAATGGTTGGAGCTCGAGGAGAATTTGGAGTTCAATGGGACTGAGTTTGTAAGCCGAGGAGATAGAACTCGACAGTGGTATGCTGCCGCAGCTGCCATTACCAGCAAACGATGGTTAGATGCTGTGAAGATGGGAAGAACAGGGACTGATGTTGGTGATGACTCTTGATGATAATGACTTGCAGAGGAGAAGTTCGAGATGGAGTTGAGCTGTTGATCAAGCTGGTGATGATCATGGCAGTAATGGAAGGATAACGGCAGCGATCAAGGGAAGCTGATGGTGATTGATCACGACTGCCATTCTTGGCGATGATGGTAATGAATATTGAATGAAGAAGATGCTCTTGCAGAGGAGATGTTGGTCTGATGATAACAGTTTGGATCATGGAGCTGTTAGGGAGTTGGAAAACTCACGGAGGGCCTGGTATACGAGGTTACAGCCGGAAAAGAGAAAGAAAGAGAAAAGTCAGGGAGTTTCAAAACTCACTGAGGGACAAGCCATCGAGAGAAGTCCGAGGGGAATAGCAAAACTCAGGGAGTTGGAAAACTCACGGATGGTCGAATGTCCGTGGTTCTCTGTGGTCGAATAAGAAAATCCAGGTAAAAATTATTTTCACGGCTGGGTGAGTGACCGTGATTCTGATGGAGCAAAAATAGTAGGCTGTCAGTTTCCTTGAACTGACAAGCCAAAGATCAAGTGGGCTGGGCTTTCTGATGAGTTGACGCAATCCATTGGCTGGGAGATGATTTCACACGACTATTACGGCAGAAATGGAGATCTTTTCAATTATCTTTTAGATATCTTATATCATACTTTTGGGAAGAGAAGAACAAGAGCTAGGGATTGGAGATTTTGGTGTTCGATCATCACGATTGAACCTAGGGTTTGCTTTCTTTTTCTTCATATTATTTTTCATGGGTTTTGAGAAATCCATGAGTAGCTAATCACCTCATATTGGTTAAGGATGTAGTCGGATATCATAAACATGCTACTAAATTAATATATTGGTTTTGTTATCTCAATCAAATTATTATTGTCTTGTTCTACGATTTATTATCGCATATGATTGTATGATTGTTTGTTTAGGAGCGCTACTAAATGAGCATGAATGCATTTCTAAAGCTAGGCTAGGGTTTTGAGATACGTAATTGTTGATAAACCTTGTCATAAGTAGCATATTGTGATTACCAATTGTATTCAAAACCTTTGTGTGATTGTAAGTAGAAGCTTGACCTATGTTAAATAGTTTACTCGTAGTATTTCTATTACATGGATTAGTCTAATTCATAGAACTTAAGGTACTTGGAGGATTAAACCTAATAGCACGTTGCATTAGGTTGTTCACTAAATAGTATTCATATATTCATCGTTATGGTATATGATGACATAAGGAATTTACCGGAGTATGCTCTCGATGGGGTACTTTAGGACTCTTGATAATGAATGATTGAGTGACAACACCAGTTTTTAGTCGAAGTGCATGTATTATGATTGATGATGAACCCTTAACCAGTATTCTCAATTTACTGATTCTCTTTATTCATTCTTTGCTATTATTATTAGTTTAGTTATTTTACACTCAAATCAAAAATCCCCCCAGGTTACTTAAGTTTACAAATACAAATAACAACCCATATCTCCATATGGAAAGAATCTGTTCTTATAACTATACTATTATTTATAATTGTGAAGTGAAAGAACTTAAATTATTTTTGCGTCGGCTGACAACCGACCAAATTTTGGCGTCGCTGCCGGGGAGGCATAGCGGATTGTTATTTTGTTTTTGATTTCTTATTTTTAGTTTTTAATTTTTTTTTTTTTTTTTTTTAGAATCTTGTTTCAGGTAATTGATCTCTGGCATCCAAACGTTGGAATTACCAAAGGTGCGGAATTTCAACTCGCAGAGGAACAGTACTACAAGAACCTCAAAAAGCAAAACAAGAAGCGATGGTTGGCGGAACGAACAACCAAAACACTGGTAACCAGGGAAACCAAGGGAACCAGGGAAATGGCGCTGCTCCACCACCTCCACCTCCCAAGAGGACACTCAAAGATCTGACATCCCCATCGTTTGATCAACAGAAGTTGTGTGTCAACTTGGAAGATTCAATTGAGCTCAAATCTCAGTTGATTCATTGGTTACCGAAGTTCAAAGGGCTTCCAGGAGACGATCCAAATCGTCATTTACTATTGTTTCAACATAGGTTGACAAGTTTGAAGCCAACTGGAACTGATCAAGGAAGAGCTTTACTGACAGCTTTCACATTATCTTTGATTGATTCTGCAGAAGAATGGTTTTATGGTCTTCCACCTGGAAGTATCACAACATGGAATGAGATGCAAAAAGTATTTTTAGAAAAGTACTTTCCCACCTCTAAAGCAGCAACTATTCGTAAAGCAATTAGTGGGATTGAACAAATTACTGGTGAGACTCTTTACGACTACTGGGAACGGTACAAGAAGTTGTTAGCAAGCTACCCACATCATCAAATCTCTGAGCAACTCATAGTGCAGTATTTTTACGATGGTTTGCTCCAATCCGAGAGAAATCTTATTGATGCAGCTAATGGTAGTGCTTTGACAAACAAAACCATTGACGAAGCGACGGAATTGATCGAGAATATGGCTGCAAACACGCAACAATTCAACACAAGAGGTATGTCAATGAGTCGAAAGGTTAATGAGGTTACTTCTTCACCGCACTTGGAACATAGGATTAGTAATATGGAGAAGATGATGCAACAAATGGCCGCAGTAATCATTCCCTCTTATGAGGAAAAAGTTAAACAAGTGAATGCAGTATTCCCGAATCAGCAGAGACAAAGGTATGATCCCTTTTCCAACACTTACAATCCAGGATGGAAAGATCACCCAAATTTCAGCTATGCGAATACGCAAGCAGCAGCTCCAGGGTCGATTTTTAATCGCCCTAGTAGTTTCCAACAACAACCACAACCAGCGCAGAACTCAGAATCATCAGAGATGCTTGCTATGATGAAGAATCTAACCACAATGGTGCAAAAAAATCAGCAAACGACTGATGGTGCAATCAAGGAGTTGCAGACACAAATGAGCACCATGGCAGGTAGATTGAACCTTTTGGAGACGCATAATAGTGGGAAACTCCCTTCTCAACCTATTAATCCTAGAGAAACTGTTAATGCTGTGACATTGAGAAGTGGTACACGAACTGTGCAACCATAAAATGCTGAAAAAAGCAAAGACCCCAAGGGGACGGTTTTGGAGAAAGAGATTACTGACTCTTCCCAAACCGATGAGGTACCTAAAACAAACTCTAAACCTCTTGTTTCAACTTATGTTCCTCCTTTACCGTTTACTGACAGGTTTGCTAACAAAAAGGTGGAACAAGACAAAGAGATTTTAGATGTACTCAAGAAGATTCATGTTAATATTCCACTGATAGATGCAATTAGGCAGGTTCCTGAGTACGAAAAAGTTTTTAAAGACCTATGCACCAAGAAGAAACGGTTAACCGGTAATGAGGTGATGAGTGTGAGGGAAAACGTTTCTGCTATCCTCCAAAAGAAACTCCCACCTAAATGCAAGGATCCTGGTAGTTTCGATATACCTGTTATGATTGGTAATAAAAGGTTTGGAAAAGCTATGCTTGAATTAGGAGCATCGGTTAATGTTATGCCTGCATCTATTTATGAATCTTTGAATTTGGGTCCTTTGAAAGAAACCCGTATTGTTCTTAAACTAGCTAATCATTCTAATGTTTACCTTAGAGGTATTATTGAAGATGTGCTTGTGCAGGTGAATAAACTAGTATTTCCAGCTGATTTCTGTGTGTTGGAAATGGATAGCAGGTCTGATGCATCTATACCGCTGCTATTGGGGAGGCCTTTTATGAAAACGGCCAAAACTGTTATTGATGTTGACAAAGGAATGCTCACTATGGAATTTGATGATGAAAAGATTCGCTTCAATATTTTTGGAGCAATGCGGTATCCTAGCGATGTTCATTCGTATTTTCATGCTAATGTCGTAGACGCAGGCTAAGGAGTAGCCAAAGAGTTTACAGTCGGGCTGACGACGTTAAACCAAGCGCTAATGGGAGGCAACCCATAGGTTTTGTATCTCAATCCCTTTTATTTTCAGTTTTTATTATTTTCATATATCATATTTTCATCCCCTTGTTTAATTTCGTAGAGTCCGTAAAAAAAAAATCGAAGAAAATTTTGACGAATCCCGTTTCGTCAGAAAAATTCAGACTGCACGTATTTCAGTCCAGAGATCATAACTGTCAGACTGTTTGTCAAAACACTGTGCCCTTTTGACACTTTGTAGAAAAGACATAGGCGAACAACTTATGTGAAATGGTGTTTTTCCAAATTGCTTACCGATTTGTACAGTTTTCGTGTTTTATCTGTTGCTACGTCAGAATTCAGAATTTTAAGTTTTGCACATTGAGGACAATGTGAAGTTTAAGTGTGGGGGAGTATTTTGCATATAGAGTTTTTGGCTTTTTTCCTTGATTTTTCAAACTTTTGTATATATTTGCATTAAAAAAAAGGACCTCCAACTTGTAGAGATTTTAGAGTCACTAGCATACTTCTAGGTATGTTTACATAGAGATTTCTGACCGACATAACTGAACTTGGAAGTGTTAGGAAACTACGTTCAGATTTCTTGCTTGTTAAAGTGTTAAATAATGGATTTAATCATGCCGGTGATGCAAATGAGGAGCAGAGGGAAATGCATTATTAGAGTTGCTGATCAATCATTAGTGGAGACTACCTATTTTCAAATCAATAGAGGCACCAGACTTTTTTTTTTTTTTTTTGTAGTTGACTAAAGAGCTTTCTTTTGAGTGTGTGTTACCGTATGTTAATTCCAGGTAGAATGGTGAGCTACCCAACTTCACACCAATAGAAACACTACTTTGATCTCTTGAGTGTTAATTTTGTCAATCATGAGGGTGACGTCTATCCAACTTCTTGTAGTTTGATTTGCAGTTAGCACCATTCTCTCTCTCGCCAACGACAGGTCCATAGAAACACACCATCATCATCAACAAGGGAGCGACATCAAAATCTACAAGGAAAGTTGAAAACGTTTAAGGTTTACAAGCAACAATACAAGGAAGAGCGCAGTTTCATATTCAAGTAAAACAACATACAATGAGCATATTTTTATATACATGTTGAAAACTTACACATAAGGAGCGGAATTCTATATACAAGTTGAAGACTTATTTACAAGAGCGAAGAAAATCAAAAGATGAAAATTATATTGAAGTTTATGATACGAAGACAATACAAGTTGTGAAGAATCAAGCGGTAAAGTACTTATCCCATGGCCATAGAAATTTCATTGTTTATTTTATATTCAATTTGTAATTATTTCTCTTGTCAAAAAAAATGAACAAAAATGAACAAAAAAAAACAAAAAAAAAAGATAAAAGAAATTCTTTGTATTATTTTGGTTTGTATTTCTTTTTGTATTCATTTAATAAAGCCATGGGGAAGAAGAAAAATTTATGAAGAAGTTTCAAGCAATAAAGAATTGAAGAGAAAGAGTTACAAATTTTCGAAGTTCTACGAAGTTCAAGAGTTTATCATCAACAGTTGAAGACCGAAGACGAAGACCAAGAAGATGAAGAAGACAAGCTGAAGACTACGTTTCTATTGGATGCTGTGAGAGTGGTGCTTCCGTCACTGCCGATCGGATGTGAAGGTGGTAAGTACTCCCATCCTTGCTATAGTGGTTGATCTCCTTTCTTAGAGCATCAGAAAAAAGTCTTTTTTTTTCCACGATCTTGTGGGGTCTCCAGAAATAATTCGGAAGGTTTCCTTCCCACCATTAAACATGTGTAGGATTCTCTCTTCATTCCTACCTGCACACATGTGAGACCCATAAAAAGGCCGTCTTATTAAGTGGAATTATCATAAAATCCTTTCAAGTGAGGCAGAAGTCGAGGCGAAATGCTTATTGATCGCTCTCAAACACGCATTCTCTCATTATGGTGTGGTTATTTCTCACTCAACATTTAGGAATGAGAATATGTTCTTTGGTATTTCTAACTTCTTATTACTAGCAAGCAGAAAGTCTATGTCCTCATAGCTCTTTGGATGCTTGGGAAGCTGGAACGCTTTGAAGTTGGAGTAGGTTTTATGGGTATACCTCTTGTAAGCCCTCACGAGACTATAACTCGTCCACTAGGGACACCTAGGGGTTTAAAGACCTGTTGCACATGCTAAGTGCAACCGTGACTTCGACGACAATGAGTTTTTGTACCTTAGTTTATTTTTGTAGTTTTCTCGAGGACTAACAAAAGGCAAGTGTGGGGGAATTTGATAGGTACAATATTTGCACTAGTTAGGTACTCAAATGCTTTGCTTTCTTGATAGTTTTTGTATCATTATGCTTTGATTTTGTTTTCTTTTGAGTTTCTTAGGTGTTTGAGATCATCTTAACCAAAAGGAAGTGGAACTCGTTCAAATTCGGGATTTCTTCACATCACCTTGAAGAAGACGAAAAGATGAAGGTAATGGCGAAAGAATGAGGTCATTCCGACCTCGTATGAAATAGTTACGAGCATTTGAAGCAAGTAAAAGTTGCGAGAATTGTCGAAGCTCGGAATTGATAAAGGCACCCGTACAAATGACTCAAGGCAGACACATATTATTAATGAACTGTCACTCTTCCAAGACTGACAGTTGAACTAAAACTGGTGATTGAGTTTGTTGTCGATCACGGAACGGGATAGTGGCTGTGATGAGTGGAGCTGGAGTTCGAGTTATTGCCAGCGATTGATGGAGTTGATCGAGAGATGATGGAAAGGGCAGTAATGATGACGTTCATGAATATTGATGGTAAACGGAAGATGGCTGTGGAAGGAGATGATCGGGATAAATGGCAGAGTTGATATGATTAATGGTAGTAATGGAGTCATGGAGCTGTAGTCACTGTCACTGACTGGTTGGAGCTTGAGGAGAAGTTGGAGTTCAATGGGACTGAGTTTGTAAGCCGAGGAGATAGAACTCGACAGTGGTATGTTGCCGGAGCTGCCATTACCAGCAAACGATGGTTAGATGCTGTGAAGATGGGAAGAACAGGGACTGATGTTTGTGATGACTCTTGATGATAATGACTTGCAGAGGAGAAGTTCGAGATGGAGTTGAGCTGTTGATCACGCTGGTGATGATCATGGCAGTAATGGAAGGATAACGGCAGCGATCAAGGGAAGCTGATGGTGATTGATCACGACTGCCATTCTTGGCGATGATGGTAATGAATATTGAATGAAGAAGATGCTCTTGCAGAGGAGATGTTGGTCTGATGATAACAGTTTGGATCATGGAGCTGTTAGGGAGTTGGAAAACTCACGGAGGGCCTGGTATACGAGGTTACTGCCGGAAAAGAGAAAGAAAGAGAAAAGTCAGGGAGTTTCAAAACTCACTGAGGGACAAGCCATCGAGAGAAGTCCGAGGGGAATAGAAAAACTCAGGGAGTTGGAAAACTCACGGATGGTCGAATGTCCGTGGTCGAATAAGAAAATCCAGGTAAAAATTATTTTCACGGCTGGGTGAGTGACCGTGATTCTGATGGAGCAAAAATAGTAGGCTGTCAGTTTCCTTGAACTGACAGGCCAAAGATCAAGTGGGCTGGGCTTTTGGATGAGTTGACGCAATCCATTGGCTGGGAGATGATTTCACACGACTATTACGGCAGAATTGGAGATCTTTTCAATTATCTTTTAGATATCTTATATCATCCTTTTGGGAAGAGAAGAACAAGAGCTATGGATTGGAGATTTTGGTGTTCGATCATCACGATTGAACCTAGGGTTTGCTTTCTTTTTCTTCATATTATTTTTCATGGGTTTTGAGAAATCCATGAGTAGCTAATCACCTCATATTGGTTAAGGATGTAGTCGGATATCATAAACATGCTACTAAATTAATATATTGGTTTTGTTATCTCAATCAAATTATTATTGTCTCTTTCTACGATTTATTATCGCATATGATTGTATGATTGTTTGTTTTGGAGCGCTACTAAATGAGCATGAATGCATTTCTAAAGCTAGGCTAGGGTTTTGAGATACGTAATTGTTGATAAACCTTGTCATAAGTAGCATATTGTGATTACCAATTGTATTCAAAACCTTTGTGTGATTGCAAGTAGAAGCTTGACCTATGTTTAATAGTTTACTCGTAGTATTTCTATTGCATGGATTAGTCTAATTCATAGAACTTAAGGTACTTGGAGGAATAAACCTAATAGCACGTTGCATTAGGTTGTTCACTAAGTAGTATTCATATATTCATCGTTATGGTATATGAAGACATAAGGAATTTACCGGAGTATGCTCTCGATGGGGTACTTTTGGACTCTTGATAATGAATGATTGAGTGACAACACCAGTTTTTAGTCGAAGTGCATGTATTATGGTTGATGATGAACCCTTAACCAGTATTCTCAATTTACTGATTCTCTTTATTCATTCTTTGCTATTATTATTAGTTTAGTTATTTTAGACTCAAATCAAAAATCCCCCCAGGTTACTTAAGTTTTCAAATACGAATAACAACCCATATCTCCCTGTGGAACGAATCTGTTCTTATAACTATTCTATTATTTATAATTGTGAAGTGAAAGAACTTAAATTATTTTTGCGTCGACTGACAACCGACCACAAACGTTTCATGAGTTTTCCGCCTCCAAGTTCTAGTACATTAACGTTTAAATTTGTTATTCAAGGTTTATTAAGATTGTTGAATCCTTGAGGCATATGTCCAGTGGGGCTATAACATCATCTTTTCGGGTGTAGTAGGGCATTCTTGTCTTAAAGACAGCATGTTGAACATGTGCCTCAATCTGCCTTTACCGGTTTCTTCGTTCAAGGTGTTTAAAAAGGATCGATTTTTCAAGACATCACAAAACCTTTCAGGGACGACAGAAAGATCAGATAAGTGCCTCTTATTTAATGATGTTGTTTGATATATTATCAATTTTAATTGTTATTCCCCACCAATATAAGTTCCTCTTATTTATTGTTTCCAAAATCAGATAAGTGCTTCTTAT
This sequence comes from Papaver atlanticum, assembly GCA_023531105.1. Taxonomy (NCBI): domain Eukaryota; kingdom Viridiplantae; phylum Streptophyta; class Magnoliopsida; order Ranunculales; family Papaveraceae; genus Papaver; species Papaver atlanticum. The sequence continues at coordinate 1,188,294 of JAJJMB010017971.1, read as the reverse complement.
TTTATGTAAAAGGAGAGGGTACCAAGTATACCACCAACTTTTTTGTTCGGCTGTATGGACAAAACCTAATACAATTGCAAGTAGATCTAATGGAAGATCCTTGAACATCTTTTCTCTTCCACAATCAATATGTCTAGACAACATATACCGTGAACCTGATTCTGTATAAGAGTTCTTGGATGATCTCAAAAATCAATATCCAAGATCAATCTAGTTTATCCAAATCAAGAGGATTTTAATTCTTCCAATTACAAAACTTGTTATTTATCTTTCAAGATACGAATTCAACAAGCACAAGTCTCGTTGTTGATCACACTTAAACTACCTAGATTGAATGTGTATTACTTGTGTTATTCATATTATAGATATAAAACAATATAATGCGGAAAATGAAAAAACATAAGACACCAAAATTTTTGTTAACGAGGAAAATTGCACATATAGAAAAACCTCGGGACCTCGGACAGCTTTGAGCACCAAACTGTATTAGTCGCTACAGACACTAGCCTACTATCAAACTTCGGACTATAATGCAGTTGAGACCGAACCAACCCTCCAAGCAATTCAGTTGTGGTCATGCTCTTTACGTCTCTTGAACGTCGCAAGGCTTAACGCAATTGATTCCCTTAGCTGACGTCCTTTATAGCCTAAGATTTTTTTTCAACATAAGTGAAGATTTTCAATACCAATTTTCCTCTAATAGATAAGCTTATTTGATTTCCCTTTATATCGTTTAAATCAAGGCTTGGAAATCTGTTTGCAGTAGACAAAGCTTGCAAACCTCACGAATCCGGAACACTTACACTCAGTTAGCTGATAATCCTGGATTACTAACCACCTCTCAAGAAAAATCTTAAACCGATCAAGTGATCAACAAATAATAATTTATCTATCTTGAGGAATCACAGAGACGAAGAGAAATTTGCGATTTGTATCAAGCTAGTTCCTTATTGGAGATTGACGAAAACCTCAAACAATAAATAAGAACAAGATCGGGATACACGAACTATCAAAGTAAAGATAGTCGAACTTGGATTCGGGAATCCCTAAGTAATGTCTTTAAGTCATAAACCTAATCATGTTTCTCATAGGAAACCTAGGTTAATAGAAGATGACTCTAGCACGCTACTTGGACATAAAAGTGTCAGGGATTGGAAATCCCAGTTGTTTAAGTCTCCCTACTTATAGACTTACACAACTATAGGTAGTTTTGAATTCAAGCTAAGATAAATTGAGATTCAAGCAAACACTTTATCAGTTTGGATGAAACTCTTGTTAGTAGTTCATAGAAGCATGTGAGAAGTTTTTCTTAAAATTACATAAAAGAATATACATTGTGTTTCAAGGCTCTAGAACCGTGTAAAATGATAGTTCTTGGCATAGTCGTGTTCATATAACCGTGTATAAGCATAATGGTGTTCATTAACACTCCATACTTAAACCATGATTAACAAACACAAAGAGATATAGTGATTAAAGTTATCTTAGAAGTGTTTATGAGAGTTGTACAAATGTCAAACATATTTGCGAAATAGTTTGTGAGCATCTGCTTAATTTGTACTGGGTAGTTTCTGAATTCATACTGCTAGGCTACGGGTACTGGGTATGTGTACCCTTACCCGTTCACGAGATCATTCCCTTGGGGTACGCGTACTTGTGTATATGTCAAAAAAATATACGAGGGTTAGTCGGGTAATCTGATTTGTTCAACTATGATCACGGGAGGCTGATAACGAACAGTTCTTGCCTAAACCAATATGATGGTCATTCAAAGACCGCTTCAATCGCAAAAATGGAAGGTAAGGTTAGTCTAGGGAGAGATGAGATTAGAGTTTCTCAGTTGCAGAGAGTTGCAGACGAAGAGACTCTAAGAGAGAGAGTTGCGGAGAACTTGTTGTTATTCTATGTGTTATTAATGACCAATCGTATGTCCATTTATAGCTCTGCAAAACCCTAATCTCTAGTCGGTGGGATAACAATAAGGAGAGAAGATCATCACTATTTCCTTAATCCCAAGAATAGATAAGGATAGAATACCTGTCTGGTCTATCCTAATCTGACTCCTCACGACCGACTATTCTCTTTCTGTGTGGGTAGGCTGATACCCACACGTTCCCGTAGACCACCATACAAAAACCCTAAGTTTATCCCCCCATTTGTGGCGTGATCAGCTTTTATATATGATATGTTAGCATTCTTCTGAGATGTTACAAATTTACATGCTCTTGCACGTGGAGGTTCTTCGGAGTCATATGAAGAGCTCCAGAAGCCTTGTCATAGACATGTGTGTCGCGTGGAGAGAACAAGCTTGGCTGAGGCCTAATGTGGCCTAGTTATGAACATTAAGGCGATTCGTTTAACCTCGGCTGGGGTGAGTTATTTGACCCTGGCTAAGGTGGGCTATTTGACATTGAGGCGAGTTATTTGACATCGGTTGAGGCGAGCTATTTGACCCTGAGGAATTTTTTTTGACCTCGGCTGAGGCAAGCATTTGACCCTGAGGCGAGTTGTTTGACCTCGGCTGAGGCGATCTATTTTACCCTGGCTTGGGCGATCGTCGTAGACCTATGAGATCTTTTACCTTTTTAGTGGTGGAATCCTTTGTCTTTAGAGTGACCAGACTCTTTTTCCTTTGAGCGATGTAGGCTCTCCACTTTGGAGCAATGAAAGCTCTCCGCTTAGTAGTGATGGGGGCACTCTACTTCTAAGCAATGAAGGCTCTTTTCCTCGGGGTTATGGAAGCTCTCCGCTCCTGAGCAGTGAAGGTTCTTCGCTTCGGAGTGATGAAATCTCTTTGCCTTAGATTGATGAGAGCTTTCCAGGCCTAACAAGGATTCTTCAGCTTTGAGTTAGCTTCTCCTTCGAGTTGAACCTTATATTTTCTTGGGCTTCATATTGTTTAAGTCCATATATCGATTGACTGTACTCATGGACTTGAGCACCCATTAAGATGGTATACAAGAAGAGAGGCATATGATCTCCCCAGGTTTCTGATATATCTCTTACGGAATGAAGATGCATCAAAGCATAATATTTTGAATACTGGCGCATTAATATCGATTTTACGGTTTTCTCCCTAAGATAAAAACCACCATCAACACCAGTTTGCGTTAGAAATAATTGATAGAACAAACAGAGGAGATTCAACAAAATGATGAGGCGCTTTTAGCAAGAGTAATCGGGATCTCTCTGGAAAGGTACGCACCATCTAAATACTCAACACGCAACACTTATGATTTCGTGCTGAGTAGGGGACTTAATGTAGATGATGATTTTTGGACCAAGGGAAAATAGTCATCTTACAACCCAGGGTAATATGGTAATTTTAGTAGTTCAAAGAAAAATCGTAACTATGCTAAAAAGACCAACCTAATCAAGAAAACCCACTTAATACAGTCATCTTAAACTTATAATACAAAAGACTTATGAGGTCTTTAACGTGTTTGCCTACTCGGATACCAATTGAAAAGGCAGGGGTATAACAACCACACCCAATAATTAGTTAGGAAATCTGTATGTACTAACTCCAATATTATTCTGAGAGCACCAACTTATAAAGCGAGATCAACCAAGAAAGATATCAAAGAGGTATATCTCTTTTTCTCAAATCAATTAGCAATCAAACAGATAGAAATCTATGAGCCTGATTGATATGAGAAATACTTGGACGGTACCAAAGACCAATGCCCAAGTGTCAATAAATTTATATCCAACAAACAAGGTCGAATTTTCCAATTGATTGAACTACGCACAACCTGTGATATTTCAATTATATAAACAAATATAATGCGAAAAAGAAATAACACAGACACCAAAAGTTTTGTTAACGAGGAAAACGCAAATGCAGAAAACCCCCGAGACCTAGTCCAAATTTGAACACCACACTGTATTAAGCCGCTACAGGCACTATCCTACTACAAGATAACTTCAGACTGGAATGTAGTTGGGCCCGAACCAAGCCTCACACCGATTAAGGTACATTCGCGTTCCTTACGCCTCTAGAACCACGCCGGATTCTGCGCACTTGATTCCCTTAGATGATCTCACCCAAAACTAAGAGTTGCTACGATCCAAAGTCGAAGACTTATAAACAAATTTGTCTCCCAAAGATAAGTCTATTCTGATTGATAAATTTGTCTCGCACAGAAATACCTACGAAATTTTTGTTCTGTCTTTTGATAAATCAAGGTGAAAAGGAACCAATTGATTATCCGGTTTTATACTCCCGAAGAGAAGCCTAGAAATATCAATCACCTCACAATAACTTAACTACATGGTAGTATAAGAAGTTATTGCGGAACCACAAAGAATGAGATGAAGAGCTTTGTGATTACTTTTTATATCTTACTTATCGGAGATAAACCTCGAGCAAATCTTAGAGAAGATAGTACTCAATAAGATAGAACAAGTAAGATCAGAATACGTAACTACAGAGAAAATAGTTGGATCTGGCATTATGAATCCTAAATGAAGTCTTTAAGTTGTTAACCTATAATGGTTTTGGAAAAACCTAGGTTAAAGGAGAATCGACTCTAGTCGCACCTCGGATACAGGAAAGTGTCGGGATTAGGTTTTCCAGTTGCTAGAGTTCTCCATTATATAGTCTTTCATATCATGGTTTGAAAAAGCGGGGGTCTAACAACCACACCCAATATTTCATTTGGAAATCTGAATAGACAAACTCCAATATACTTCCAATATAATCAACTAGACAGTCAGACTCAATCTAGAGAAAAGTATATCAAAGAGTTTTATATCTCTATCTTTTAATTCAATCCGTAATCACCAAATAGGAATTTGCGAGCCCGATTGAATATAAGATAAATAACTTGAACGGTACCAAAGACCAATATTCAAGGATCAATCAATTTCAATCAACAACCAAAGGTTGGATTTCCCAATTGATCGATTCAACGCACAACCTGTGATATTTCAATTATATAACAAAATATAATGCAGAAAAGAAATAACATAGACACCAGAAGTTTTGTTAACGAGGAAACCGCAAATGCATAAAAACCCCGGGACCTAGTCCAGTTTGAACACCACAATGTATTAAGCCGCTAAAGACACTAGCCTACTACCAATGAACTTCGGACTGGGATGTAGTTGAACCCTAATCAATTTCACACTGATTCAAGGTACAGTCGTGCTCCTTACGCCTCTGATCCCAGCAGGATACTACACACTTGATTCTCTTAGCTGATCTCACCCATAACCAAGAGTTGCTACGACTCAAAGTCGAAGACTTTATAAACAAATTTGTCTCACACAGAAAAGTCTATTGGAATAGATAAATCTGTCTCCCATAGAAATACTTATGAGTTTTTTTTTTATCTTTTGATAAATCAAGGTGAACAGGAACCAATTGATATACCAGACTTATATTCCCGAAGAACGGCCTAGAAATATCAATCACCTCACAATAATCCCAATCGATTAACGAAACAAGATATTGTGGAATCACAAACGATGAGATGAAGATGTTTGTGACTACTTTTCAATCTTACCTATCAGAGATAAATCTCAAGCAAATCTTATCAAAGATAGTACTCAATCATGATAGTAAAAGTAAGATCAGAACACGCAACTACAAAGAAAATAGTTAGGTCTAGCTTCACAATCCCAATGAAGTCTTTAAGTATTTAACCTACAAGGTTTAGTGAAAAACGTAAGGTTGAAGGAGAATCGACTCTAGCTTAAGCAACTAGTAACACACAGGAGGTGTGGGGATTAGGTTTCTCAGTTGCTAGAGTTATCCTTTATATATTTTTTAAATCAGGGTTTGGAATCTAAGTTACCTTGGTAACAAAGCATTCAATATTCACCGTTAGATGAAATCCTGATAAGACTCAAGCTAATATCTTTCAACCGTTAGATCAAACTTAGCTTGTTATACACAAATAAAATGTACCCTCATTTAGGTTTATGTAACCGTACCTAAACGTGTACACCATGTTGGCTCAACAGTAGTTAACCAAGGTTAGCTATATGAACACTCTCATATCAACCTTATTCATCTTAACCATAACTAGTTCAAATGACTCAAATGAAACTAGTTAAAGAGTTGTTCAATTACTATATTCTCAAAGATGTATACAAGAACACAATTTAAGCAAAAATCGGTTTGATTCACTCGAATCAATCATGAACATTATATCCACGGTTTACAAAGAATTCATTCCTTAATATATATGTATTTGTTCATAACAAAACCGATTTTAGAACTTTAACCATTCAAGTATGCAAACGGGTACGCATACTTGAATAATCGGACCAAGTTTGGTTTTCGCCAGTATGCGAAGGGGTACGCATACCTCCAAACCCAACAGAAAATTCCGGACACAAACCTACACCAGTATGCGTACGGGTACGCGCACTTAGGTTCATGGACTTCTCAAACCAACAGGTACGCATACGGGTATGCATACTATGGTTCCCGGACATGGATCACATATGTGCAAGAGTGCACAACATGTTTATAATCCAATGTTGGTTAAGTGTTCTAAACTCTTATTTCAATCATTGAAACTTTCTTAGAGGATGATAATAGCCGTTTTCACACACTATTATCATCAAAGCAATTTTCAAGTTATTGAAATAATCATAACGAAACATTCCAAGTCTACACCAAATGATTGTATCACACAAACCATGTAAGATGTTACTCGGCAATTTTCACATGATCATATTTTGACTTTCTTCAAGAATATAAGATGAACTTGGTTGAAGCGAAAGCTTACCAACACATATTTCGAGAAATATGTAAGCGAGTTAAACTCAGCTCGAAATCTCAAATGTGTATAATTGAAAACCATATAGTAATACGACTTATGTCTCAATATAGGAGATAGAGTAGAAATAGACTTTCCAAGTGATAGATGAGTTTTAGTCTCCACATACCTTTTGTTGATGAAGTTCCACAAGATCGCCTTAGTAATTCTTCGTTTTCATTTGATGAACGCCGTGAAGTTTAATGCTCAACTAAACAATCTATCCTAGTCCGAGACATCACTATAAGTAGACTAAAAATAAAGACTTATAGTTTTTATCACTAACATTGACAAACAAGCTTGAGATAGCAACGCTTGCGAGTTCGACCGAGCAGTGCTCTAACAATCTCCCCCTTTGTCAATTTTAGTGACAAAACTATCAATACATATGGATTACAAAATAAATAAACTTTGTATCTTTTCATCCAAATGCTTGATCTCCTTGGTTCTTCAACATTACTCGAAATATTCGTCACTTCAAAGTACTCCAATGATTCCAAATGTGTTCAATTCAGCATCATTGTTGTTGAAGATCCGTAGCTATAACAATGAGAAAACAGTTGCTCTCAATCATTGTTATACAATGTCATAGTATCGTTATACAGCATCAAAGTCCAATTGTATCACAACTTTGACAACAATACTATGGTGATATGTATCACTCCCCCTTAGTCAATACTTCATCTCAACATGAAAACCACTCCCCCTTATATAATGATCCGTAAACCATATGTATTTGTAGTGTGAACTACACATTAATGCTCCTCCTTTTTGTCAATATAAATTGGCAAAGGTACGAAAACTAGTGGGATCCTCATGAAATTTTTATAGAGATACTTCATGACCAAAATAGAAAAACATACCAACTTGTTTCGATGATTCCACATAGTCGAAACTTAGTGTATTCATCAAGGAGTTTATAAAGATACAAGATAACTCCTACAATATTCCACAGCCACACTCCCCACAAAGATTTGACAATTTAGCACAAGTTCAATTAAGAACTCTCCCCCATAAAATGTCATTCCCGAAAGAACAACAAGATCAACCTTACTTTCACAAGAAAAGAAGGATTTCTTTGGACATTAACAAATCACATGAAAACATGAATTTGTATCCAAAAAACACAATTGAATTAACCACAAGGAAAATGATCAATTCAATTGGCCATGCTCAACATAAGAGAACTTACGGAGCAACACAGTATATACACAAAGATGTGGATCAGGGAAGGACCAATACTGCGGAATAAACAAAGATTCATTCTATTTTTCATCACTATTTGCACAATGACATATAATAGACTTAATCTTTGTAAACAAAAGTTCATCCTTTCTTCCATCAATATTTGCATAATGACATAAAAGGCTTAACTTTTGTAGTCAAAAGTTCATTCTATCTTTTATCAATACTTTCATACTGACATGTAATAGAGATAACTTTTGAACAAGTATGGGACAGTCAAGGTTCACGGACGTAAACAACATATCCCATAACAATTTGCAATATATAAAACCATAAGGATTAATACTGCAAAAATCATCTTCCAAATAAACTATAGAATTTAAATAAATAAATCAAAAATCATTGCAAGATGAAAAACGTTGGCAATAGCTATGTGTACTCACAATAATGGTTATTCCAAACCCTAGTTATCCTTCTTAAAACACAAGAATAAATTCTCATAAGAAGTTTCCTAGATATTAAGACCTCTAAAAAATTATTTATCGTCCCCGAACTCCTTGTCGTCAACAGCCATAGGAACATAAGGTTCATGAAGAAATGATTTAATTCCAACAAACCTTTTAGACTGATGTCGAACCAGGTCCTTCTGAATTTCGAGAGTTCTTACAACAAAATCCTTTATTTCCTGAATCTCCTTTCTTGTTTCCTTCAACTCTTCAAGAATCCCAGAGAACTTCTGTTGATTAGACGGAACAACTCTTGGTTTTCTTACATTCCTCTTTTTTATTTTCAAAGTTGAAGATACGGGAGATTTATCTTTTTTCTTCATGATTGATGGCTTAACAATCATATTAACATCTTTTCCATCAGAAGACATAATGCTTGGAATCTCCATACACGTATGAGATTGTGGGAGGAATTCACAAATCAGACTCAACAAGCAGTCTTGAGATAAAAAGAGTTTTTCAGAGAAGGAAAAAGGAATGTAGGGTTACGGAACCTTTAAACACACAAGTTCACGTACACATAACTCTCAACCCTAAATAGGGTAGAATTGTCGAGAATAACCCTCTTTTATTGATTAAACAGGGAAGTTCCTTTCAATATCAATTAGATATGAAAAGAAGAACGAATTCTAGACTTGCTTATCATAGCAAAACTAAAAAGTAGAAAAACAGAACAAAAAATATCTTTCCCTAAAGCCTGAGGTGTGCACAATCTTATCTCTTTTTATCAGGCACATGAGACAAGATGCACAAACCAACATAATCAAGTTGTGCTGGGGTGAACAATAATCTGTCCACCATAACCTTTTCGAAAGAAATTCATAGATCCCTGTTTCACAGAATGTTTAGACCATAATTTTTCCTCTATTGGTCTAGTATTTTCTTTGGAAACTAACTTCTTTGAAGAGGGAATGAGTTTACATACCTCTGATGATTTTTGAACAAGTTTGAGCTTGTTAGCTAATTGATTTGCTCTTCGTTGAAGTTTGTTGACGTATCTTATTTTGTGTTTGTACTTGCAACACTTTGAGAGTTCATGACCTCTGAGAGAACAATAAGAGCATGTCAACATGGAAGATGATCCATATGCCCGAGATGTGTAAGCTGCTAGACACATAGTGGAACCTGAAACATCAGAAGAGGTGTTTCCAGTAGAAATAGATAGATCCATTTTTTCTTCCAGACCAGTTGAGATTTCTTCTGAAAGAATATCAAGATTGATGTATGTATTGCTACAGTTATCAAAATCAATATTTTCACAAAGAAGTGCAACACTTGACTTTTCGTCTTCATTAGAATCATAGTTGTCAGACATTTCATCAAGAGTTGCAGTTAGACCTTTGTTCCCAGTGTATTTTCTACGATTTGGACACTCATTTACAAAATGACCAAAACCTTTACACTTAAAGCACTGTGGCATATCCTCGTTATCAGTTTCATCGGTATCCCTGTTTTTAGGAGGAACACGATTATGAGGTTTAACTGATGAATTAGGTATATCTCTGGAGAACCGTTTACTTCTCTTCAAAAGAAGATCCCTAAACTGTCTTGTGATCAGGGAGATTGACTTGTCAAGATCATCATCTGATGAATCAGCCTCAGAAACATCATCTTCAGAGATGCAAACACTCTTACTTTTGTCAAGTAATTTAGTGTTCTTTTGTGCTTTGAAAGCAACATCCTTTTCGGATTTGGATGTATGCTCATGATCAAAGATCTTTAACTTCCCAACCAACGTATTTCTGGAAAGAGTTTCAAGGTTATTTCCATCAACGATGGCATGCTTCTTAGAATTGTATCTGGATGGTAACGATCTGAGAATTTTCATCAAAATGTTCTTTTCAGGAATAGTCTTACCCAATGCAAAAGATGCATTAACAATTTCAGACACTTTGTGATTAAACTCATCAAATGAATCTGCATCTGCCGTACGAAAGTTTTCCCAATCAGAATTTAGGTTTTGAAGCCTATCTTCCTTTTCACAGGTATTCCCTTCAAATACGGTTTCTAAGATATCCCAAGAATCTTTAGACGTTGTGCAAGTAGTCACATGATGCTGGAGCTCTGGGGTAATGGCATGAATGATAGCATTTAACCCGTCAGAATTTTCCTTTGCAGCGAGAATCTCGGCAGGTTCATATGCACCAATATCCTTTGGAACTATTGCATCGCCTTCTGCAACAACCGGGGGATTATAGCCATTAACAACATAAACCCATGATTGAAAATCACGCGCTTGAAGAAAGGCACGCATAGCAATTTTCCTCCATAAGTATTTTGAGGCAAAGAAGACTGGTGGTACGTTTATGGAGATAGCACTTCTGTCCAAATTCAAATCGCTACAAACACAGACTTATGAAGTCTTTAATGTGTTTGCCTGCTCTGATACCAATTGAAAAAATGGGGGTCTAACAACCACACCCAATATTTCGTTTGGCAATCTGAATAGACAAACTCCAATATACTTTCAAGAGAATCAACTAGACAGTCAGACTCAATCAGGAGAAAAGTATATCAAAGAGTTTTATATCTCTATCTCTTAATTCAATCCGCAATCAGCAAATAGAAATTTGCCAGCCAGATTGAATATAAGATAAATAACTTGAACTGTACCAAAGACCAATGTTCAAGGATCAATCAATTTCAATCAACAACCAAAGATTGGATTTCCCAATTGATTAATTCAACGCACAACCTGTGATATTTCAATTATATAACAAAATATAATGTGGAAAATAAATAACACAGACACCAGAAGTTTTTTTAACGAGGAAACCGCAAATGCAGAAAAACCCCGGGACCTAGTCCAGATTTGAACACCACATTGTATTGAGTCGCTACAGACACTAGCCTATTACAAAGCTAACTTCGGTCTGGAATGTAATTGAACCCTAATCAATCTCACACTGATTCAAGGTACAGTCGTGCTCCTTACGTCTTTGATCCCAGCAGGATACTACGCACTTGATTCCCTTAGCTGATCTCACCCACAACCAAGAGTTGCTACAACCCAAAGTCGAAGACTTGATAAACAAATCTGTATCACACAGAAAAGTCTATTGGTCTGTATTCCACAGATATACCTACGAGTTTTGTTCCGTCTTTTGATAAATCAAGGTGAACAGGAACCAATTGATATACCGGACTTATATTGTTAGAGCATTGCTCGGTCGAAATCGCAAGCATTGCTATCTCAAGCATGTTTGTCAATATTAGTGATCAGAACTATAAGTCTTTATTTCTAGTCTACTTATAGTAATGTCTCGGACTAAGATAGATTGTGTAGTTGAGCATTAGACTTCACGGCGTTCATCAATTGAAGACGAAGAAATACTTAGGAGAGCTTGTGGAACTTCATCAACAAAAGGTATGTGGAGACTAAAACTCATCTATCACTTGGAAAGTCTATTTCTACTATATCTCCTATATTGAGACAATAGTCGTATTACTATATAGTTGTCGATTATACACATTTGAGATTTTGAGCTGAGTTTAACTCGCTTACATATTTCTCGGAATATGTGTTGGTAAGCTTTCGCTTCAACCAATTTCATCTTATATTCTTGATGAAAGTCAAAAGATGATCATGTGAAAATCGTCGAGTAAAATCTTACATGGTTTGTGTGATACAATCATTTGGTGCAGACTTGGATTGTTTCGTATGATTATTTCAATAACTTGAAAATTGCTTTGATGCTAATAGTGTGTGAAAACGGCTATTGTCATCCTCTAAGAAGGTTTCAATGATTGAAATAAGAGTTTAGAATACTTAACCATCATTGGATTATAAACATAGTGTGCATTCTTGCATATATGTGATCCATGGCAAGAACTAAAGTATGCATACTCGTATGCGTACTTGTAGTTGTGAAATTCCGTGTACCAAGTACACATACCGGTACGCATACTTGTGTAAGGTATAGGTCCGGGAATTTCTGCTGGGATTTGGAAGTGTACTAAGTATGCGTTCCCGTTTGCATACTGGCGAACCCAAACTCAGACCGGCTACTTAAGTATGCATACCCGTTTGCATACTTGAGTGGTTAAAGTTCTAAAATTGGTTGGCTCATGAACTAATACATTTATATATTAAGGAATGCATTCTTTGCAAACCGTGGCTATAATGTTCATGAATTGATTCGAGTGAATCAAACCGATTTTTCTTCAATTGTGTTCTTTTATACTTCTATGAGAATATAGCAATTGAACAACTCTTTAACTAGTTTCATTTGATTCATTTGAACTAGTTATGGTTAAGATGAATAAGGTTGATATGCAAGTGTTCATATAGCTAACCTCGGTTAACTACAGTTGAGCAAACATGGTGTACACATTTAGGTATGGTTACTAAACCTAAATGAGGGTACATTTCATTTGTGTATAACAAGCTAAGTTCGATCTAACGGTTGAAATATATTAGATTGAATCTAATCAGGTTTTCATCTAACGGTGAATATTGAATGTTTTGTTACCAAGGTAACTTAGATTGCAAACCCTGATTTGAAAAACTATATAAAGGAGAACTTTAGCAACTGGGAAACCTAATCCCCATACCTCCTGTGTGATACCAGTTGTATAAGTTAGAGTAGATTCTCCTTTAACCTTAGGTTTTTCACGAAACCCTGTAGGTTAACGACTTAAAGACTTCATTGGGATTGTGAAGCCAGACCCAACTATTTTCTATGTAGTTGCGTGATCTGATCTTGCTGTTTCTATCGTGTTTTAGTACTATCTTCTTTAAGATTAGCTTGAGATTTAATCTCCGATAGGCAAGATAAAAAGTAGTCACAAACATCTTCGTCTCATCGTTTGTGATTCCACATATCTTGTTTCGCTACCATACGATTAAGATTATTGTGAGGTGATTGATATTTCTAGGCTATTCTTCGAGAATATAAGTCCGATATATTAATTGGTTCCTTTTCACCTTGATTTATAAAAGGACGGAACAAAACTCGTAGGTATTTCTATGGGAGTCAGATTTATCTATTCAATAGACTTTTCTGTGTGAGACAGATTTGTTGATCAAGTCTTCGATTTTGGGTCGTAGCAACTCTTGGTTGTGGGTGAGATCAGCTAAGGGAATAAAGTGCGTAGTATCTTGCTGGGATCAGAGATGTAAGGAGCGCAACTGTACCTTGAATCAGTGTGAGATTGATTAGGGTTCAACTACAGTCCAGTCCGAAGTTCATTGGTAGTAGGCTAGTGTCTGTAGCGGCTTAATACAGTGTGGTGTTCAAATCTGGACTAGGTCCCGAGGTTTTTCTGCATTTGCGGTTTCCTCGTTAACAAAACTTCTGGTTTCTGTGTTATTTCTTTTCCGCATTATATTTTGTTATATAATTGAAATATCACAGGTTGTGCGTTAAGATCGATCAATTAGATTATCCAACCTTTTGTTGTTGATTTAAATTGATTGACACTTAAACATTGGTCTTTGGTACCATTCAAGTTATTTCTATTATATTCAATCAGGCTCGCAAATTCCTATTTGCTGATTGCGGATTGAATTGAGAGATAGAGATATAAAACTCTTTGATATACTTTTCTCTAGATTGGGTATGACTCTCTAGTTGATTCTCTTAAAAGTATATTGGAGTTTGTCTATTCAGATTATCAAACAAAATATTGGGTGTGGTTGTTAGACCCTCGCTTTTTCAATTGGTATCAGAACAGGCAAACACATTTAAGATCTCATAAGTCTGTGTTTGTAGCGATTCTATTATGGACGAGTCTATCTCTAATAACGTATCAGTTCAGAAATTACCAGATGATTCTGAAAGCTTGGATTCACCTAAGAGAACTATCATATCTAAGTCAATATCTAAACATTCTCTTGATGTAAAAACTTTTGATTGGGAAACACTCCTAAAAGAACAGTTGGATGAACTTTCTGATGAAGGTGATTCCGATATTGATAGAGATGTTGATGAGGAAGTCTCAGAGTATGTTAAGTTTTTGGATTTGTTGAAAATGAAGAAGATTACAACTTCTCATGTCACACCTCTTCTGACTCCTCTCTGTCGAAAAAACAAGAAACTGAAAAGGATTTACGGAGGTCTTTATGGTCGGAATCGCTCTTTCGAATCGGTCCTCACAGATACCGAGGAAAACCTGAGTAGAAAGTCACTTGAATGTGATCGTGTTTATCAAAAATACTTCTTTTTGGAAGAGAAACTTGTAGAAATTGAAGGAAGAATTAACTCTCAGCAAGCAAGTTTTGATGACAGAGAAAACGTTTTTCTCGCTCGAGAAAAACGCATTGAGGATGATTTAGTTGCTGCGCTTGATAAAATTAAGATGTTGGAAGATGACTTGAAAAAGTTCAATACTAATTCAATCAAATTAACCACTATGCTGGGAGCAAGTAAAAATCATCGTGATACACGAGGATTGGGCTATAAGGGAATATATGCTACAAGTATTAGCAAAGAGGTAAAATTTGTCAAGGCTAGTAATTCTTCTCAACAAAAGGTTTCCACTGATGGAAAAAGTGAAATACCTTCACCGGCAGTTAAGGTTCAAAAGTGCAAAGTATATCAACCTCCAAAGTCAGCACACATGGATCGAGGTAAGAACATTCCTTATGTTTGCCACTATTGCGGAAATAAAGGTCACCTGGAAAGGAGATGTCGTTTCCGTATAAGGAATGAGAAACTTCATGATGTTCTTTTGTGGGCATCACAAGAAGTTGTAAAACCAAGATCATATGTTAAGACTAATCCCCTTAACATTACAGGTTGTAACTGTCCAACCTTTAGGCAAATGAATCAGTGCTGTGATAAACCTAGTTTTTCCTATAAACGTCATACGAAGCTTTTTCACAATCGTAATGGTTATCAAAAGGATAACTTCGTAAAGGCGAAGACAAGATCCGATGCTCCCAGTTGGAGAAAGACTAACTTGCAAAAGAATAGTCAATCCGATTCTCTTCCGAGAATTCTAGAAGAGAGTAATGGGAAGAAGGTTACGATTGTTCCTAAACGCACTCAAAAGTGGATACCAAAGAAAGTCAATGATGTTTTGAGTGTGAAAAGGAATGATCTCCAAGAAAAGTTCATGACTATGGAGAAGGCAGTATCCATGATGTTGGAACTTAAAAGTTTCTTTGGAAAAATGGATTTGGATGTGAAAGGTTCTAAAAGCGATCTCTTTCATGATAATCCAAAAGTCACTTGTGGTGAGCAAGAAATTGTTCACCTCAACACAACTTGATTGTGTTGTAAGTGCATCCTCACCAAGGAATGCCCTACTATGTATACGGTAAGGGAAGCACGAGAATTGGGGCACACAGATTATGTTCGGTAAGGCTGTAGAATTCGATTGGATTCTTCTAAAAAGGTATTCTATAAACTTGAGCAATATTTGTGTTTTTATTTGCTTAGAGTACTTATAATGATCCATGTACCTTTCTTATCGTTCATTTCTACCTAACTTGATCAGTGTTTAAGGTTTTTATATGTTTAGGTTTGAAAATAGTAGTTCGGGATGTTTGGACTTCATGGTACACATACCAGGTATGCATACCATCATTTAAAATCAAAATCCAGGGATTTTAGTACCCATACCCGTTTGCATACTGCTCCAGGTCACGAAAATTCGTTTGCAAACCCGTATGCATACTGGCCTGTAGACTTCGACATTCGGTAAACTCGTTTTGGCCGCAACTTCTTCGTACGAACTCGGAATGACCTTATTCTTTTTGCATTCTCTTCCTATTTGAATTATATTCAAAATGGTGATGATAATTATTGGAGTTGGATGAGTTAAGAGTGGTATTTGTCCCATCTCTTGTTTTTGAGTGTTGTGCTCCGTTTCGTCGCACTTGTTCCACTTCTCTTGGACTTGGGCACTTGGATTCTTGGAGTACTACTCTTCTAAGCTCATTTGTAGCTTTTACAAGAATGTTTTTGGTGAATTACAAAGAAGGAAGTTCAAGAATGGGCAGTAGTACGCATTACTATGGGATGGGCACAATTATCTTATGTGAACTATGATGCATGGTCTTTATTGACTTTGTATGTTCTTATTTGTTAAGAAAATCTTTTTATACGCCTTTGGTAGCTATTATTAGTGTAAATCCGTGCGAAAAAAAATTTATTCTACCTTCTAAGGACAAAGATTGATTTTTGCAGTATTAATTCTTATGGTTTTATATATTGCAAATTGTTATGGGATATGTTGTTTACGTCCGTGAACCTTGACTGTCCCATACTTGTTCAAAAGTTAACTCTATTATATGTCGGTATGAAAGTATTGATAAAAGATAGAATGAACTTTGACTACAAAAGTTAAGCCTTTTATGTCATTATGCAAATATTGATGGAAGAAAGGATGAACTTTTGCTTACAAAGATTAAGTCTATTATATGTCATTGTGCAAATAGTAATGAAAAATAGAATTAATCTTTGATTATTCCGCAATATTGGTCTTTCCCTGATCCACATCTTTGTGCTTATACTGTGTTGCTCCGTAAGTTCTCTTATGTTGAGCATGACCAATTGAATTGATCATTTTCCTTGTGGTTAATTCAATTGAGAGTTTTTGATGCAAATTCATTTCTTATGTGATTTGTTAATGTCCAAAGAAATCCTTCTATTCGTGTAAAAGTAAGGTCTCTCTTGTTTTTCTTTCGGGAATGAAATTTTATGGGGGAGAGTTCTTAATTGAACTTGTGCTTAATTGCCAAATCTTTGTGGGGAGTGCGGCTGTGGAATATTGTAGGGGTTATCTTGTATCTTTATGAACTCCTTGATGAATGCATTTAGTTTCGGCTATTTGATGGCATCTAAACAAGTTGATATGTTGTTCTCTTTTGGTCATGAAGTATCTCTATGAAAATTTCATTAGGATCCCACTAGTTTTCGTACCTTTGCCAATTTATATTGACAAAAAAGGGTGAGAATTAATGTGTAGTTCACACTACAAATACATATGGTTTACGGATCATTATGTAAGGGGGGGTGTTTTTCATGTTGAGATGAAGTATTGACTAAGGGGGAGTGATACATATCACCATAGTATTGTTGTAAAAGTTGTGATACAATTGGACTTTGATGCTGTATAATGATACTATGATAATGTATAATAATGATTGAGAGCAACTATTTTCTCATTGTTATAGCTACGGATCTTCAACAACAATGATGCGGAATTGAACACATTTGGAATCATTGGAGTACTTGGAAGTGACAAAGATTTCGAGTAATGTTGAAGAACCAAGGAGATCAAGCATTTGATTGAGAAGCTAAAAAGTTTATTTATTTTGTAATCTATATGTATTGATAGTTTTGTCACTAAAATTGACAAAGGGGGAGATTGTTAGAGCACTGCTCGGTCGAACTCGCAAGCGTTGTTATCTCAAGCTTGTTTATCAATATTAGTGATCAGAACTATAAGTCTTGATTTCTATTCTATTTATAACAATGTCTCGGACTAAGATAGATTATGTAGTTGAGCATTAGACTTCACGGCGTTCATCAATTAAAGACGAATGACTACTAAGGAGAGTTTGTGGAACTTCTTCAATAAAAGGTATGTGGAGACTAAAACTCATCTATCACTTGGAAATTCTATTTCTACTCTATCTCCTATATTGAGACAAAAGCCGTGTTACTATATAGTTGTCGATTATACACATTTGAGATTTCGAGCTGAGTTTAACTCGCTTACATATTTCTCGGAATATGTGTTGGTAAGCTTTCGCTTCAACCAAGTTCATCTTATATTCTTGACAAAAGTCAAAAGATGATCATGTGAAAATCGCCGAGTAACATCTTACATGGTTTGTGTGATACAATCATTTGGTATAGACTTGGAATGTTTCGTTATGATTATTTCAATAACTTGAAATTTGCTTTGATGCTAATAGTGTGTGAAAACGGCTATTGTCATCCTCTAAGAAAGTTTCATTGATTGAAATAAGAGTTTAGAATACTTAACCATCATTGGATTATAAACATAGTGTTCATTCTTGCATGTATGTGATCCATGACCGGAACTAAAGTATGTATACCTGTATACGTACTTGTTGTTGTGAAATTTTGTGTACCAAGTACACATACCGGTACACATGCTTGCGTAAGGTATAGGTCCGGGAATTTCTGCTGGAATTTGGAAGTGTACTAAGTATGCGTACCCGTTTGCATACTGGCGAACCCAAACTCAGACCGGCTACTTAAGTATGCGTACCCGTTTGCATACTTGAGTGGTTAAAGTTCTAAAATCGGTTTGCTCATTAACTAATACATTTATATATTAAGGAATGCATTCTTTGCAAACCGTAGCTATAATGTTCATGAATTGATTCGAGTGAATCAAACCAATCTTGCTTCAATTGTGTTCTTGTATACTTCTATGAGAATATAGCAATTGAACAACTCTTTAACTAGTTTCATTTGAGTCATTTGAACTAGTTATGGTTAAGATGAATAAAGGTGTATATGAGAGTGATCATATAGCTAACCTCGGTTGAGCCAACATGGTGTACACGTTTAGGTATGGTTACTAAACCTAAATGAGGGTACATTTCATTTGTGTATAACAAGCTAAGTTCGATCTAACGGTTGAAAGATATTAGATTGAAGCTAATCAAGTTTTCATCTAACGGTGAATATTGAATGATTTGTTACCAAGGTAACTTAGATTGCAAACCCTGATTTGAAAACTATATAAAGGAGAACTCTAGCAACTGGGAAACTAATCCCCACACCTCCTGCGTGATACTAGTTTCCACTAGAGTCGATTCTCCTTTAACCTTAGGTTTTTCACGAAACCATATAGGTTAACGACTTAAAGACTTCATTGAGATTGTGAAGCAAGACCCAACTATTTTCTCTGTAGTTGCGTGATCTGATCTTTCTGTTTCTATCATGTTTTAGTACTATCTTCTTTAAGATTGGCTCGAAATTTAATCTCCGATAGGCAAGATAAAAAGTAATCACAAATTTCTTCGTCTCATCGTTTGTGATTCCACAATATCTTGTTTTTCTACCTTACGATTAAGATTATTGTGAGGTGATTGATATTTCTAGGCTGTTCTTCGGGAATATAAGTCCGGTATATCAATTGGTTCCTTTTCACCTTGATTTATCAAAAGACGGAACAAAACTCGTAGGTATTTCTGTGGGAGACAGATTTATCTATTCCTATAGACTTTTCTTTGTGAGACAGATTTATTTATCAAGTCTTCGACTTTGGGTCGTAGCAACTCTTGGATGTGGGTGAGATCAGCTAAGGGAATCAAGTGCGTAGTATCCTGCTGGGATCAAAGATGTAGGGAGCGCAACTGTACCTTGAAGGGTTGGTCTTAAGAAGGGAAGCAAAAAAAGTATTGCAATTGGAGTATATGATGTGCGAATACTGTATTGTCATTGAAAAATGATATAAATTTTTTGGACGTCTTGCTGTGAAGGTACTATGTTAAAGATGTCTATGTATAAGACCGAAAGAAAGCTAAATAAGGTAAAGATGAGACTTGTTTGTGTAAGTTTTAGATCTCTTTGTGAATAAGTTGAGTAACTTATTTATAGTAGTTGTAGCATACAATGATCTCGTAAGTGGTGTAAGTTATGGAAGGGTAGAAGAGTGGTGAGTTCATGAGTGACAGTTACGCGCCCACTACTCTCTATGCTTCTTCAATTGTTCACACGACTTAGTTACCTTCCCATCATGAGTGTATTACCATACTGCACTTGTTGTAAACCGCCAGAATAAAATTCTAGTGAATATCCCCAATGTGACATATTTGATGTCTCGTAAAAGGTTAATAGTAAAATTTATGTACTGCTATTATTATTGTTTAACTCATGATAATGACTTTATGAGGCCAGATGCTCAGTTTAATTAGGTGGACTAACTAGTATCAAGTATCATGAGAATAATAAGTCTAGTATCGACTTGGTGAATTTAGTAAGTCTTATAGCAGACCATGAAAATTGGTGAAAGATTAAGCTCAGAGAATGCCGATTGTGGGAATTGGATGGCATGAGGATGCCACAGCTAATACGAGATTCCAGTCGTGCGCATTAAGGAAGATACGTACCCATTAATTTAACAATGTTGGTAATTACCTCAGATGAGAAACTCACTTTGTTAAATATTTACGACTCAAAGGAGATAACTCATACACTGAGAGATGCGCACGTGAGAGAGACCTGGAGTTTGGTATTGCTCCAAGAATAAGAGGCAGTGGGTATCAGTGTTAGGCTAGCACTAAGGTAATAGTAGGATAGAGCCATAGTTTAAGTTGGTGTTGGGGTTTCCTAGCGACAAGAGACCGGGGCTCTAGCACCTAAGGTAGGTTGTTGGCACTGGGTTCATCCCAGCGCCGTGAGAATTTTAGGTTGAGAGGCAAGGGATAAGTTGGCACTGGCCCTGAAAAGTCTATGCTAGCCTTGCAATGCGAATGAGTGAATGGTCAATTCTCTTCATGTTATTCGCACTTGGTGCATTTGTTAGAGCACTGCTCGGTCGAACTCGCAAGCGTTGCTATCTCAAGATTGTTTGTCAATGTTAGTGATCAAAACTATAAGTCTTGATTTCCAGTCTACTTATAGTGATGTCTCGGACTAGGATATATTGTGTAGTTGAGCATTAGACTTCACGACGTTCATCAATTGAAGACGAAGAACTACTAAGGAGAGCTTGTGAAACTTAATCAACAAAAGGTATGTGGATACTAAAACTCATCTATCACTTGGAAAGTCTATTTCTACTCTATCTCTTATATTGAGACAAAAGTCGTATTACTATATAGTTTTTCGATTATGCACATTTGAGATTTTGAGCTGAGTTTAACTTGCTTACATATTTCTCGAAATATATGTTGGTAAGATTTCGCTTCAACCAAGTTCATCTTATATTCTTGACGAAAGTCAAAAGATGATCATGTGAAAATTGTCGAGTAACATCTTACATGGTTTGTGTGATGCAATCATTTGATGTAGACTTGGAATGTTTCGTTATGATTATTTCAATAACTTGAAAATTGCTTTGATGCTAATAGAGTGTGAAAACGGCTATTGTAATCCTCTAAGAAAGTTTCAATGATTGAATTAGAGTTTAGAACACTTAACTATTATTGGATTATAAACATAGTATGCATTCTTGCATGTATGTGATCCATGACCGGAACTATAGTATGCATACCCGTATGCGTACCTGTTAGTTGTGAAATTCCGAGTACTTAAGTACACATACCTGTACACGTACTGGCGAAGGGTTTGGGTCCAGAAATTTCTGCTGTGTTAGGAAGTATGCGTACCCGTTTGCATACTGGCGAACCAAAACTCAAACCGGCTACTTTAAGTATGCGTACCCGTTTGCATACTTGAGTGGTTAAAGTTCTAAAATTGGTTTGTTCATGAACTAATAAGGAATGCATTATTTGCAAACCGTGTCTATAATGTTCATGAATTGATTTGAGTGAATCAAACTGATTTTGCTTCAATTGTGTTCTTATATACTTCTATGAGAATATAGCAATTGAACAACTCTTTAACTAGTTTCATTTGAGTCATTTGAACTAGTTGTGGTTAAGATGAATAAGGTTGATATGAGAGTGTTCATATAGATAACCTTGGTTAACTACTGTTGAGCCAACCTAGTGTACACGTTTAGGTACGGTTACTCAAATCTAAATGAAGGTACATTTCATTTGTGTATAACAAGCTAAGTTCGATCTAACGGTTGAAAGATATTAGCTTGAGTCTAATCATGTTTTTATTTAACGGTGAATAATGAATGCTTTGTTACCAAGGTAACTTAGATTGGAAACCCTGATTTGAAAACTATATAAAGGAGAAATCTAGCAACTGGGAAACCTAATCCTCACACCTCCTGTGTGATACTAGTTGCCACTAGAGTCGATTCTCCTTTAACCTTAGGTTTTTCACGAAACCCTGTAGGTTAACGACTTAAAGACTTCATTGGGATTGTGAAGCCATACCCAACTATTTTCTCTGTAGTTGCGTATTTTTATATTGCCATGTTCTATCGTATTAAGTTCTATCTTCTCTAAGATTTGCTCGAGATTGATTCTCCGATAGGCAAGATAAAAAGTAGTCACAAACATCTTCGTCTCATCGTTTGTGATTCCATAATATCTTGTTTCGCTACCATACGATTAAGATTATTGTGAAGTGATTGATAATACTAGGCTGTTCTTCGGGAATATAAGACAATTGGTTCCTGTGCACCTTTATTTATCAAAAGACGGAACAAAACTCGTAGGTATTTATGTGGGAGACAGATTTGTTTATCAAGTCTTCGACTTTGGGTCGTAGCAACTCTTGGTTGTGGGTGAGATCAGCTAAGGGAATCAAGTGCGTAGAATTCTGTTGTGGTTCAAAGACCTAAGGAGCACAACTTTACCTTTATTAGTGTGAGATTGATTAGGGCTCAACTACATTCCAGTCCAAAGTTCATTGGTAGTAGGCTAGTGTCTGTTGCGGCTTAATACAGTGTGGTGTTCGAAGCTGGACTAGGTCCCGGGGTTTTTCTGCATTTACGGTTTTCCTCGTTAACAAAATTCTGGTGTCTGTGTTATTTCCTTTCCGCATTATTTTTTTTTTTATAATAGAAATATCACAGGTTGTGCGTTAAGATCAATCAATTGTGAATCCAACCTTTGGTTTTTGATTATATTGATTGACACTTGAACATTGGTCTTTGGTACCGTTCAAGTTGTTTCACATAATAATCAGGCTCACGGATTTCTATCTGTTTGATTTGCTGATTACATTGTGAAACAGAGATATAACCTCTTTGATATACTTTGTTCTAGATTGAGTCTGACTGTCTAGGATATTCTATTGAAAGTATATTGGAGTTTGTCTATTCAGATTGCCGAAAGAAATATTGGGTGTGGTTGTTAGGCTCCCGCTTTTCACTTTGTATCAGAGCAGGCAACCACATTTAAGACCTCATAAGTCTGTGTTTGTAGCGATTTGAATATGGACAGAAGTGTTATCTCTGATAAACGCATCACCAGAAACAAGAGTTTTGTTTCTATGAAATCTATTAAAGAGAAAGATTTGTCAATCTCGAATATAGACGAACCTAGTGCTCCAACGAAACAGACTTCCATTGACAAATATTACCCGGATTACCTTACTGACGAGTCTGACTCTGAAGTTGAAAGGGAAGCAGCCAAAGAGAGTGCAGTAATTTTAAAAATTGTTAGAATCCAGGATGATGATGTCAACCGGTTGAAACACAAAGTCAATGTGTTTAGAGCACTACTCGGTCGAACTCGCAAGCGTTGCTATCTCAAGCTTTTTTGTTAAGTTTAGTTGCCAAAACTATAAGTCTTGATTTCTAGTCTACTTATAGCTAAGTCTCGGATTAGGGTAGTAAGTTTACTTGAGCCTTAGACCCCACGGCGTTCATCGAATGAAGACGAAGAACTACTCAAGGGAACTTGTGGAACTTCATCAACAAAAGGTTTTTGGAGACTTGAACTTATCTATCACTCAAAAGTCTATCTATTCTATCTCCTATTTGAGACAAAGTCGTATTGCTATATAGACTTCAATTATACACATTTGCTATTTCGACCCGAGTCTATCTCGCTTATCTATTTCTCGAAATATGTGTTGGTAAGCTTTCGCTTTAGCCAAGTTCATCTTTACTCGTGACGAAAGTCATGTTGATTATTTCAATAACTTGAAAATCGCTTTGATGAAAATAGTTTGTGAATAACAACTATTTTAACATCCTCTAAGAAAGTTTCAATGATTGAAATGAGAGTTTAGAACAAGTAACCATGTTTGGATATAAACATAGTGTGTTCTCACATTTGTGTAAAAATCCAAAACCGGGAACCCAAAGTATGCATACCCGTACGCGTACTGGCGGTTGTTGGAAATCCGGGTAAGTATGCGTACCCGGCGGAAGTTTCACGTCCGTGAATTTATGCTGGATTTTGGAAGTGAAAAACAAACTAAATCCGGTTACTTAAGTACGCGTACCCGTTTGCATACTTAAGTAGGTTACTTTCTAAAATCGGTTTGTTCATGAACTAAAACATTTATATAATAAGGAATGCAATCTTTGCAAACCGTGGCTATAATGTTCATGAATTGATTCGAGTGAATCAAAATCGATTTTGCTTCGATTGTGTCTTGTATACTTATATGAGATCTAAGCAATTGAACAACTCTCCAACTAGTTCATTTGAGTCATTTGAACTAGTTATGGTAAAGATGAATAAGGTTGATATGAAAGTGCTCATATGGCTAACCATTGGTTAACTATTGTTGAACCGACTAAGTGTACACATTTAGGTATGGTTACTCAAACCTAAATGAAGTTACATTTCATTTGTGTATAACAAGCTAAGTTCGATCTAACGGTTGAAAGATATTAGCTTGAATCTAATCAGGTTTTCATCTAATGGTGAATATTGAATGCTTTGTTACCAAGGTTACTTAGATTGCAAACCCTGATTTGAAATCTATATAAAGGAGAACTCTAGCAACTGGGAAACCTAATCCCCACACCTCCTGTGTGATACTAGTTATATAAGCTAGAGTCGATTCTCCTTTAACCTTAGGTTTTTCACGAAACCATGTAGGTTAACGACTTAAAGACTTCATTGGGATTATGAATCCATACCCAACTATTTTCTCTGTAGTTACGTGATATGATCTTGCTGTTTTTATCGTGATTGAGTGCAATCGTAAGATTGGCTTGAGATTTATATCTCCGATAGGCAAGATAGAAAAGTAGTCACAAACACCTTCATCTCATAGTTTGTGATTCCACAATATCTTGTTTCGTTAATCGAT
The DNA here is from genome assembly GCA_023531105.1 of Papaver atlanticum. Taxonomy (NCBI): domain Eukaryota; kingdom Viridiplantae; phylum Streptophyta; class Magnoliopsida; order Ranunculales; family Papaveraceae; genus Papaver; species Papaver atlanticum. Next base: position 1,163,040 of record JAJJMB010017971.1, on the reverse strand, counting down.
TAAGATTATTGTGAGGTGATTGATAATTCTAGGCTGTTCTTATGGAATATAAGTCCGGGTTTTCAATTGGTTCCTGTTCACCTTGATTTATCAAAAGACGGAACAAAAAGTCGTAGGTATATCTGTGGGAGACAGATTTATCTATTCAATAGACTTTTCTGTGTGATACAGATTTGTTTATCAAGTCTTCGACTTTGGGTCGTAGCAACTCTTGAATGTGGGCGAGATCAGCTAAGGGAATCAAGTGCGTAGTATCCTGCTGAGATCAGAGATGTAAGGAGCACGACTGTACCTTGAATCAATGTGAGATTGATTAGGGTTCAACTACATTCCAGACAGAAGTTAGCTTTGTAGTAGGCTAGTGTCTATAGCGGCTTAATATAGTGTGGTGTTCAAATCTGGACTAGGTTCCGGGGTTTTACTGCATTTGCGATTTCCTCGTTAAAAAAACTTCTGGTGCCTGCGTTATTTCTTTTCCGCATTATATTTTGTTATATAATTGAAATATCACAGGTTGTGCGTTGAATCGATCAATTGGTAAATCCAACCTTTGGTTGTTGATTGAAATTGATTGATCCTTGAACATTGGTCTTTGGTACCGTTCAAGTTATTTCTCTTGTATTCAATCAGGCTCGCAAATTCTTATTTGTTTGATTGCAGATTGAATTGAGAATTGAGATATAACTCTTTGATATACTTTTCTTAAGATTGAGTCTAACTGTCTAGTTGATTCTCTTGAAAGTATAGTGGAGTTAGTCCATATAGATTGCTAAGCGAAATATTGGATGAGGTTGTTAGACCCCCGCTTTTTCAATTGGTATCAAAGCAGGCAAACACGTATAAGACCTTATAAGTCTGTGTTTGTAGCAATATGATTACTATGGACGATTATATCTTTAATAACGTACCAGGTCAGAAATTACCAGATATTTTTCAAAGGATTCACCTGAGAGAACTGTCACATCTAAGTCAATATCTAAACATTCTCTGAATGTAGAAACTGTTGATTGGGAAATACGCCTAGAAGAACAGCTGGATGAACTTTCGGATGAAGGTGATTCAGATATCGATAGAGATGTTGACGAGGAAATCTCAGGGTATGTTGAGGTATTAAATTCTTTAGAAAAGAAAAAGATGACAACTTCTCATGTCACACCTCTTCCGATTCCTATATGTCGAGAAAACAAGAAATTGAGAAGGATTTACGGAGGTCTTTATGGTTGGAATCGCTCTTGCGATTCGATCCTCAAAGATTCCGAGGAAAACCTGAGTAGAAAGTCACTTGAATGTAATAATGTTTATCAAAAATACTTCTTGTTAGAAGAGAAACTTGTAGAAACTGAAGCAAGGATTAACTCTCAGCAAGCAGGTTTTGATGACAGAGAAAGCGATTATCTCGCTCGAGAAAAACTCCTTGAGGATGATTTAGCTGATGCTCTTGATAAAATCAAGATGTTAGATGATGACTTGAAAAAGTTCAATACTAGTTCAAGCAAATTAACCACTATAAGGGAATAGATGCTCCAAGTATTAGCAAAGAGGTAAAAAAATTCAAGGCTAGTGATACTTATCAACAAAAGGTTTCCATTGATGGAAAAAGTTAAACACCTTCACGAGAAGTTAAGGTTTGAAAGAGAAAAGTATATCAACCTCCAAAGTCAGCACACACGAATCGAGGTAAGAACATTCCTTATGTTTGCCACTATTGCGGAAATAAAGGTCACATGGAAAGGAGATGTCGTTTCCGTATAAGGAATGAGAAACTTCATGATGTTCTTATTTGGGCATCACAAGAAGTTGTGAAACCAAGATCATATGTTAAGACTAATCCCCTTAACGTCACAGGTTGTAACTGTCCAACCTTTAGGCAAAGGAATAAGTGCTGTGATAAACCTAGATTTGCCTATAAACGTTATACGAATCTTTTTCACAATCGTAATGGTTATCAAAAGGATAAATTCGTAAAGACGAAGATAAGATATGATGCTCCCAATTGGAGAAAGACTAACTTGCAAAAGAATAGTCAATCCAATTCTTTTGAGAAATCTAGAAGAGAGTAATTGGAAGAAGGTTCATATTGTTCCTAAACGCACTCAGAAGTGGGTACCAAAGAAAGCCTATGATACTTTGAGTGTGAAAAGGAATGATCTCCAAGAAAATTCCATGACTGTGGAAAAGGCAGTATCCATGATGTTGGAACTTAAAAAGTTCTTTGGAAATATGGGTTTGGATGTGAAAGGTCCTAAAAGCGATCTCTTTCATGATAATCCAAAATTGAAACAGAAGCCAAAAACTATAGATGGTGAAAATTCCATAGTTACGGAAAAGGCTATTCCAGTCACTTGTGGTGAGCAAGACATTGTTCACCTCAACACAACTTGATTGTGTTGTAAGTGCATCCTCACCAAGGAGTGCCCTACTATGTATACAGTGAGGGAAGCACGAGAATTGGGGCGCACATATTATGTTTGGTAAGGCTGTAGTATTTGATTGGATTCATCTAAAAAGGTATGTCTATAAACTTGAGCAAGATTTGTGCTTTTATTTATTTGCTTAGAGTACTTATAATGATCCATGTACCTTTCTTATCGTTCATTTCTACCTAACTTGATCTATGTTTAAGGTTCTTAAATGTTTAGGTTTGAAAATAGTAGTTCGGGATGTTTGGAATTCATGGTACACATACCTTGTATGCATACTATCATTTAAAATAAAAATCCAGGGATTTTAGTACGCAAACCCGTTTGCATACTGCTCCTGCTCACGAAAATTCGTTTGCAAACCCGTATGCATACTGGCCTGTAGACATCGATATTCAGTAAACTTGTTTTGGCCGTAACTTCTTCGTCCGAACTCGGAATGACTTCATTCTTTTTGATTTATATTCCTTTTTGAATTATCTTAAAATTGGAGATGAGAATTCTTGAATTTGGATGAGTTAAGATTGGTATTTGTCCCGTCTCTTGTTATAGAGTGTTCTGCTCCGTTTCGTCGCACTTGTTCCACTTCTCTTGGACTTGGGCACTTGGATTCTGGGAGTAATACTCTTCTAAGCTCATTTGTAGCTTTTACAAGAATGTTGTTGGTGAATCACAAAGAAGGAAGTTCAAGAATGGGCAGTAATACGCATTGCTATGAGATTCTTGAATGTTCACAATCATCTTTGTGAACTATGGTGCATGGTTGTTAATGACTTTGTATGTTCTTCTTTGTTAAGAAAATATTTTTATACGCCTTTGGTAGCTATTCTTGGTGTAAATCCATGCGAAAAAGATCGATTCTACCTTCTAAGGACAAAGATTGTTTTTGAAGTATTAATCTTTATGGTTTTATATATTGCAACTTGTTATGGGATTTGTGTGTTTGCGTCCGTAAACTATGATTGTCCCATATTTGCTCAAAAGTTAACTCTATTATATGTCTGTTTGAAAGTATTGATAAAAGATAAAATGAAATTTTGACTACAAAATTTAAGCCTATTATGTCATTATGCAAATATTGATGGAAGATAGGATGAACTTTTGTTTACAAAGATTAAGTCTATTATATGTCATTGTGAAAATAGTGATGAAAAATAGAATGAATCTTTGTTTATTACGCAGTATTGATCTTCCCTGATCCATATCTTTATGTAAATACTGTGCGGCTCCGTAAGTCCTCTTATGTGAGCATTTCCGATTAAATTAATCATGGGTTCTCTTGTGGTTAATTTAATTGAGATTTTTGGATACAAATTCATATTTTATGTGATTTGTTAATGTCCAAAGAAATCCTTCATTTCTTATGAATGTAAGGTCGCTCTTGTTGTTCTTTCGGGAATGACATTTTATGGGGGGGGAGTTCTTAATTGAACTTGTGCTTAATTGCCAAAATCTTTGTGGGGAGTATGGCTGTGGAATATTATAGGGATTATCTTGTATCTTTATAAACTCCTTGATGAATGCATTTAGTTTTGGCTATATGATTGCATCTAAAAAAGTTGATATGTGCTTTTCTTTTGGTCATGGAGTATCTCTATGGAAATTTCATTAGGATCCCACTAATTTTCGTACCTTTGCCAATTTTATTGAAAAAAAGGGGGAGAATTAATGTGTAGTTCACACTACAAATACATATGGTTTTCGGATCATTATGTAAGGGGGAGTGATTTTCATGTGAGATGAAGTATTGACTAAGGGGGAGTGATACATATCACCATAGTATTGTTGTCAAAGTTGTGATATAATTGAACTTTGATGTTGTGTAATAATACTATGACACTGTATAACAATGATTGAAAGCTATTGTTTTCTCATTGTTATAGCTACAAATCTTCAACAACGATGATGCTGAGTTTAATACCTTTAGAATCATTGGAGTACTTGGAAGTGACGAAGATTTCGAGTAATGTTGAAGAACCAAGGAGATCAAGCATTTGGATAAGAAGCTACAAAGTTTATTTATTTTGTAATCCATATGATTGATAGTTTTGTCACTAAAATTGACAAAGGGGGAGATTGTTAGAGCACTGCTCGGTCGAACTCGCAAGTGTTGCAATCTCAAGCTTTTTTGTTAAGTTTAGTTGCCAAAACTATAAGTCTTGATTCCTAGTCTACTTATAGCTAAATCTCGGATTAGGGTAGTAAGTTTACTTGAGCCTTAGACTCCAGGACGTTCATCGACTGAAGATGAAGAACTACTCAATGGAACTTGTGGAACTTCATCAACAAAAGGTATGTGGAGACTTGAACTTATCTATCACTCAAAAGTCTATCTATTCTATCTCCTATTTGAGACAAAATTCGTATTGTTATATAGACTTCAATTATACACATTTGCTATTTCGATCCGAGTCTATCTCGCTTATCTATTTCTCAAAATTGTGGTTAATTAAATTGAGATTTTTGGATACAAATTCATGTTTCATGTGATTTGTTAATGTCTAAAGAAATCCTTCTTTTCTTGTAAAAGTAAGGTCGCTCTTGTTGTTCTTTCGGGAATGACATTTTATGGGGGAGAGTTCTTAATTGAACTTGTGCTTAATTGCCAAATCTTTGTGGGAAGTGCGGCTATGGAATATTGTAGGAGTTTTCTTGTATCTTTATAAACTCCTTGATGAATACACTAAGTTTCGAGTATGTGAAATCATCGAAACAAGTTGGTATGTTGTTCCCTTTTGGTCATGAAGTATCTCTATGAAAATTTAATGAGGATCCCACTAGTTTTCGTACCTTTTCCAATTGACAAAAAGGGGGAGAATTAATGTGTAGTTCACACTACAAATACATATGGTTTACAGATCATTATGTAAGGGGGAGTGGTTTTCATTGTGAGATGAAGTATTGACTAAGGGGGAGTGATACATATCACCATAGTATTGTTGTCAAAGTTGTGATACAATTGGACTCTAATGTTGTGTAATAATACTATGACACTGTATGACAATGATTGAGAGCAATTGTTTTCTCATTGTTATAGCTACGGATCTTCAACAACTGTGATGCTGAGTTGAACACATTTAGAATCATTGGAGTACTTAGAAGTTACGAGGATTTCGAGTAATGTTGAAGAACCAAGGAGATCAAGCATTTGGATGAGAAGCTACAAAGTTTATTTATTTTGTAATCCATATTATTGATAGTTTTGTCACTAAAATTGACAAAGAGGGAGATTGTTAGCGCACTGCTCGGTCGAACTCGCAAGCGTTGCTATCTCAAGCTTGTTTGTCAATGTTAGTGATAAAAAGTATAAGTCTTGATTTCTAGTCTACTTATAGTGATGTCTCGGACTAGGATAGATTGTGTAGTTGAGCATTAGACTTCACGGTGTTCATCAATTGAAGACGGAGAACTACTAAGGACTGCTTGTGGAACTTCATCAACAAAAGGTATATGGAGACTAAAACTCATCTATTACTTGGAAAGTCTATTTCTACTCTAACTCCTATATTGAGATAAAAGTCGTATTACTATATAGTTTTTCGATTATGCACATTTGAGATTTCGAGCTGAGTTTAACTCACTTACATATTTCTCGAAATATGTGTTGGTAAGCTTTCGCTTCAACCAAGTTCATCTTATATTCTTGACGAAAGTCAAAAGATGATCATGTGAAAATTGTCGAGCAACATCTTACATGGTTTGTGTGATACAATCATTTGATGTAGACTTGGAATGTTTCGTTATGATTATTTCAATAACTTGAAAATTTCTTTGATGCTAATAGAGTGTGAAAACGGCTATTGTAATCCTCTAAGAAAGTTTCAATGATTGAATTAGAGTTTAGAACACTTAACTATTATTGGATTATAAACATAGTATGCATTCTTGCATGTATGTGATCCATGACCGGAACTATAGTATGCATACCCGTATGCGTACCTGTTAGTTGTGAAATTCCGAGTACTTAAGTACACATACCTGTACACGTACTGGCGAAGGGTTTGGGTCCGGAAATTTCTGTTGTGTTTGGAAGTATGCGTACCCGTTTGCATACTGGCGAACCAAAACTCAAACCGGCTACTTTAAGTATGCGTACCCGTTTGCATACTTGAGTGGTTAAAGTTCTAAAATCGGTTTGTTCATGAACTAATACATTTATATAATAAGGAATGCATTCTTTGCAAACCGTGGCTATAATGTTCATGAATTGATTCGAGTGAATCAAACCGATTTTGCTTCAATTGTGTTTTTATATACTTCTATGAGAATATAGCAATGGAACAACTCTTTAACTAGTTTCATTTGAGTCATTTGAACTAGTTGTGGTTAAGATGAATAAGGTTGATATGAGAGTGTTCATATAGCTAACCTCAGTTAACTACTATTGAGCCAACCTAGTGTATACGTTTAGGTATGGTTACTCAAACCTAAATGAAGGTACATTTCATTTGTGTATAACAAGCTAAGTTCGATCTAAAGGTTGAAAGATATTAGCTTGAGTGTAATCAGGTTTTCATCTAACGGTGAATAATGAATACTTTATTACCAAGGAAACTTAGATTGCAAACCCTAATTTCAAAACTATATAAAGGAGAACTCTAGCAACTGGGAAACCTAATCCCCACACCTCATGTGTGATACTAGTTGCGACTAGAGTCGATTCTCCTTTAACCTTAGGTTTTTCACGAAACCCTGTAGGTTAACGACTTAAAGACTTCATTGGGATTGTGAAGCCATACCCAACTATTTTCTCTATAGTTGCGTGTTCTGATATTTCCCTATTCTATCGTATTGAGTACTATATTCTCTAAGAGTTGCTCGAGATTGATTCTATGATAGGCAAGATAGAAAGTAGTCACAAACATCTTCGTCTCATCGTTTGTGATTTCACAATATCTTGTTTCGCTACCATACGATTAAGATTATTGTGAGGTGATTGATAATACTAGGTTGTTCTTTGGGAATATAAGTTCGGTTTATCAATTGGTTCATCTGCACCTTTATTTATCAAAAGACGGAACAATACTGTGGGAGACAGATTTATCTATTCCAATAGACTTTTTTTGCGTGAGACAAATTTGTTTATCAAGTCTTCGACTTTGGGTCGTAGCAACTCTTGGTTGTGGGTGAGATCAGCTAAGGGAATCAAGTGCGTAGAATCCTGCTGGGGTTCAAAGACGTAAGGAGCACAACTGTACCTTGATCAGTGTGAGATTGATTAGGGCGCAACTATATTCCAGTCCGAAGTTCATTGGTAGTAGGCTAGTGTGTGTAGCGGCTTAATACAGTATGGTGTTCAAAGCTGGACTAGGTCCCGGGGTTTTTCTGCATTTGCGGTTTTCCTCGTTAACAAAATTCTGGCGTCTGTGTTATTTCTTTTTCGCATAATATTTTTTTATATAATAGAAATATCACAGGTTGTGCGTTAAGATCAATCAATTGTGAATCCAACCTTTGGTTGTTGATTATATTTATTGACACTTGAAAATTGGTCTTTGGTATCAAGTTGTTTCACATAATAATCAGGCTCACGGATTTCTATCTCTTTGATTTGTTGATACATTTTGAAACAGAAATATAAACTCTTTCATATACTTTTCTCTAGATTGAGTCTGACTATCTAATTGATTCTCTTGAAAGTATATTGGAGTTTGTTTATTCAGATTTCCGAACGAAATATTGGGTGTGGTTGTTAGACCCCCGCTTTTTCAGCATTTGGTACTTGCTTCTTGTGGCACGAGCTCTTATATTTGCGCAAGCCTTGAATTTGACGTTTTCTCTGTGTAATAAATAAATATACACTAGTTCCTTAACTAAACAGAATTCATGTAAATCTGTTGGGAATAACCATGATTAGTCCAAGACTTCTTTGGGATCAAGAAGCTCTAGTAGTACCATTGGTAGGAAACTAAGATTGTTATGTAGTTTTCAGGGTTTCTTACTTGTTATTGAACTAACACATAGTTATCTTCAATGGGAGTTCTTGTTTATTCCGTGGACATTCTTTTCTGGTATAAGGCTGATAGACGCATTTATGTGTCTATTTTCTTCTCTATTGTATATATTTTTAGTACCCATTTTTGTACTTATTATGGTGTTTTATGTCTTTGTAGGTATTTTTAGAGAAATAAGCTCTTGCGACGGAATTGGCTCGTAAAGTGGTGTTTTACACCCCAGGATGAAGTACTAAAGGCACCCCAGAAATGCACCGGAAGCACCCCAGAAATACACCGGAGGAACCCCGAAAAAAAATGTTGGAAACACCCCAGAAAAAGTGTTAAAGGCACCCACAAAATTACTAAAGGCACCCTAAAATTGGATAAGGGCGCCCCCAAGGCAGCCGAGCTGTTAAAGGCACCCGAGTTTTGGATTCAGGGCACTTCACCTTCATCATTTGAAAATGGATTTTTGGCGGGAAATTTTTTTTATTTCACTGGCAGTGTTTCGATCGATTTTTGATGATGTTATGAAGAGATTAAAGGGCTGATTTCTTATGGGTAGTTGTGATATGACCTAATAAACCTGTTTTGGGCTTTAGGTTCGACCAAATTTGGCTGAGTAATCCGCAAGAAGAAAACAGGGAGAAACGAATATTTCACGTGTTGAGATGATTTTGTGGAAGATTTTGTGGAGTTTAGAACGAGTTTAACACATTTTCAGCGTGCAATAAGTGTGTGGAGATCAAACAGATGCGTGGAGGAGATAAACAGGGGAAGAATCACGTAAATATAATCCCCGAGTAAAAGAAAATATTTTGGATTTATTAGCAAGATTTTTACGTGTTGATTGATATAAATAGGTTGATTGGGGTCTCACTGAAGTGGAGGAGTTTATAGAGAGAGTTGGGAGCAGTTAGGAAGAACCAGAGAGTCGAGAAATCAAGTTGCAGGAAAACTCCATTTTCTGCTGCTGTGAAGAACACGAAGAACATTGGACGCATGCAGAACGTCGTTTTTCAACAGTGACAACGACAACTGTTTGTGGGTCGTATTGCAACAGTGTCAACAACACTTCATTTTTATCGTTCTCTGTAACAGCTCGGTTTGTAACGAACAAAAGTGTTACAAACCCGGTTTTTATCAATTTTTCTCCTATTTCATCATTTGAGAACCATTTTTGAGCATTAATAAAGATGAATTTTGAGCATATTTCCATGATAATGATGAGCTAATTCTCGCGTAACCAAGGCATGGAGGAAGCTATTTATGCATGAATAATTGGTAACTATTCTATTTTTCTCTAATTTGTATTTTATAATTCACTCAATCACTACTTTGTAGAATTTTAATTGTTTGCATAATTTTCCTAATTAGTTGTGATTCAATTAGATAGGTTATGCTTTGATTAGATAATCTATGCTTAAGGGATACAATTAATGTTTGAGAATATGCTTGATAATTTGTGAATTAAGAAAAAGAGATTTTAAAAATAATTAGAGTTTTGGAATCTTTATCATCATTTATTCATGTGTAATAGTGGAATCTAGTGTCTTGGTTATTTTCACTCTAAAAAAAAACAAAAACAAATTTGGATTAAAATTTTCTCTACTTTTAGTTTAAATTAATCTAGCTTTCACAAGTCTTACGAACTCATTCTTACCACTATTTAAAATTACATCAAAGGCCACTCAAGAACTTAAAGATCAAATTACTACAAATTCTAGTGATTTAGAATCTGTTAATATAACTATTGATTTACCAATGTTAACATACTCCGTTCTGTGAGACAAATCATTAGTGGAATCAAGTGCAGGTTGTTACTTTGGAAGAATTGATGACTTGAAGTTTTTTGTGTTTTTGAGATTGACGTGATTTTCTACTTGACTTTATTGGATAAAACAAAAAAACAAGCAGTTTATATTTGATAAACATAAAAAATTAAGAGATCGATAAGTTATTTATTTTACAAAATTGACTTGTATAATCAAAGTTGGTTACTTCAGTATTCATGATCTTGATTGATCTTATCAAGGAGTTTCATGTCTAATTATCTTATATATTGTTAGAGCAGCTTGTTGTCAAGTTTAGTTGACAAAGCTATAAGTCTTGATTTCTAGTCTACTTATAGCTAAGTCTCAGATTAGGATAGAAAGCGTAGTTGAGCATTATACTTCACGGTATTCATCGATCAAAGACGAAGAACTACTAAGGGAACCTTGTGGAACTTCATCAACAAAAAGGTACGTGGAGACTTGAACTCATCTATCACTCAAAAGTCTATCTACTCTATCTCCTATTTGAGACAAAAGTCTTATAACTATATAGACTTCAATTATACACATTTGATATTTCGAGCTGAGTTTAACTCGCTTACATATTTCTCGAAATATGTGTTGGTAAGCTTTCGTTTTAACCAAGTTCATCTTATATTCTCGATGAAAGTCAAAAGATGATCATGTGAAAATCGCCTGGTAACATCTTACATGATTTGTGTTAGACAGTCATTTGATGTAGACTCGGAATATTTCGTATTGCTCATTCGATCACTTGAAAATTGCTTTGAAGCTAATAGTTTATGTGAGACAGCTATTGTCGTCTTCCGAGAATGTTTCAATGATTGAAATGGGAGTTTAGAACAATTGGATATAAGCACAGTATGCGTACTTGCATATGTGTAATCCAAGTTCGGGAACCATGGTATGCATACCCGTATGATTACTGATTGGTTTAGTCAAGGTCCGGGAACCAAGTACGCATACCGGTACGCGTACTAGCGTGAGGTTCAAGTTCCGGGACTTTACTGAGTTTGTGGTATGCGTACCAGTTCGCGTACTGAAGAATCCAAACTTAGTTCGGCCATTTAGGTATGCGTACCCGTTTGCATACTTGAGTGGGTTATGTTCTAAAATCGATTTGTTCGTGAACTAATACATTTATATATAATAAGGGATGCAGTCTTTTGCAAACCGTGGCTATAATGTTCATGAATTAATTCTAGTAAATCAAAATCGATTTTGCTTCAATTGTGTCTTGTATACTTCCATGAGAATATAAACAATTGAACAACTCTAGATCTAGTTTCATTTGAGTCATTTGAACTAGTTATGGTTAAGATGAATATGGTTGATATGAAAGTGTTCTTATGGATAACTTCGGTTAACTATTGTTTAGCCAACAAGGTATACACGTTTAGGTACGGCTACCCATATCTAAATGAAGTCACTTTTTATTTGTGTGTAATAAGCTAATTAGTTCGATCTAACGGTTGAAAGATATTAGCTTGGGTCTAATCAGGTTTTCATCTAACGGTGAATATTGAATGCTTTGTTACTAAGGTAGCATTGATTGCAAACCCTGATTTGAAGACTATATAAAGGAAAACTCTAGCAACTGGGAAACCTAATCCCCACACCTTCTGTGTGATACTAGTTGCGACGAGAGTCGATTCTCCTTTAACCTTAGGTTTTTCACGAAACCCTGTAGGTTAACGACTTGAAGACTTCATTGGGATTGTGAAGCCAGACCCAACTATTTCTCTGTGGTTGCGTGTTCTGATCTTGTTGTTTTCTATCGTATTGAATACTTTCTTCTCTAAGATTTTCTCGGGATTTATTCTCTGATAGGCAAGATAAAAAGTAGTCACAAACATCTTCGTCTCATCGTTTGTGATTCCACAATATCTTGTTTCGCTACCATACGATTAAGATTATTGTGAGGTGATTGATTCTAGGCTGTTCTTTTGGAATATAAGTCTGGTATATCAATTAGTTCCTGTTCACCTTCATTTATCAAAAGACGGAACAAAAACTTCTAGGTATTTTTGTGGGAGACAGATTTATCTATTCGATAGACTTTTCTGTGTGAGACACATTGGTTTATCAAGTCTTCGACTTTGGGTCGTAGCAACTCTTAGTTTTGGGTGAGATCAGCTAAGGGAATCAAGTGCGCAGAGTCCTGCTGGGATTCAGAGGCGTAAGGAACGTGACTATACCTTGATCAGTGTGAGATTGGTTAGGGCTCAACTACATTCCAGTCCGAAGTTAACTTGGAGTAGGCTAGTGTTTGTAGCGGCTTAATACAGTGTGGTGTTTAAATCTGGACTAGGTCCCGGGGTTTTTATGCATTTGCGGTTTCCTCGTTAACAAAATTTATGGTGTATGTGTTATTTCTTTTCCGCATTATATTTTTATATAATTAAAATATCACAGGTTGTGCGTAGTTCAATCAATTAGATAATCCAACCTTTGGTTGTTGATATAAATTGATTGACACTTGAACATTGGTCTTTGGTACCGTTCAAGTTGTTTCTCATAATAATCAGGCTCACGGATTTCTATCTGTTTGATTTGTTGATTACATTGAGAAAAAGAGATATAACTCTTGGATATACTTTTCTTAAGATTGAGTCTGACTGTCTAGTTGATTCTCTTAAAAGTATATTGAAGTTAGTCCATACAGATTGCTAAGCGAAATATTGGGTGTGGTTGTTAGACCTCCGCTTTTTCAATAGCCTTATTGAAATGACGAGGGTACCCAAGTACACCACAATCTTTTCGATATCAACCTATAAGTCCGATACCTTGTGTGATCGTCTATGGATAGAGTCGAGACAATACAACAACAAGGTAATCACTTGATAATAGTTTAGGTACAAGACCGATATACTGTATGATCAATATCAAGTGCCTTGGATTAATGTACAAGTGTATTTTCTTTTAATTATAATAAAATAATTATAATTACGGAAAGTAAAATAAATCACATAACAAGATTTTGTTAACGAGAAAATCGGAAATGCGGAGAAACCCCGGGACCTAGTTCAGTTTTGAATACTCTCAAAATTAAGCCGTTATACAAAGAATAAAGCCAACTTCGTATAGTTGAGACCAAGTAATCTACCCCTAGTTACTTAGTTCCCTCGGTATTCCTGCGCCTACAACCGTCTGGCCAACGCACATGAATCCCAAGATAGAAATCACTATCTTGAGTTGCTTTACCGATATAAAGTCTTCAGCACTCAACTCCTTTTGATCGTCTTCCAAACAGTAAAAGAACAAATTAGTTTGGTAACCATTCTATCAATCTTTGAATAAAGGTATGTTGAGTTTTGACAAAGGATCTTCCGTTTAACAAGTAAACTCCTTTGTCGGGTTTAGATGAATCAAGATATGAAATAATCAAATCTAGATTCACAAGCTATCAGATGCGGACACTGGAGAATACCACCAAATGATAGTTGCCGATTTATACGACTAGTTAATCAAATATATCAAAGATAAATAAGATCTTAGTCGGATCCCAGACGATCAAGGTGTGTGCACGAAGTAATATCACGAGATGCAAAACCAATCAAAAAATCTTATTGTCTTCAAATCTTCAATTGTCTTCAAATCTTCAATTGTCTTCAATACCTGCACAGAAAACTTGATTTCACTTATGATCGATCATGCACAAAACAGATCCTGTTAACATTGGGATGACCACAAGTTGTGTTCAGATCTAAAAACAGTTCTGAAGATCTCGTCGATCATTTGATCTAATTTGAGTAACCTTATGTCAGAAGAGAAAGTTCTCAAGAATAATCAAACTAGGTGCAATCAAAGGGTCAATAACCGTTAGTCAACCAAATCAATAAATGAAAACTAAAATAACAATGTAATTATCTAGTTTCCCACCAACGATACTTTCTAGAGCTTCTTGATCCCACAGAAATCTTTAAATGAGCGAACATAAGAGATTTCGCCTAATTATGGTACTTTCCTCACCGAAATAGTATTACAAGTAATACTATTAGTCGGCTCCACCAGAAACAACAAAGATGAAGTTTGCCCGGCTAAGGATAGTTTGTAAGAAGAACAAACTTCAATATTTATAGACCAAGGATGTTTGGACAACAAGGAAATTCCAAAACCGAAAAGATTCTCAAGATACGCAATAAAGTACGTAATTTAGGTTTTCATATTTTCAATTAATATCCAATTGTAGTTCCGAATCTCTCTTATAAAATATCTAATATTATCTTAGCACTTAACTAATATAGTTTTTCTAGAGACATGTTTTAATTGCTGGAAAATCAAAACATATAAATTCGAAAATATTAATTAAAAGATTCTCCAATATTCGGTTTGGGATCACCATGAATATCAAGGAATATCTTTGAAAAATAAATGATAAGAATTATATACATGTTCAAATTATGTCGACACTAGAACTTTCCTATCTAGCAAACCCTAATTTCAAACTCACACAAATCCTAAAGTATATGTGAATATTGGAAATCGGTTTTTCTCTTGGGATCGGTTTTACCATGACTCCTAACATGGGATAGGATCGGTTTTACCTTCACTCCTAATATAGGCAGGAATCGGTTCTACCTTGACTCCCAACAAACGCTAAGATTGGTTCAACCTTGACTCCCAATATAGGTAGGTATTGGTTCTACCTTGACCCCAACAAAATCTTGGATCGGTTCTACCATGTATCCAGAGATAGGTAGGGATCGGTTCTACCTTGACTCTCAACATAAATTAAGATGGGTCCTACCTTAATTCCTTTCTTATGTACGAATTGTCATCCAATAGATCTTCAAATAAAACCGTACCAAAATACCTATTGATTTCCTTTCGATTACGAAACAAGTTCGTATATTTACTTCCTTAAACCAATGTAATAAAACATAGTTTCCTAGGATGAAATCATACCCATATTAAACACACAATCAAGTAACAAGTTACATAGGTTATGTCAATGTCGCATTTACGAAATTCAAAATATAAATGTTATACTTCGTAGTTTAATATACCATATTAAAGCATTCAACAAATGGTATACACTTCCATGACCCTTTGACCATAATAATATGACCAATTCTAATGCTAGAGTATCATATATAACCTCGCATGTTATGTTTCCAATCTTAAACGACTTGAAAGAAACGATAGAAAATAGAAAAAAGTCAAGTCAGTATTACTAACCTCATGTGGAAGAATGATGTCTTCGTTGTAGTCAAGATGTCTTCGCGTTTTTCAGGTATTCGGAATAATACTTGTATGTCTCAACATTCCTATACTTTCTAGTATAACCTAACGATGTTGACTCTAGCAATTTAATCAAGCGACTCTAATTGAGTTTTGATATTAAAATATGATAACCAACTCTGACATACCAACGCTTGGTGGGTTCAACCGAGTAGTGCTCTAACATTTATTTTAATCTTGAAATATCTTGGGTGGAGCACAAAGAGCAGTGTTACTATCTGGTGGAATACTATGGAGTTTTCTGCTAGCTCAAGTATTGTCTTCTTTCTCAAGTTACAGAATCTTAAATTATTTGTTAAGCAGTGGGGTTTACAAAAATTTGGTAGGGTAAAAAGAGAAGAAAAAAATCTCGTTGATAAGATCAATGAACTTAACGTGTTAGAGGAAAATGGTGTACTTCAAACTGAACAGTATGAGGAGAGGCTTCAAAACAACACAAAGATGAAGTGTATTGAAGTGATGGAAGCTAGAAAATGGCACTTAAGGGCAAAACAAAATGGATTCAGATGGAGGGATGACAACACAACATACCTTCATAGAATTGCAAGTGCAAGAAGAAAAAGAAACAACATTGCTAAACTTGAAATTAATGGGGAAAGATTGTTTTGATTTACAGATCGTCAAAGAAGAAATCAGAAACTACCACATCAATTTATTTTCTGAGAATACTTATGTGGTTTCTTCTCTTGACTCTCTTTATTTTCCTAAGGTGGACAATAAGTCCAAGGAATGGTTTGAAAGTGATTTTACTGGAGAAGAAGTTTATAATGTTATCAAGAATATGGGGTATCATAAGTCTCAAGGGCCAGATGGTTTTTCTCAACTGAGTTTTACAGGAAATGTTGGAATATCATAAAGTTGGACTTTATGAAGACGTTGACAGACTTTCATAGATTTGGTTCTCTTGACTGGAGGCTGAATTATTCTTATATTACTTTATTCCCAAAAAGGAGGACTCATGCACTCCAAGAGATTTCAGATCCTTATAGCGCGTTCGGATACCACTCCAGAAGTTGCTTTTCGACTTCTGGAAGCAAAAAGGTCAGAAGTTAGTTTGGGTTCCCAATTTCAAACCGACTTTCAGAATAAAAAAAAGTTAACTTTTTGTGAGGCAAAAACATTTTGCTTTTGATTTCTACTTATGTAGAAGTTATGGTATCCAAACAGGCTATTTAGTATGATCAGTAGTGCTTATAAAATCATCTCAAAGGTTCTTGCTGAAAAATTGAAGACTGTAATGCCTAATCTTATTTCAGACTTCCAAAGTACATTCATACATGAAAAACAAATCTTGGATGGTGTTTTGATTGATAATAAGTGTGTTGATAGCAGATTGAAGTCTAAGAGAGATGATATTTCATGCAAAATTTGATATTGGAAAAGTTGTTGACAATGTCAATTGGCAATATCTTTTTGGTATTTTGAAAAATCATGAGTTTTTTTTTTTTTTGCTAAGAAATGGATAGCATGAATGAAATTGTGTGTTTCTTTCCCTCATCTTTCTGTGCTAGTTAATGGTAATTCTATAGAGAAATTTAAACCTGCCAAAGGTTTAAGACAAGGAGATTCATTATCTCCTTATCTATTTCTTGGTGGTTGAAGTGTTGTCTAAGCTTTTAAATGATGCTATTGGGAGAGATCAGATTCACGTATTTAATGTGGCAGAAAATGGCACTTCCATATCTCACCTTCAGTTTGCAGATGACACCTTGATTTCTTGGATGTTAATGTGGAAGAAGTGAAACGACCTTTCATTATTCTTACTGTTTTTGAACCTCTTACTAGCATGAAGCTAAATCTTGAAAAGAGTACAATGATAAGGTTATGGCTAACTTCGGTTAACTATTGTTGAGCCAGCAAAGGTGCACACGTTTAGGTATGGTTACTCATATCTAAATGAAGTCACTTTCATTTGTGTTTACGTAAGAAGCTAAGTTCGATCTAACGGTTGAAAGATATTAGCTTGAGTCTAATAAGGTTTTCATCTAACGGTGAATATTAAATGCTTTGTTACCAAGGTAACATTGATTGCAACCCTGATTTGAAGACTATATAAAGGAGAACTCTAGCAACTGGGAAAACCTAATCCCCACACCTCTTGTGTGATACTAGTTGCGACTAGAGTCGATTCTCCTTTAACCTTAGGTTTTCACGAAACCCTGTAGGTTAACGACTTGAAGACTTTATTGGGATTGTGAAGCCATACCCCAACTATTTTCTCCGTAGTTGTGTGTTCTGATCTTGTTGTTTTCTATCGTATTGAGTACTATCTTTTCTAAGATTTGCTCGAGATTTTAACTCCGATAGGCAAGATAAAAAGTAGTCACAAACATCTTCTTCTCATCGTTTGTGATTCCACAATATCTTGTTTCGCTACCATATCAATTAAGATTATTGTGAGGTGATTGATATTTCTAGGCTGTTCTTCGGGAATATAAGTCTGGTATATCAATTGGTTCCTGTTCACCTTGATTTATCAAAAGACTGAACAAAACTCATAGGTATTTTTATGGGACACGGATTTATTTATTAAATAGATTTTTCTGTGTGAGATAGATTGGTTTATCAAGTTTTTGACTTTGGGTCGTAGCAACTCTTAGTTGTGGGTGAGATCAGCTAAAGGAATCAAGTACGCAGAATCCGGCGTGGTTCTAGAGGCGTAAGGAACGCGATTGTACCTTGATCAATGTGAGATTGGTTAGGGCTTAACTACATTCCAGTCTGAAGTTAACTTGGAGTAGGCTAGTGTCTGTAGAGGCTTAATATAGTGTTGTGTTCAAATCTGGACTAGGTCCCAGGTTTTTTCTGTATTTGCGGTTTCCTCATTAACTAAATTTTTGGTTCTATGTTATTTCTTTTCCGCATTATATTTTCTATATAATTGAAATATCAAAGGTTATGCGTAAGTTCAATGAATTGGGAATCCAACCTTTGGTTGTTGATTAAATTGATTGACACTTGGATATTGGTTTTTGACACCGTTCAAGTTATTTCTTATATTCAATCAGGCTCGCAAATTCCTATTTGCTTGATTGCGGATTGAATTGAAAAATTGAGATATAACTCTTTGATATACTTTTCTTAAGATTGAGTCTGACTGTCTAGTTGATTCTCTTAAAAGTATATTGGAGTTAGTCTATACAGATTGTTAAGCGGAATATTGGGTGTGGTTGTTAGACCCCCGCTTTTTCATATATCTTGGTGTTTAGATTTAAACAGAAGATCCTTGACTCCATACTTAATTATCTATAATATCTTTGGTATTTATGACTGATGACTGGTGGTTAGCAAACAGTCAGATTCATTGTTGTTTGTAAAACATCCTAAGGAATTGGGTTGCAAAAGTATTTACATAGGTGTTTATACCTAAAATTTGGTTCTAGGGTAAACAATGTACTGTTGAAGTACTTTTTTTAGGTTTGAAAATCAAAATCGTACAAAACGAGCCTATGCCAAGAAGTTGGCCATTCACGTTTTGTTTCGGTTGCAAAAAGAGAAAATGGGTTGATCTTAGGGGAGGGAAAGCAAAGAAAGTTGAGGAATCAGTGGTGATTGAATTGTTGTGTGTAAGGTTATCGAACTATGAAAGATCAGAACTTGAGAGTTGTAAGCTTGTTCTGTTTTCTGAATAGACAAAGGAGTCTATTTATAGTTGTAAGGGTCACACATTGTTTCTTCGTAAGTAGTGGAGGTAGTGAAGGGATGGAGAGATGGATATCGTGGATGTAATGGTAAAGTAACGCCCATTATGCTAGGGAAGTTTCTGGAAGCTTGTAAACTATTACTCCATCATCTCTTCAACTACTCTTAACCGTCACCGCTACTTGTCACTTTCTCATCATGGAGTGTTTCCATGCCGCATGTAGCAATAAACCACCATACCAATACCCATGAAGAATTCCCCCGTGTAACATGTTTTGATTTCTCGTATGAATTATTAAAGCCATGGACTATCTCTTGTCTTGACTAGGTTATAACCACGATGTATTTTGACTACGTATTCAGCCTAAGTTGGCCAGATGATAGACGCATTATTATGTCTAATATGTCTAAATTGTATATATTGTTAGTATTCAATTTTGTATTTATTTTGTTATTTTATGTCTTTGTAGGTATTTTTAGAGAAATAAGCTCTTGCGGCGAAATTGGCTCGTAAAGTGGTGTTTTACACCCCAGGATAGAGTACTAAAGGCACCCCAAAAATGCACCGGAGGAATCCCAAAAAAGTGTTGAAAACACCCCAGAAAAAGTGTTAAAGGCACCCACCAAATTACTAAAGGCACCCTCAAAATGGATTCAAGGCACCCCTTCTTCTTAATTTGAATTTCTTGTTTTGGCGGGAAATCATTTCTTTCACTGGCAGAATTTCGATCAAAGATTTGATGGGGTTGGAGGTAGATTCAAGGGCTGATTTTTGATGGGTAGTTGTGATATGACCTAATAAACATGTTTTGGGCTTTAGTTTCGACTGAATTTGGCTAGATAATCCAAGAGTTGAGAACAGGGCAGTTCGTGCATGGAAAAGATATTCACGGGATTTGGAGAAGTTTGAACGAGTTCTGTGCAAGTTTGTTGGCTCGAGCAACACTTTGGGGCGTGGCAGAGATAAATATGGCAATTTGGCAGCTTCAGAACGCGTGGAGAAATCAAAAATCTGAATTATTTCCTAAATAGGCCGTGAAGAATAATGGAGAATTATATGAAGTTATTACGTGAGATTTCGATGCTGTTGGGTTATAAATAGTTATTGGGGACTCATAGAAGAGGGGTGGAGAGTTGGGATCAGTTAGGAAGAACCAGAGAGTCGAGAAATCAAGTGGAAGAAAAACTCCATTTTCTGCTGCTGTGAAGAACACGAAGAACATAAGACGCACGCAGAACCGTTGTTTTACAACAGTGACAACGACAATTGTTTGTGGGCCGTATTGCTACAGTGACAACAACACTTCATTTTTATCATTCTCTGTAACAACTCGGTTTGTAACAAATAAAAGTGTTACAAACCCGGTTTTATTGTTTTTCTCCCATTTCATTATTGTGAACACCATTTTTGAGCAATAAAGATGATTTTTGAGCGTGTTTCCATGATGATGAGCTAATTTTCGCGTAACCAAGGCACGGAGGAAGCTATTTATGCATGAATAATTGGTAACTATTCTATTTTTCCCTAATTTGTATTTTATAATTCACTCAATCACTACTTTGTAGAATTTTAATTGTTTGCATTATTTTCTTAATTAGTTGTGATTCAATTAGATAGGTTATACTTTGTTTAGATAATCTATGCTTAGGGAATACAATTAATGTTTGAGAATATGCCTGATTATTTGTGAATTAAGAAATAAGAGATTTAAAAGATAATTAGAGTTTTGGAATTTTTGCCATCATTCATTCATGTGTAATAGTGGAATCTAATGTCTTGGTTATTTTCAATCTTGAAATCAAATTTGGAATTAAACTTTCTCTATTTTTAGTTTAAATAAGTCTAAAATCAATTGCTTTCACAAGTCTCAACGAACCTTTTACTACAACAAAGTTGAAATCACATCACCAGACCTTGTCGGAGTGACATAGCTTGAAGAGACAACTCATATGCAAGGTTCATGTGAATAATAATAAAAAAAAAATCCATAAGATGGCAACGTTTGCAGGCTCGTGACAACGTAACATGGCCATGACGTACTTGTGGCATGTTGATTATGCTAGCCACAATAATGCGCGTAGATGTTATAACAATAGCCATGGCCTAGGAATGGCACTGGCGTAATGACATAAGTGCTAGGATGCGACAACATTGGCCCCGGAGACATTGGCCAAGTTGGCCCCGAGACGCTAGCCAATGTTGGCCTGAGACGCGTCCAAGTTGATTTGCCACGCTGGTCATGACTTGGGAGGCGCAACCAAGTTGGCCTCGGACGCTGGCCATGGCCTGGGCGGCACTGCCAAGTTGGCTTGGGACGCGACCAAGTTGGTTTGGGACGTTGGCGCTTTGGAAAACTGTCCATGTTGTCATGGGACGCGGCCATGAAACGCTGCAAATGTTGGTCTGGGACGCGGCCAAGTTGGCTTGGATACTTGACCTGGCGGCTTGGCCATGGCCATGTGTAGTTGGTGTTCGCACTTTCTTAGTACCCTTTGCTAGTTTATAAATACAACATATTCAAGGAATTCAGTTATGGAAATTCTGCGACTCAAATTGATGTTCAATACAACTTCGTACTAAATAGTATGCTTCTAATAGTACTTTTATCCAAAAATGGCATAGAAGCTCATTCTGAAAATCTATAGTTTGTATCATCAATATACACTGATTGATAAGGGAGTTACAAGGTCAATGTAGCCATTAGCTGGATATGCATTCTCAATTCTCTTGCGAAATATAATGTAGAAGTACGAATTTATATTTATGATGCCGAGTCGGGAAATTATACATGTTTATTTCATGTTTCTGCAGCCGGGCAGGGAAAATACTACAATTCTCTCGCTTGTTAAAATCTCACCATGAACAGTAGGTAAAACAACACTTTGCGGTGAATTTTGTTAGGTGATTCACATGCATATGCCAAACTGGTTGTAGGTTCATGGATACTGAGGAAACTGAGTAACTAGGTTAGTTAATTCGACCCCAACTACATGAAGTTACAGGTAGGTATTTGTGTAGCGGCTTAATTATGAGAGTAATCAAAACTGAACTAGGTACTAGGATTTTTTTTCCGGCAAGCAGTTTTCTTCATTAGCAAAGTCTTGTTTGTCTTTGTTATTTATTTTATCCCATAATTATGTTGTTTATCATTATAATTAAAGTTAATATACTTGTATGTTAATCAATATTTTGGATCTATCCTTTAATCTATTCCTTGTTTGAATGAAAATTCAATCCAAAATAGCCTTGTCTAGATAATATTTAATAATCTTTATAAGATGGATAAGATTATATAAGGATTGTCTATATGGGTTCAAAATAAAAAAAATTGGTGATGTACTTGGTGCGCTTATCTTTTCAAGGATAACGACAGACACGACGTATATAACACTATTGTAAACCTAAATAATTAACCAACCAGACACTACCCGGAAACCAAGAAGTTCTCGTGGGAGGACGAGTAATAGATGATATGGGATCTGAATGTGGTATACAATAGAACGGTCGGAAAATATTCCTAAGAATAAGGTAAAAAGACTTTTATGAAAAGTCTTATTCACAAGTAACTCATCTCATTCATGAAAGTTAAGGCCGACCAATTAACACTTACTCACTTTTGATGAAATCGTTGTACAATCATCCTCAACCGTAATTTTAACATAAACCACGTAAATCCTTCGAGTTCTTGAGTTTGTGACCATTAGGCAGTGTTGGAGTTTCTATTGCGATTTTGTGATTGCTGTGAGTTTTAGAAAAGTACTCTTTTGTTGTGTTGTGCATTGTTGTATTGTGCTGTAAAAATAAAGCGGCATGACGTTTGGTAAACCTTAATTTAAAAAGCGCTGTGAAATTAACAAACTGTAAATTCTGTTTTGTAAATTGGCATTTTAAATTAATGGTGATGTAGTTGATGATAAAAATAGACATTTAAAAAAATTAGTTTTAAATACACTGTAATTGTAATAACTTATATTTTTAATTCTAATATATTTAATAAAATATAAGTAATATTTATTTTTATGATTTTATTTATTTACTTCTATAAATTTTTGTTCATGTTAATTATTATTAATAGAAAGAGACTGACAAATCCAATTCTATGAAACAAAAAATTGCCTATTTTTGTGTTGAGACCATGACAAGAAATACAGTTTTGCAATCTCTTCAGAAAAGTCACCATGTCTTCACCAAGGGTAGAAAAAGGCAGGACACCAAAACCATAGCCGCGAGTCTTACATTTATCTAAATACTTGGTGCGTTTGCGGGAGACTGCATTAGAAATAACAAGGCTTGGCTTGAAGGTGCGGATACCTCCAGTGAAAGGAGATATGCATGTGACATCGAAACAAGTGTCTTGACCATTATCTTAGTTGTAAACAAGGATGTCAGCGGGCTTTAAGTCCGCACCATCATTAGACAAAATACCTAAGGCTACTTCTCGTCTCGCAGGTACGCCTGCACGAAAACATGCATCTACCAAGGTGTCACTACAAGATCATGACAAAATTAAAGACCTACATCGCTAGCACAATGTAGGGTGTCGCCTCTGTTGCAGCTTTGACACACAAATTACCCTCTTCAAATAAAGGGATGCCAAAACGGTAACAAAGGACTAAGTTAAACTGGCATGGTCCAATGCTTTGATGAAGCCCGCTAATAGGAACGACCATAAGATAGTTATGTGCATGTTTTATTTGGTTGCTTTGCCATAAGACAGAATCACCTGTTGTCATGTGGAATTTTATAGGCATTGCCTTCTTAATATCATCGAAATATGGACTGCCGACTAGTCTAATCCATTCACTAATAGTGATTTGGTCAGTTAATCACCATTAGCACTAATCAAATTGAGGGTATGTTATATATTACCAGAAATGGTAAGATAAGGGGTTACATGCATGGATTAGTATTTCATGACCAGGTTTTGGACTTTAGTGAGTCCCAAGACCCAGCTGATCTCATCCCCAATAACAGGATTCTTAAATACAACCACCTACGTATTTTTTGTTGATTTTTGTTAGAGGGAGAGCAAATAGTGATCTGAGGAGTGCAAAAATCGGTATCGACTCTAACAAGGAGGCTCTATACAATGACTCGAGTTTTCATTTTTCTCGGACCGTAGTATCCCTCCACCCTATTAACCCAACCTCTCTAGTTTAACCCTAGGTCTGGTCATTCGAAAGGAAAAAAAAGAAAATAAGATCTCAGTTAAACGTCTTCTGTAGCCTTTATGATCATCAACTAAAATCACCATTAAGCTAACTGAAAACACCATTAAACCCTAATACTAAAATGCTATTTAGGACTCATCCATTGTAATACTAATATAACAGTAGACAGACATGTGTTTTCCCTTTGCATCAACGGGTTGTAGTACTAGTATTGCTCCATTCCAATGGCTATTTCTAAGTTTAAATATTAACCTTACTTACGGGAAAGAATTTTGGAAATGGATGTTCATGCTTTGTTCTGTAGTTACATGTTGGATTGGGGGACTTCCTTGATATTTTGGCGTTATTGGTCCTTATTGTTGACAATACTACAACATTATGGACTAAAAATTCTTATTATGAACATCGAGTTCGTTTTAACTAAATTATTATAACTAATATGGCTTTGGATGTTGTTTTTTTGTTTTATGCATTAATGGTTTGATTTTCTTTCTAGCGTTTTAAGGCAGAAGAGGAAGGAATGAAGGAGGTGCTGTGATTTCTAAATTTTAATTTTCCGATCCTAAATTAGGTTTGGATGAGTTTCTGTTGTGAGCATGTGAGTGAGAATATGATGTGTAATTAAGGATATTGTTGTTTGAGTTGAAAATCAATATACGAATAGACCTAATTAGCGAGTCGACTATGATTTTCGCACTCCTTATATCACTTTTTGCGCTCCCTCTAACAAAAATGTTTTTGTTGGGCACAAATCTTCCTCTCAACATCAGAATACGTCGGATTCAGTGAACGGTTTTGAAAATTTAAAGCCGGTGGCCGGTGGTGGTCCAATCTGCACAGGCGCACACACATACAGTAACGTAAATGAAGTTTCCACGGGACAATTAACAATCCGCCACCTGGACATTAATATACGCGTAAGATTCTGATCCAACGGTTACTTATAAATTCGAATAGATTTCATTTACCGGGAAAGTTAAAATAATAATAAATAAAAATACAATAAAATAACAATAATGAATCGAATGAGAGAAGAAGTATTTTACTTTTTCTTTCTTTTTGTCTCGAAGAAAAAAACATGTTTTAGGGCTCTTCCCCTTTTTGACTCATTCCCCACCAAAACCAGTTTTTTCTTTTTGGGAGGAGACGTGGATCTATTAATCTCTACTTTCCTTCTTCATCTTCAGATTATCCTCATCCGATCGGTATATTTCTCCTTATATATTGCTTTTAGTTTTAGCAATAATTTGGTGTTTTTTTCCTTCTATTTTGGGTAGTTTTTTTTTTGTTTTGTTTTTGTTTATTTAGGGTTTAGGTTTTTTTATGATGAAATTTGTTTACTGGTATGATGATTTCATCTCTATATGTTACCTGATCTGAGATATTATCGTAGTTTTTTAAGTTTTTTTTGATGAATTTTATTTATTCTTTGGGAGTTATTTTGTGTTTGAAGTATGGATATGTATAGGTAGATTATAGCTGAAATTCGTGATGTTTTAATGGTGTATTTTGGTTGATACTTTTACCTGTTGGAAGTTGAAACTTTAGTAGTTCCAATCATTGTTTACAGAGGGGGTAAATTTTAGTAGATTGATGACACGTGTTAGTAGCAATTAGGTTGTATGAGAACATAGGGTTAATACAGTTACTGTTGCTAACCTTGATAAGAACGAAGGTGAAACTTAAATTGAAAGTACGAGCAGGTTAGTTTGGTAAATTTCACTAGTTTTTTGGTGTGAATTAGTTGTAATTAGGTTGAAGAAAATGAAAAGCGATGCAAATGGAAGTGATGTTAGCGAGGTTAAGGACAAATTTATGGTATAGTTGATTTTTTAAGGAAAGATATTTACATGAATGGAAGTGATGTTAGCGAGGTTAAGGACAAATTTATGGTATAGTTGATTTTTTAAGGAAAGATATTTACATGGCGCGGTGATATTAGTATTGATACTAACAACTAGCCTTGAATAAACTACGAGATGGTGTCATTAATTGGAGTATTAGATAGTGATGGTGGATAGTATATCTGCGGTTTTATTGTAGTATTCAATATTCATGTTACTAGAACTGAAGTATGTCTTATCCCACATGGGAATGTAGGACTACAACAAGTTTGAAGAAGTAACTGAAATAGAAACTATAATACTCTTGAGGCTAATGGGAAGTATATGCTATATTCTAGTTTGTCACTGTTGATTTTATTGGAATCACCATTATCTTGGCCCTTGATATCAATCTCAACAACTAACAGCTTTCAACAGGCTTCACTATGATGTCACTGTTCCAATATGGGATATTTATGGTTGTGCGCATTTATTGTTGTCAGCACTTAACATGTCATTAACTACTAGAACTGAAGTAGATTGTGCTTATTGTGTCCAGAGGCACCTTTCTCGTACTTCTTATCTCATCTTAGAAGTATATAGATTACATAATTGGTAACCTTAAAAAGAACGAATTGATGCCTAATTTTGGAATTATGATCTTACTGCTGTTGACAGGAAATATATGATACGTACATGTTTGTCACATTTAGGGTAAAACCATTTTTACAGCATGGTGATAGGTCAATCTTAACAATTAACATCGTGAACAACCTGCGTGATGATGACACCTAAAAAAAAAAAACGAATAAATGACTTATTTTGAAATTATTATCTTAGTATGGCGGCCACCAGAAAATTATGTTCGTCACAGTTGTATATGAAGGGAAACCCCTTCTGTTAGAGCCTGGTGTTATCAATCTGAACAATTAACAGCGTCGAACAACCCTTGTGATGATGTCTTGTTGTTAGCTGGTAGGGTCCGAAGGTGGTGGAATTTTGCTTGTCTGCTTGTTGTTGTTGTTCTTCTTGTTTGACACATCTTCGTTGTCATCGGATTCTGAGTCGGAATATGGAGTTTTTGAATTGAGCTTCGTTGCTTCTATGTTCAGTTTGAATGTTTTTTAGGGTAAGAAATTTGTGGGTTCTGTTTATTGTTTAAACTTGAGTTGAAATTGAAATTATTAGGACCAGAGTTTCAGTTTATTTATTAGAGCAATTTGTTTGTTGTTGAATATCTGGGTTAGGCGTGATTTTTCGGATGATTGTTGGTAGTTGTATACGGATACTAGTGATGCCCATCTTGGCTTAAGCTAACTAGGTAACAATTTTAGCATGGTACTCTTTCTGTAAAAGCATGTGTAACTTGCTCTATGTAGTATAGACGATGGTAGGGCGTTAGTTTGGAGAGGGTTTAAGTGCAGGTTTTTGTAAGAAATTAGACAGAGTAGTAGTAGTAGCAGCAACAACAGGTAATGGTAGTAACGGAGCTTCCAGTGATATAAGTGTAGTGAAGGGAATGGGTAAGATGGTTGAAGGATTTGTGTGTAGCGTAGAACAAGAAAGAAGAAGAGCAGCTACTGCCTTTGCTGATTGTTTTTGTGTTTTATTCCGAGAGTAACAACAAAAAGGAAACTACGAAGAAGATGAGTGCAGAACCTCACTTTGGCTAGGCTTTAGTAACTATAGATAGAGCAAAACAAAAAGAAGAAAGAGGTCCTACCGGGAGTTGAACCCAGGTCGCAGGATTCAAAGTCCTGAGTGCTAACCACTACACCATAGAACCAGTCGTTACATTGTTAGGTGTTTTAGATTCTGACGATTTTAAATCTCACCATTGTGGTACCCCAGTTCCTTTTATTTATTTCTGCCTTGAAGACAAATCGTGTTTTGTGGTGTTTATTTAGCGCTTAGGTTTTATATGATGAAAGTTCGGTTACTTTTGAGGATGGTGTTATCAATCTTAACATGTTTGTCACAGTTGCATTCGAAGGGAAAACCTTCTTACAGCATGCTGTTATCAATCTGAACACTTAACAGCGTTGAACAACCTGTATGATGATGTCATGTTTTTAGCTGTTTGGGTCAAAAATTGGCGGAATTTCGCTTGTCAATGTCTTGTTGTTGTCTTCTTCTTGTTTGAAAGTTCTTCGCCGTCATAAGATTCTGAGTCGTATGAGGAATGGAATGATATGGGACTGTTAGTGTTGGATATAGAGCTTTAGAATTTTGTTTAAAGTGGGTTTGAGTGGAAACTTGTGTAAGAAATTAGACGAGTAGTAGAAGCAGGACCAGCAGTTCGTAAATGATGAGGGAGAGAGGAATTTTCGTGTGTATAGAAGAACGAGAATGAAGAAGAGCAACTGTCGCTATTGTTGATTGTTTTTTCTTCTCCTTTTTCTGCAAGAATTGCAACAAATGGGAAACTATAAGAGGAAGAAGAAGAGTGTAGATCTCTCACTTAGGCTGGGCTATTATAACTACAGATAGAAGGCAAAACAGGATAAAGCAAAACAAAAACAAGAAAGAGGTCCTACCGGGAGTCGAACCCAGGTCGCAGGATTCAAAGTCCTGAGTGCTAACCACTACACCATAGAACCAGTTGTGACGTTGTTAGGTGTTTTAGATTTTGACAATTTCAAATGTCATCGTTGTGGGTCCTTTTCTATCGTTTATAGTTTAGCAATTTTTTTTCTTTCCTGGTACAAGTTTTGTGTTTATTTAGGGCTTAGATTTTATAGGATGCGATTGTGTTTGCCTTTGATGCCTTTTATGATGATTTCATCTATCTATGTAAGTCACCTGATTATCGCAGTTTTTAAGGCTTTTGGAGGAATTATTTATTTTTGGGTGTATATTTTTGGTCTTTGAAGTACGAATTTCTACAGATTATAGCAGAAATTCATGGTGTTTAATGGTGTGTTTGATTGATACTTGTACCTGTTGGATGTTGAAGCTTGAGAAATTCAATCACTGTGACAGAGGGGGTAAATTTTATTAGATTGATGACGCGTTAGTAGCAATAAGGTTGTATGAGAACATAGGGATTACACAATTACTATTATTAACCTAGATAAGAACGAGGAGAAACCTGAATTGAAAAAACAAGACTGTCAGTTTGGTAAATTTGATATTTTTGCTGTGAGTTAGTAGTAATTAGGTTGAACAAGAACGAAAAAGTGATTTGAGTGGAAGTTATGTTGTTAGTGAGGTTTATGAGAAATTTAGGTTATAGTTGATTTTATTGGGAAAGATATTTACATTGCTCCGTGTTATTAGTATTGATACAACTAAGCTTTGAATAAGCTACGGGATGGTTTTGTCACTTGGAATATTATATAGCTATGCTGGAAAGTATATCTGCGGTTGAATAGTTGTATCCTATTGATGTGCAAATATAGGAAGTTGAAACCTGCGAAATTTAACCCTTGTTTATGAGCCATTAGTTTTTTTGTATATTGGTGACAATATTAGTAACCTAAAAAAACGAATAAACGGCTTACTTTGAAATTATGATCTTAATAATTTCAATCTGAACAATAACAGCGTCAAACAACCTGTGTGATGATGTCATGTTTTAGCTGAATGGATTATAAGTTGGGGAAGTTTGCTTGTCAATGTCTTGGTGTTGTTCTTGTTTTTGTTTGAAACTTCTTCGTCATCATCAGATTTTTGAGTTGTATGAGGAATGGAATGATATGGGGTTGTTAGTGTTGGATTTGGACCTGTAGAATCGCGCTTGAAAAAAGGTTGAGTGGAATTTGTTTAAGAACTTAGATGAGTAGTAGAAGCAGGATCAACAGCAAGTAATGGTAGTAATAAAGCTGTGAGTGATACAATTGCAGTGAATGGTGTGGGTGAGATGGGTTGTATGATGAGGGAGAGAGGAGTATTTGTGTACAGAAGAACAAGAATGAAGAAAAGCAGCTGCTGCGCGGCTAGGCTATAATAACTGTAAATGGAAGGCAAACAGGATAACAAAACAAAAACAAGAAAGAGGTCCTACCGGGAGTCGAACCCAGGTCGCAGGATTCAAAGTCCTGAGTGCTAACCACTACACCATAGAACCAGTTGTGTCATTAGGTGTTTTAGATTCTGACAATTTCAAATGTCACCATCTTGGTACCACAGTTTATTTATTGGGAACTCCATTTT
The DNA here is from genome assembly GCA_023531105.1 of Papaver atlanticum. Lineage (NCBI taxonomy): Eukaryota > Viridiplantae > Streptophyta > Magnoliopsida > Ranunculales > Papaveraceae > Papaver > Papaver atlanticum. The sequence continues at coordinate 1,132,852 of JAJJMB010017971.1, read as the reverse complement.
CACGACACCTTTTTTTTTGATCACAACACTTTGATATCTATCGATCTTAACAACTAACAGCTTCTAGCAAGCTATGTGATGATGTCATGTTTTTAGCTTTATGGGTCATAAGTTGGCGGAAGTTTGCTTGTCAATGTCTTGTTGTTCTTCTTCTTGTTTGAAACTTCTTTGTCGTCATCAGATTCCGAGTCATATGAGGAAAGGAATAATACGGGACTGTTAGTGTTGGATTTGGAGCTGTAGAATCTTGTTTAGAGAGGGTTTGAAGGGAAGTTTGTGTAAGAAATTAGATGAGTAGTAGAAGCAGGATCAGCAGTAGGTCATGGTGGTAGTAATGGAACTTTAAGTGATGCAATTGTAGTGAATGGAATGGGTGAGATGGGTTGAAAGATGAGGGAGGGAGAAATTTTTGAGTGTAGAGAAGAACAAGACCAGCTGTTGCGTTTGTTTATTGTTTTTTTGCAAACAATGGGAAACTAGAATAGGAAGAAGAGTGTAGATCTCTCACTTTGGCCAGGCTGTTATAACTCTAGATAGAAGGTAAAACAGGATAAAACAAATCAAAAACAAGAAAGAGGTCCTACCGGGAGTCGAACCCAGGTCGCAGGATTCAAAGTCCTGAGTGCTAACCACTACACCATAGAACCAGTTGTGACGTTGTTAGGTGTTTTAGATTCTGACGATTTTAACTGTCACCATCGTGGTACCCCTGTCCCTTTTCTTTCTTTCTTTTTTCTATTGTCTATGTCCTTTTGTTACAAGCCTATAAGTTTTTAGTATTCTGATGATGTGTGTTAGTACTTAGTAGTAAGTAGTTCTAACGAGAACATAAGGGTAACACAAAAAGTCAACTAGTAAGGCTTGTAAGTTTTAAGTATTTTGATGATGTGTGTCAGTACTTAGTAGTAAGTAGTTCTATCGAGAATATAAAGATAACACAAAATGTAAACTAGTAACCTTCAAAATAAGTTAAATAACGAATAACTGGCTTATTTTAGAATTATGATCTGAGTGTGGTTAACAGGAAATATATGATATTTACATATTTGTCACCGGTATTTTAAGGGAAATCCCTTTTTTTGTGATTTCAACCTTAACAATTAACAGCGTCGAACAACCGGCCCGATGCTGTCATTATTGTAGTAGGAGATAGTGATGGTGGAAAGTATATGTGTGGTTTAATTTTGGTGGTTATGTCTGAATGAAACCTGTGTTAATATTCGTGATTACGGTCATAAGTGTTACTTTTTGGTTAATCATGTCTCCGTTTAGAAAGGAGTTCCATTTGAGGAACACTTACTTTTTTGATTCATCATACACTATGAGTTGCATGTATTCGGGTTACTAAGTTATTTTATTTCTCAGGCGTATGGATTGGTTTTTCTGAGGTTAAGAACTTAATTTATCAAGGTGGTTGAACGAGAACTGCCAACTGCTGTTTTAATTGATGGCTTCAGTCAGCATGGCGCCCACTTCTGGGCTCAGAGAAACCAGTGGTAATAATGCTGGTGTTGATAAGTTGCCTGAGGAAATGAATGATATGAAAATTAGAGATGAGAAGGTAGATGAAGTGCTATTTTTATCTTGGTAGGTTTCGCTGATTATTAATGTGTAACATCATTTATATGTAAGCTATTAACTTCCTTTCTAGGAGATGGAAGCAACCGTTGTTGATGGAAATGGTACAGAAACAGGACATATTATTGTGACGACTATTGGTGGAAGAAATGGCCAGCCAAAGCAGGTATAGCTGTGCGATAATACATGTAATTTTGCTCTCACACAGTTTCTAGCTGACATTTTTTCCTTTTTCTTGTAGACAATAAGCTATATGGCAGAGCGTGTTGTCGGACATGGATCATTTGGAATTGTATTTCAGGTGCATTTTCTAGTTCCTAAACTACAAATGCTTTACATGAATCATGTTATGGTTCATGGGATTATCTGGTATAATTTGGTGAACTGAAGTGTCAGTTGATTAATACATTAATTCTCTTTTTTATCTCTTATATGGTTTGTTAGGCCAAGTGCTTAGAAACTGGTGAAACTGTTGCCATAAAGAAGGTCCTTCAAGACAAGAGGTACAAAAATCGTGAGCTGCAGACCATGCGTCTTTTAGATCACCCAAATGTTGTGTCGCTGAAGCACTGTTTCTTTTCAACAACCGAAAAAGACGAGCTTTATCTTAATTTGGTGCTTGAGTATGTACCTGAGACCGTTCACCGTGTCATCAAGCACTACAACAAGATGAACCAACGAATGCCGTTGATATACGTAAAACTCTACACATACCAGGTGTGTCTCATTGGATTATTAGTTTATACCACTGCTAAGTTGGCATTTTTCATTACCGAATAAACTATAAGCTGTGTATGGTGTATGATCGAAGTAACTTTTTCTTGAATTAATAAAATAAGTTTCCACCAGCTCTTTTATTGGTTATTTCCCACCCTTGCTTATACTGTTATAAGTTTTCTTCATTTGTATATTCTTTTTCCTCCTTGTTAAATTATTGAGCCTCTGGGTCATTCTTCCTTCTAGTTTTAACTGTAAATTTGGCTGAGACATTTATTTTTTTCTGAGCTAATAATATTGTGTTTATGTTTCTCAGATTTGTAGGGCATTGGCTTATATCCACGGTAGTATTGGAGTATGTCACAGAGACATTAAGCCTCAAAATCTTTTGGTACGTTTAAGCCTATGTTACTCCTCACACTTTGATATCAATGGGTGTAACTCTAGTTCCTCAATCATCTTGTATCTTGTTTTCCCAATAACTCCTCAAATGGAGAAAGTCACTGGTTTTAAAAGTGTAAAGCATCATTCTGATGCACTGGTAAGTGATGATAAAGAGGGTAATGGTTGATGTTAGTAATTGTTTTCATTACTCAACTTACCAGTAGCCTATATGACCGGGTTGGACACAACAAACTTGAGTTTCCTTTGTAGCTCGTAGTTCCATTACATGGAAATGTGCATGAAGTTGGTTATTTTTGTGTGTCTAATGTCACAAAATGTCATTGATGGATGATCGGCCATATCGCTTTAGGAATTGATTTGCGTTTTATGTTTTCAAAAATGAAGCAAGTGTCTGATTGCATTACGTGAAGCTAAAAATGTTGTTTCATTGTTTGATGTCAACAGGTGAATCCGCATACTCATCAGCTGAAGTTGTGCGACTTTGGAAGTGCTAAAGTTTTGGTAAGCAGTTGTATTATCAGCCTACTGGGTCATATTTAAGTCATTTTATATTACCATGCCATTAGTTTAAGCCTCTGAATCTCTATTCTTGTTATTTCCTTCCATCGGTATGAACAGGTAAAAGGGGAGCCAAACATATCATACATTTGCTCTAGGTATTACAGAGCACCGGAGCTTATATTTGGAGCCACTGAGTACACTTCAGCCATTGACATCTGGTCTGCTGGCTGTGTTCTTGCAGAGCTACTCCTTGGACAGGTATGTTGATTACTCCTCCTGCATGTATGTGCTGGGTGTTCCACTATAGTTGGAAGCTTAACATGTTTTTTTTCCCCTTCTCCGCAGCCTCTCTTTCCTGGCGAAAGCGGAGTTGACCAGCTTGTTGAAATTATCAAGGTGAACTTCAGTAGTAGTATTCCCGTTGAAATTGCTTAGTCAGATACTCATACCCTTGGCTCGACTATTACATCCTTTCTGTAGTCAAATGCTCTTTCTTAGAGTTGAAAATGTATATAGCAAATATTCCCCCTGTTCTGGAACACAGAACCATGGTTGGTGGATATGACTGTTTTGTAACTTAATTGCTTAAATCACACACGTGCTTTTTTCTACTGACAGTAGAATTTAGCGTCTACCTGTGCTGGAACTTGTATGCATCACTACACAGTTGCGTCATTGATATCTGACATGCTTCATTTGCAGGTATTGGGTACCCCAACTAGGGAGGAAATCAAGTGCATGAACCCTAACTACACAGAGTTTAAGTTTCCACAAATTAAAGCTCACCCATGGCACAAGGTACTAAGAATAGGGATTTTTTGTACGACTTTCTCTTTAGGTTTAGCTCAAGTTTTTGTAGAGATGTATTCTCAGAATGTTTGTTTAATGTCAGATATTTCATAAGCGAATGCCACCAGAAGCTGTTGATTTGGTGTCAAGACTTCTGCAGTACTCTCCCAACCTACGATCCACAGCTGTGAGTGCAATCAATTTTTGCTTCCATTGTATATTTAGTCTCGCTCTTCAGATAGCAAAATAGCAATGTACACTAAACTTTAGAATCTGATATGTGAATTCAGTACTCCGATTGTCAAAAAAAAAATGCTAGACTTCCTTTAGTGTCTTCCATTACTAATGCATTACTAAATTAGGTTTTTCATCTGGTCGCTGGTATGCTATATACGGTGTTGATGGTTATTAAAAGGAATATTTTGTTAAAAGACCTAGTATTTCGTTTCTCTTCCTCTCCCTCTATATTCAGCTCAGCCTTTTGCATTATTTATCCATGTGTGGACATTTTAAGAAATTTTATTTCGCTGCAGTTGGAGGCCTTGATGCATCCGTTCTTTGACGAGCTACGTGATTCAAGCAGCCGCCTTCCTAATGGACGTCTCTTACCCCCACTCTTCAACTTTAAGCCTCATGGTAATGTATTTACTTTCGAACAGTATTAATATTATCTTTCATTTTCAGTAAAAAAAATCTAACATTTTGTCTATCCATGGTTTTGGTCCCTCCACTGATGATCAGAACTGAAGGGAGTGCCAGCGGAGATTTTAGTGAAGTTGGTCCCCGAGCACGCGCGAAAGCAATGCCCATTCCTTGGTTTGTGATTTCGTTGTATCCCGTCCATCTGCATATGCATAGTAAAATGCCTCACCTTGATTACCAATTATCATATGTAAGCTTCCGTAATTTTCTCTTCTTTTTCTGTGCAATAGTGTTTCTACTTTGTTGTAATAGCAGAATAAGAAAGTTTCTGCTTAGGCTTTACCTTCAAAATATCAATGTATGGAGATGTATGTTGCTGACCATTGTTGCTAAACAGCTAAGACAGATTGTAACATTATGGTATGTAGATTTAAGAAGAAAACATAACTTTTTCTTCCCACCTCCGCGATGCACTGTAAAGGGAGATTCATGGATGCCCAGAGTTGGTAATAATAATACGTGGTTTTTATGCCGGGTGAGTGAATTAATGGAGGTGGTAAATTATTGTAAGTAGTTGGTTAATTAGGTCGGGGCTTTCAGATTTGACCTAATTTGGAGTATTTGTGCTATTTGAGCAAAATATCTGGGCTGTTTTATTGCAGATTCCAGTATCTCTCCTAGGTTTGATTGAATTTTACGGTCCCCTACATATTTCCTGTCCCAGTCAGTATATGTATGGTGAAGGATACAGCCATTTATCTCATTTTTCCTTCTTTGACGTCCTTTTTCTACTTTAAGCTTTGTTTTTAGTTATCTTAGTTTTAGTGTTTATGTTTTGCTATCTGGATAGATTGGAAACGAGATATTCTATTGTTGGCTCATGCACAACATGTGTGGTGGGCTAATGCAAGAGAAGGATGGGGTACTTGGTACACACCTTAAGGGTCTCAATCTTATTCATTTTAGCAGCAAATGGCTGTGAAATTCCAGGACATGTTCTCCATTAGGTTTTTAATCACATGCCTTATTTTTCGCCTGGCTTATTTCATCTTTTTAACAAAATGTAAGAAGATAGTTCCAAGGGTGAAATTTTGGAGAGTAAGGATGAAATTTCAGACAGTGTCCATCTTCCGCGCTCACTTCATAACGAATGCAGTTAATCTCGAATACCTTGACAGTGTCTATCTAGTTTTGAAATTCAGGCCTGCAGCTGAGTGTGCGCCAATTTTTTTATAAATGTCAAGCCTGCGTGCGTATAATCAGAATGGAATTCTTGACCTGTTTAACTCACCAGATTCCTGTTCTTCGTAGTTTCAGTTCAACCGAGTCAGGCCCATTTAAGAGTAATAGAGATGTCACATAAATAGTTTTTAGAAATTTGTCTTATCATTTGGAATGTTTTTGTTATTGTGCACCTTTCTCAGGAATGTTTTGTTTTGATATTTATTACAAACTTTTGTTCCACAAACTCATTGATCTTCTATTATCAGCCATCTATTCATTAAACTTGAGAGTACATTTGGTGCGTAAAAAAGACCTACATTTTGGTTTTCTGGTAAATACCAAATTTGCAACATCTCAAACTTGAACTTTTTTTTTTTTTTTTTGGGAGCAACGTAGTTACAAAAGCAACAAAAGCACACCCAGTTATGTTTGAAGCAATGGAGCTAGAAAACAAAACAAAACAAAAAAACCTTAAAATCACGCAGCAAACCTTCTGACACTTGAGATGGTAAATGGAATGAAATTATTCCATTCAAGAAAAAAATCTGGGCTTCCAGTATCTCTTCTAGGTTCGATTGAATTTTCGGGTCCCCTACATATTTCCTGTCCTAGTATATGTATGGTGAAGGCCGCTATGTATTCATTTTGCCTTCTTTGACGTCCTTTTTTCTACTTTTAAGTTTTGTTTTTAGTTCCATTTCTATAGTTTTTATTGTGTTTATGTATTTGCTATCTGGAGAGATAGGAAACGAGACGTTCTGTTGTTGTTTGCAGATCATTCGCTCACTCACAACATGTGGTGGGCTAATGCAAGAGAGGGAGGGTCTCAATCTTATTAGTTTATGCAGTAAGTGGCTGTGGAATTCCAGTTCATGTTCTCCATTAGGTTTTTATCACATGCCTTATTTTTCACGGGGCGTATTTCGTGTTTTTTAACAAAATGCAACAAGATAGTTTTGAAGGATGGAAATTTGGAGAGCAAGGATGGTATCTTGGACACGGTGCCTATATTCAATTGTATCTAGCACTCTCTTCTTAAGGAATGCAGTTAATCTCGGATACCTTGGCAATGTTTATCCTGCAGCCGAGTGTATGGCATGCTTGTGTGCAATGGAGATATCTTGAACTATTTAATGCACCAGATATGACACCTTGTGTCTTTTCGTAACTTCTGTTCAACAGACAATATCAGGCCCATCTAGGAAAATAGTTATTTGAAATTTGTCTTATCATTTGGAATGTTTTTGTTATTCTGCAACTATCTCAAGAAAGTTTTGTTTCGGTACTTATCATTTGAGACTCATTTCTTCTGATCTTCTTCTATTATCAGCCACCAGCCAAGCAAAATATATCTATTCATCAACTCTGAAGCACATTTGCGATTTAACATGGTCCATGGGTGTGCAAAAAAAAGAAAGACCTGCATTTTGGTTTTCTAACGAATACTAAAATTGCAACGTCCTCAATTTTTTTGTTTTTGTTTTGGGTTTCAGTTTATCTTCCTTTGGTTTTATGGTGCAGGAAGAATTGTTCATATATTATAGTATATAAGTGATAGATACTGTTTTCTACCTAAACACTTCATCCTGTTGCTCAATGGAATTTTCTCTCTAAAACTTGAAAACAAAAATAAAGTTATGGCACAGGGTAGACTTTAACATATACCTAAACAAGTATCCTACTCCATCTGTTTCTAAAAAATAGGTTTGTTTCCTTGTTTGGGTATGTCAAAAAAATATGCTTGTTTCTATAGGTGGAAAGTCAAATGTTATGATTTTACTACTATACCCATAGAGGGATCAATTTTCTCTCTCCCTTTTCTCTTCTAATACAAAAAGGGGACCACTTCTCTTCTTTCTCTAATAACAAATGAGTGGGACCAAAGGATAGATTCGGAAAAAAACATGAAAAAGTGGCTGCAATGATTAGTTTTCTTAATTTTTGTAAAAACCAAACAAACCTATTTTTTAGAAACGGAGGGAGTATGATATACTCTACTTAGACCTAGCTAGAACTAGTAAGGGTTTAATGGAGTTATCACTCAAAAAGAGAAGTTTAGCTCAATACAGTTGATTTCAACTACCTAAAAATGAATTTAGTGGAAAATCTATCCCAGTCTTCTTCTTTTAAGTTTGAGGATGAAAACAGAAATTACCCAATTTTTACTTAATGAGATTAATGCATAGTAAATATTTTGTAGGTTTTTCCTACTTCCCACCACCCACTACCTAGAAAATGAGCTCAATGGGAAATGCATTACGCTCTGAAATTCTTTACGTGTGGGGATGAAAACAGAAATTACTCAATTCTTATTTATGAAATTGACACAGAACGAGCGGATGAATCTTGAATGAGATGATGGATCAGCACCCTACTTGGTCCGTTTGGTTATAATGTCATGTGTATTGTTTAGGAAACTCTTGCTTTTGTATATCTAAATATCTCGTGCCTCATTGTGTATGTGTTGATCAGAGGAACCTTGTTTAGGTGTGGTCCATCGTATCAAGATTTGTACGTTTTTGTATTGGAATTCATAAATCATGACGCTTGACATGTTTTAATACTTGGATGAAACAATTGTGCTTTTTAGCTTCATTTTCTTCGTCAAAATGGGATTAATTTTTTTTTTTTTGGTGTTATGGTGCTCGGAGCATTTTTGATCTAGTGGTAGCACATTGAACCATTTTACAGATTGGTTGGCTGTGACATGCTTATAGAAAAATACTTGGTTAAGGAAAAACTTGTCCAAATTAACAAAATCGATTAAATATCTTTAATATTTCCTAATAGCCTGTTGTGATACTGCTAGTTAAAAAATGCTCCAGCGGTGCCGGCGTACTTTTTCCCCCATCAAAAATGGTCTTAGTATTGTTAGGCTAGCAGCTATATATACCACTGCACTGTTCACGTGAGGTTCCTAACTCTTTGTTATCCCCCCTCTCTCTTAAGCATCTTCTCTTCATTTTCTGTAACGTCTGAATGTTTAATCTCCTAAACAATTAATTAAGAATATCAACATTTCTAGTTACTCACCACCGGCATTCATCCCCAGTTCTTGAAAAAATTGTTCTGAAGATTTGCTTACTCAAGAATACGAAAAGAAAAGCGCGAGCTTTTGGATGGGGTTTTCTGGCGGGTTGTCGTTTGTTTTAGTGATAAGAATGGCCATTTTGTTTTTGGCTTCGAAGAGTGCAGAAGGAGGAACCCAATTTGTAAGAAAAGTGTTTAATGTTAAGAGCTCAAAACATGAGAGTCATGATGCATCTCACTTCTATTTTAATACTTTGCCTAACAACGGGAAGCATTCCGTCTCAAAGCCAAGGCCGCGTATTTTCAACGTGAGATATTTTGGAGCTGTTGGAGATGGTTGGAACGATGATACAGCTGCATTCACAATGGCATGGAAAGCGGCTTGTGAGGTCGAATCGGGCGTTGTTTTGGCTCCTGAAGGTTATATCTTCATGGTCAATCCAACAACTTTCTATGGCCCTTGTAAACCAGGCTTAACATTCCAAGTAAGAAAATTACATAGCATAGATTCTTTCAAGATAGAAAGTAAAATGGTTTTAACTTTTAAGTAATTTAGCTGAAACAACTTCTGTTTTTGAGTAGGTGGACGGAGTTTTGATGCCCCCGGATGGACCGTACTTCTGGCCGAAATCTGTAAGTATGGGACAATGGCTTGTGTTTTTTCAAGTTGATAGAATGACCCTTACAGGCGATGGAATCATTGAAGGAAATGGAGAGAAATGGTGGGAGCTCCCATGCAAACCTCATGGGGTAATTCTTGTAACAATAAAACTAAAACCAATCTAGATTTTTTTTTTTTTACCATTTTTGCATAACATAACATGTGTTAAATTTGTTACAGGGTCCTAATGGAACGACGTTACCGGGACCTTGTGACAGCCCTGCGGTAAGCATTTCAGAGAAAAGCCATTTCATATATCGATCAATAATTACTGACATTATTTCGTGCTCTTGGTTGTTTCAGTTGTTCATGTTCTTCTGGAGCTCAAATTTACATGTCAGTAATCTGCACATCAGAAACAGTCCTCAATTTCACATGAAATTTGATAATTGTACGGAAGTGGTCATCCAAAACATCTCCTTAGATTCCCCTGCATTAAGTCCAAACACAGATGGAATCCACATAGAGCAGACGAAGTCTGTTGGTATTTACGACACCAATATCGCCAACGGTACGGAAAAAATCAATTGGAGATGATTGCATTTCAATTGCCTTCAGATTTCAGTCCTTTACTATGTGTAAGTTGCCTTCATGATCCTGTCTCTTATTGAAACAGGTGATGACTGCATTTCAATTGGAGCTGGTTGTACGGACGTTGACATCAAGAACATCACCTGCACGCATAGCCATGGAATAAGGTAGACCTTTAATCCCACGAGTTCGGCTCGGGAATGTTTGATTCTCCAAGCACTCATCAAATTTTTGGTTTTAACAGTATTGGAAGCCTGGGAGCAGAGCAAAATAGACAGGCTTGTGTCTCGAATATAACAGTCAGAAATGTGTATATGAAAGATTCAGATAATGGTGTAAGGATCAAGACATGGCAAGGCGGCTCCGGATCAGTGTCTGGAGTTACATTTCGGGACATAGAAATGGATAATGTTAGGAACTGCATCATCGTTGATCAATACTATTGCCTTGCCGAGGAATGCCAGAACAAGACGTCCGCGGTGTTTATCAATGACGTCTCTTACATTAATATAAAAGGAACTTACGATGTAATAACAAAACCGGTGCACTTCGCATGCAGTGACACTGTACCGTGTATGAACATTACAATATCAGAGGTCAATCTGCTGCCATCTGAAGGAAAGAGTGAGCTTGACCCATTCTGTTGGAATGTTTATGGAAGACTAGAGACTGAAACAGAACCTCGAATAAGATGTTTACAAGAAGGAGAGCCTGACTCAGTTTCAGAGAGATTCCGCGGTGTTTGTTAAAGAAATCACTCTCTATATCAAGAAAAACTGAATAGTGTACAGGTGCCCATGAGCCATTCATCTAATTTTGCTGTTTCTGTTCCCACATATATATACTTTTCATTTCTCATGGCTAGCTGCTTGTTACTTGCAAGAGCTAGTCAGTTTGATTGTTCAGAGAGGCCAGTCTCTCTCTATATATTGTGATAGCTTCATAGAAATCAATAATAAAGCATTCTATTTTTGCTTTAGATTTCACTTTGTTTTCACTCAATTTAGTTCACTGAAAATACAGTCCCAGAGGAGGGCATATAAACGTGCGATACGTAGCTGCAAGATCTGTGCAGTTGCTGCAATTTAGAATGTCTGTAATGTGGATAATGCAGATACTGTGTTGAAAATCATCATAATTTCCAGAACATACAGAAATTTGTATTTCCAAACACTACGATATGCTATTGTTACCAATAGTCATTACAAGAACAACTCCCTTCTCTAAATATGTGAAAACGGCTACGATCCCTCACTATAATCTCCCTCTTAACAACTTTAGAAATGATCTTGGCTGCTTCATGACAGTCGCTACAAACTCGCAGATTCTTCACAATTCTTATTGTGGTTCCCTCGCTAGTGTTAATGAGTCCAAAAGCAATTGCTAACTTCTCACTGTGAGTGGACAATGCATTTTCCTTCTCTTCCTCATCTACACTCTGAAGCACGAGATCCGTGTTTGGTTTATAACCAGCAATCTTCATCCTTGGACCTAACTCGCGAATCTTAGAGTAGATCTTGTCGGCTTGAGGGTGCGATCTGTCTCCCATGAAGAACTCATGAACCCTGTTATCTACCTCAATCCAACTGCAACCAGGAACTTTCAGCACTCCATTCTTTCTCATCTTTAACATTGAGTTTGCAGAGTCATCAAGCCTACCCATGGAAGCATATATATTGGCCAGATAAACATAACTTCCCGAGTGTTCAGAATCTAGCTCAAGGATACGTTGAATAACCATCTCTCCTCTCTCAAAATCTTTGTATATCCGACAACCCCCGAGCAATGCACCCCAAACTATAGCATTCGGTTTGATTGGCATTGAGTTGATCAAATCTTCTGCTTCATTTAGTCGGCCAGCACGGCTAAGTAGATCCACCATGCACCCGTAATGCTCGATTTGAGGAGTAATTCCATACTCTGATTCCATCAGCTTGAAATACTCAAGTCCCCTCTCGACCAACCCTGAATGTGTACAAGCCGATAGTAATCCCATGAAAGTAACCTCGTTTGGATTGACTCCAGATTTAAGCATTTCAAAAAAGTAAGAAAAAGCTTCTTCTGCATACCCATGCATTGCCAACCCAGTAACAATTATACTCCATGAGATCACATCTCTTTCCTTCATTGTTTCGAATACCCGCATACCTTCAGCTAAATATCCACATTTGATAAACATATCAGCTAGCGCGTTCCCTAAGAAGAGCTTCAACTCAACTCTGTTCCTTTTAATGAATAAATCGATCCACTTGCCCAAGTCAAGGGCACCAAGCTGCGCGCAAGCTGATAAGACGCATACAAGAGTTATGTCATTCGGTTTTACCCTTCCAACTTGTTGCATTTTGCGAAACAGATGTATCACATCAGAATACTTCTCATTCTGTGTGTAACCAGCGATAATTGCATTCCAGACAACCACATTCCTCTCAGGCATCTCATTAAAAAGGCAACGAGCAGAATCTAAGTCTCCCGATCGCGCATACCCTGTAATCATGGCAGACCAAGAGATCATATTCTTATCATCCATTTGATCAAATACACACCGTGATGAGACCACGTCTCCACATAATGAATAACCATTAACCAATGTGTTCCAAGTAACCACATCTCTCACAAGCATTTCGTCAAACAATAACTTAGCAGTTACAGGAAGCCCAAATCTAAAGTACATATCAACAAGAGAGTTACTAACACAAAGATTAGACTGGTGTCCCATCTTCGCAACAACAGCATGAACCTTCTGGCCATCGAAAACAGCAACAAGGCCGGAACATGCCTTCAAAACTGAAGTGAAAGTGTATTCATCTGGCTGCCGAAATGCCGGGGAATGCAGCTGGTTGCAAAAGCAATGAAGAGTTTGAAACCATTCACTATTTTGCGCGTAGGCTTTGAGCAATGTATTCCAAGCAATGACATTGGCATTGGGTAGTTGGCTGAAGATGAGTGCAGCATAGCGAACTTGGGAGTGAGTGGCGCAAACACCAATTAGTTTGATGGTGATGAGGTTAGGATCTATATATGGCGATGGCGGAGCATTTGTTATGAGTTGTGTTTGTATTTGTAAGAGATGTTTCATGTTCAGTTGGGACGTACATTTTAGTAGCAGCGCCGTGAGTTTACGGTGGTTATGCGGTGGAAGTGCCAGCTTGTCTCATTAGCAAGCAAGCATTTACTAGCAATCACAACCGAGAAAGAGAGGACTTACATAGAAAGTCTGATGGGCATATTTCATTTTTTTAGCCTCGCAATTGCCGAATTCTCCCCAAAGCTACCTACCCTTGGAGTGTGGGCCGTGTCACAGTATCTCCGTGCCATATTTCATTTTAGCCGTTTGTGTCACAACTTAGGTATTGATAATGTTGAATTATCGCTGTCCTTGAAATTTTCGTTTTTTTTTTTTAAACCTATTGTTGGGGCGTCACATTCCAATAGAGCGGTTTCACCTAGAATCCTAATGGCTATTAAGTTGGTTAGGGGTGTCCTAAAAGCATTTAAAAAGTCTAAGTTGCCCTTCCATCCATTTAAACCTAATCAATGAAAAGAAAAACTAAAATCAAAGTCAGTTTTTTTCTTCATCTGTTCTCCTAATCAATAGCAGTGATGGTGATCGACAACAACCCAACAAAAAATTGATAATCAACAACTCAATCAAGAAAACCAGGATGAAACCAGTGCACAATTCCAAATTCCTTAACTGAATCCAATGGTTTTATGATGTTTGAAATTGTTTGATTTATTGAGAAAATTAGGTTTGGAAAACCTGTTACTGTTTGCAAACCGTAATTTTGTTCTCTGAAGCTGTTATGGTTGGGTTCGATTCTCAACAAACTAACCGTGAATATTTATGAGTAACAAATCTTAAAAACCAGTTACGGTTGGATTTGATCTAAAATATACCAACCGTAATTCATATACGGTTAGATTTTTTTGAGTTACGGTTGGAATTTTTGAGTTACGGTTGGGTACGAGATAAAAACCCAACCGTATCTTGTTTACGGCTGATTCCAAGAGATAAAATCCCAACCGTAGGTTTATGAACGGGTTTCCCTAATTTTAACTAGTTACGGTTAGGAGTTCATCATCACCTAACCGTAAATCCGTCTTACGGTTGGTTACGAAGGAGGAACCCAACCGTAAGTTAGCTCTGAAAATCTAAAAAATTACAATCTTTGTATATATTTTCAACAATTTTGGTAATAAAAACGACACTGGAGATAAATTAGAGGTATACCTAATTATTTTCATCCATTGATTTCGTCATTTTGGTTGAATCAAAATTTAGGGTTTTGAAAAGAAATCCCCGGGAAAAAAGAAAGAAAATCCTCTACTTTTTCTTCCCACCATAGTTGACACTTTACTTGATTTAGTTTTTTCAATAAGTAAAAAAAGATTCATTAATCTAATCACTAGCTAATTAGATTATTAAAACCAACTAAATAAGGGTTGTTTAGTCATTATAAAATTATTTTAGATAAGGGGTTTTTGAAATTACTTATGAGTGACCATTTTTGTCCTATTAGGTGACGCCCATCAATTGGAATTTGACGCTCCAATAATAGGTTTTTTTTTTTGTCGTCGTCTTTGTTTGAAGCATATCTTTGAAATTGTTAAATTTACGCCATCTTTGATATTTTGACGTTATCTTTTTTCCAATCAAGTAAAATCACAACTACATGAATATTACAAATTCAGAAGGGACTGATTGTAGAATCATGATTATTACAAATTCAGAAGGGACTGATTGTAGAATTCATGGTCCCTTTATTTGTTCATACAACATTTTTTTTTTCTATTCGCGGTATGATGTATACAATAAATGTATTAAAAGAGAAATAAATTTAAAACCTAGTTTTTTTAATAGAATATAATAATTCCTCTCTTTTAATCACTTTGTGATCTCTCTACCGGATTGAATTTGAATAGTTGATAATTATTACCGAAACTAAGTACTAAGTACAATTTAGGTCACAAAATGGATTTTAGGCCAAATGGTATATTTTGGCCTGCAAGAAAATTTCGATTGAAGATCTGGAGACATAATTGTAATGTGGAATCTGGATGTGTTGTTAATGGAAGAACATCTTTGGGTGCTTTTTTCGGTTACTCTAAAGTTCAGGAATGTGTATGATAGTTTTGAATGACTTTTCATTTCAATTTATGGTGCTTTTGATCCAGCGGATTATAAGCAGTTTTGGAAAAAACTTAATGATATTATCATTATTATGGATTGTAGATGACAAAATATAACATCTACCCAAGAAATGGCAGCTGAAGAGTAATACACCTGAGATACGAAATAAAACTCAAGGTCAGATGTAGAAGACCTGAACCAGATGTCCATTGACTAAGCCGTAGGCGATCAAACAAGGCAGAGACACGAAGTTGGGCATGGATGACTGAGTCCAGATGCAAAGCTAAAGAAGATTCTCGATGGTGTCAGCAAACCCGGGTCAGTACAAGCACAAGGCGAGAACTCTCGAAGTCCAGGCTGTCATCTGCTTAGTCATCTACATGTAATTGTCGTATTCATGTAATGTATAAATAGCTTGAAAGGCTGATGATGTAAACAAGTTGATTTTGATAATATAAAGTAGACTTCAGACAATTCTCTTTTCTTTCTCTGATTCTCTTCTAATCGCCGTGAACCCTAACCGACTTAGAAGATAATCAGAAAATCCAAATCTGGCACTGACGGAATTCTGATTGGAGATCAGAGAACAGAACACCTACTGTGATCATATCCCGAACAGAGACAATGGTAAAGGAATTTGTGAATGTACGAGTTTCACGTATCTTCATTGGCGCCAACTAAGCTTTTTAGAATTTCATGATTCTTGCACATAATAATTCGATGCATGATTTGGTATAATTACTTGACAAGCTACATGATTAAGCATGATATGCTCATAAATGATGATCTATGTGTTTATTAATCCAAATCATGATAATTCTGATTGAAATCGAACTTTCGCATGCTGATTTTGATGATTTTGATCTCATAAACATCTCGACCTTGACCAGATCTATAAATTAATTGTAAAATTTCTTGAAGAAAAAAATTCCTCAAACGTAGATCTAAATTTTAAGGATTCATAATGTTTTTCTAGTAAAAATCTTGTTTGATTCATGATCTTGCATAAATAGAAATATCAGATCTAGATTTCTTAAGGTGTTTTATTGAGATCGAAACATGATTATATCGATTAATTGAGCACTTTCATCAACATGACTATAAATCTGTCTACAACATGATGATATTATAATTGATCTGCTCAGATTCACATTTTTCATATAGAATCACATGCTTTAGGCAATCGAAATCTCAAAACTCATTTACTATTAAGTTTTCACCAATAGATCCATGATTAAGAGCACGATAACTGTAAATATAAAGTGTTGAATCAACCAAATCATATACTACCGCTCAAAGAATGATTAGATATGATACTTGAATCTCTAATCAAAAACTTTGATGATTGATATCTGATGATGACTTTAAGGCGTAACAATTCAACAATGCTTAATCAACGGTTACCAATTCATGAGACAAACCGACCAAAAAAAAATTGCCGCTAAAATTAAAGGAGGTGATCTTTCAAATTCAGATCTAGTCAATGATTTTCATCTTGACCAAAACCCTAAACTCACAGATACTCATCCTATCCCATATGTGATTTTGAAGCTATACAATAGAACGCCAACACAGAAGGTCACCACTTAGAACTGGAGTAACCTCACCGTTGTGACAGACACTTATAACACCAACTATGGAAAATCCAAGTGTTAGCATACCAGAAGTGCCAACTGTGAGATTAACACCCTCAAGCACAACAATTCTAGCTGGGAACACGGTAACACATACACCAGCAACAACGATTGTACCACCAACAATTACAACTTCAACCTTGATGACAAGTGGTCAACCGTAAGTGGTTTTAATAGGTCCAAATGTGACACCTGAACAACACATGAGGCCACCAAGACCGCCAACTCCTACCGCAACGGCTACGAATCTAGTGGTACAAATACCAGGTGATATGCTACAAGAACTTCTCATGTCAATATGCACCATAGATGAGAAAATCAACCAGCTAACGCCACCTCTAATCCATATGGCTACCACACCGATCGTACAACATAAAGTACACAGCTGGAACAATCAGAATTACATCTAAACATACCACCTCTCCCAGCTCAGTCATTTTTACTGAATCAGTTACTGGGTCATCAACAGAGAGACCTGAGGCAGGAACTCAGAAACTACAGCTCGTTAGCCAATCAACTATAAAACTCAATACAAATAATTTCTGAGTCACGACCAGCTGTCATAGTTGATCTGGTTCATGAGTCTATAGATTAAAAAATTGACTGAATGATGAAAGCTCAAGAGGAAAAAATAAAATTGATGGTTAGCAAATCAAAAGGATGACCCAACTTATATCTTCAAAGAAATTCCATTATCAAAAGAGATTCGTGATTGTCGACTAACGCAAAGTTGCATTTGCCAACTTTCAGAAATTTCAAAGGGGAATCAAACCCAAACGGACACATATTTCACCATAAGCAAATGATGGCTTTGTACCTCGACAACACATGGATAATGGAGAGATTCTTTCCAAGAAGTTTTTAGGTAGACCCCTTGACATGGTTCAGATATCTCCCATCAAACTCAATCGACACATTTGAGGAATTGAAATCATTGTTCATCCAGAACAACTCCCCCAACATCAAACAAGGAGATATTTTAGATGATATCTGCAAAATCAGTCAAGGAAATGATGAAAGCTTTACCAATTTTCTCAGACGCTTTAAGGAAGAAGCATCCCCAGTAGATAAAGCACATGAAAAAGTCCTTTGCAAACTATTCAGAAATGCCCTTGTTCAGGGAGAGATCCGAGATTCCTTCACATGACACATTCTCAAATCCCTAGATGAAGTCTATACCAGAGATGGCAAATTCGTCAGAAGAGAACAAGATTACTTGAGCTTCCCCATCTCGGACCATAAGATATACTTGGCTTCACAGACCTTAGGAGAAAAGAGATCTCTCTCGCCCAGGTCCCCAAACCAACAATCCGAAAGGAAAAACTTCAGAGAAGAATCTGAGCTTAAATGGAAAGAAGAGTCCAAGAACATTTTTAAAGAAGAATGCCACACCTGAAGTAATACTCCAATACATGAAAGATAAACTGTTCTTCCCACCACCCAGAAAGCTGAGAACAAACGGGAAAAGATGAAATAAAGAGACATCTCACCAATATATGTAAAAAAATGATAAGGTTCATTGAAAGCATGCCACGAGAAGGACGTCTGACAAAGTTCATACTTCAAGAGCAAGGGAACAATGGGAAGTCTCTAACAGTACACATCAAAGGGCGTATCAACATGATACATACAACACCAAAGGCTGAGACAGACTTACCGCAAGATCCCACTAATAGAAAAAAAATACTGATAAGTAAATGTCACAGGTCTCCACCCCAACTGCAAAGGGTTGCTCCTACCGCCAGACTATGTTGTGAAAGGCGCATTAAGCGCAGGCCTAGTGCCTAGCAAAAAAAAAAAAGCGCTAAAGGCGCCTATTTTATGTACATTTGTGGAGTTTTCCAATTTTTCATCGGGCGTCTAGGCGGGCCTTAGGCGCTAGGCTTGGCGCCTCGCCTCGCCTAGCGCCTATTACAACATAGACGCCAGATGACATAAGGTTCACAAAGAAGGACCTAACTGGGGTCACTTTCCCACATTCTGACACACTGGTGGTAGGTCTGATCATAGATGGCTGAGACTGTTGAAAGATCCTGATTGACTAAGGATCCACATGTGACATCATATATCTTCAAGCAGTTGAGCAGATGAACCTGACACAAGATGGTTCCCTAAAAAGAAATGGCTCAGCTATAATGGGCTTCAATGGCTCAGAGACTTATCCTATGGGAGAAATGACTCTCACAGTTTAAGCCGACCCGATTAAAACAAATATTTCTTTCTTGGTGCTCAACACCATAATCCCATACAATGTCATCCTGGGAAGAGATTAGATACACACTATGCAGGCTTTGCCATCAATATATCACCATAAGCTAAATTTTATGACTAACAAAGGTGAATATGTGATCAAAGGCAACCAAGTTGTGTCAAAAGATTTAGCTTTTCTATCACTCACCCAACAATAGGAACCATATGGAAGATCCAGACGATAACAATTAAAGATGCCAGGGAAAATTTAAAATCTATTAAAAGATGAAGCAGAACTTAATTACCTGGCAGCAAAGAACCAGTACAGCCAACAAACTCTAGCAGTAAAGCCTGAAGCACAAAATGACCTGGTTAGCTTGCCAGAAAGAGAATTCAAGGAAGAAGTATTTGAACTACTAGAAGAAGTGAATCTTGGTTCAGATGACGAACCAAAAATAACCTACCTGGGAAAGGATCTCACGGCTGAAGATAAGAGAGGCTTGCATTAATTCCTCAAGGAGAATGCAGACCTCTTTGCATGACAAATAACATATATGGTAGGAATCGACCCTAGTATCGCCTGCCACTCTCTGAAGATTAGTTTAGACTTCAATCCAGTGAAACAAAAGAAAATAAAAATAAAAGATAAACTTTATAATGCAATCCAGGAAGATGTTCAAAGAATGCTGAGAGCCAAGATCATAAGAGAATGCAGATATCCAAACTGGATATCAAATATCATAGCCGTAATGAAGAAGAATGGAAAAGTAAGAGTCCGTATAGACTTCACCAACTTAAATAAGGCGTTCCCCAAAGACAGTTACCCTCTGCCAGATATAGACAAAACGGTAGAAGCAGCCTAGGGTACGACATGCTCTCCTTCATAGACGGATACTCAGGGTACAATCAGATACCAATGAATCCAGAAGACGAAGAGCACACTGCATTCATCACAGTGGATTATACTATTTCAGGAAAAATGCCATTTGGGCTAAAAAATGCAGGGTCCACCTATCAGAGACTGGCCAACGAAATGTTCAAGGACCTCATCGGAAGCACAATGGAATGCTAGGTAGATGAAATGGTCGTGAAGAGCAAAGAGATATAAGACCATACAAAGGACCTACACAAGATCTTCACCATCCTCAGAAAATACAACATGAAGATCAATCCTTCAAAATGTCCTTTTGGGGTCCAAAGTGGGAAATTCCTAGATTTCATGGTTACAAGAAAATGAATTGAGGTTGACCCACTAAAAATAAAAGCAATATTAGAGATGAAACCTCCAACTTGTAAAAGGAGATACAACAACTGGCAGGAAAGCTAGCAGCACTGAACAGATTTATTTCAAGACTATCAGATAAGTGCAAGCCATTGTTTATTCTCCTCAAGCAACATGACTTCAACTAGAATGAGGAATGTCAAGCATCTCTTGACAACATTAAATCTTACTTATCCTCTCCCATGTCCTGTAAACACCAATCGGAGGTGAATAACTCCATGTATATATTGCAACCACCCAAAGTGCAGTACTACTCAGGGTGGAAGATAATAAAGAAAAACCAATTTACTTCATTAGCAAGTTACTTACAACACCATAGTCTAGGTACTCGCAGTTGGAAAAGGTGATCTTTGCTATCTACTTCACATCTATAAAACTAAGACCATAATTCTTGAGCTGGAGAATGTCTTGTCCAAAGAAACAAAAACTGGAAGAATTGCGAAGTGAGGAGTCTACCTGAACCAATTCACTATTGGGTACAAAAACAGAAAGGCCATTAAAGCACAACATGTAGCTGATTTCTTAACCGACTTCCCAGTTGAAGATCCGTATTTTGACTTAATATTCAGCGAAAATCAGCCAGAAGTGCATCCAGAACATGAAGAAATACCAGATTACGAAGACTCCTCACTAGACACACCTGAAGTTTAGAAAATTTTCGTTGATGGTGCTCCAAACAGAAAACGAGGTGGAGATGAAGTAGTTATAGTGACACCTGACAACAACTTCATCGAATTCTCATATGCACTAGCTTTAATCCAACAAACAACCAAGCAGAGGATGAAGCATTGTTACAAGGACTACTGGCTGCAAAGAGCCTATAGATAAAGGAAGTCATACTATTCAGTGACTCCCAGCTAACGACAAGCCAGGTAGATAGTAAATTTTAAACAAGAGATGTCTCAATGTAAAAATACAAAAGGAAAGTCAGCAACCACTTATCCATCTTTGAATAAGTGAGTATCAGAAAGATACCAAGGAATAAGATGAGACACGCAAATGCATTAGCTTTCCTGGGATCAGTAATACCTAGGGCATGTCAGAGAACAATAAAGATAGGAATCTTGGAAAGATCATCTATACATGAGCCAGACACAGATGGTGCAGTAACACAAAGCTCGAATGTGAACCTAACAGAGCTAGAGGGACATGGATGCAAGGTATCTTAAGCTATCCCGAATCGAAATTATTACCAGATGACCCACAAGATGCTAGAAATATCAAGACAAAAGCATCCAGGTATCAACTCCTAGATGGTAATATGTACAGAAAGACATACCTAGGACCACTACTCAAATGTGTCATATAAAATAAGGGAGAAAAAATCCTAGTTGAAATACACTCAGGAGATTGTGGGAACCTCGCAGGAAAAAGATCCTTAGCTGAAAAGGCAAGATCCCAAGGTTATTTCTGGCCACACATGATAGACATAGCTGAGGATATAAAAAGCAAATGCGATAAATGCCAGAGGTATGCCTAATCAATATAAAATTCAAAATTTTATAATTTTTATCTAACCTCTGCAAGCACCGAAGGATGCAGAACAATCACAAGAATAACATATGACTGTTAAAGTCATTTAAAAAAAAAAAAAGACCCTTTATAGCCAGAAGAAATAAGTATCCTAAAGGAACACAAATATACATCAGTGATAATTAACACCGTGAGAGCCTAAAAAATTGCAGGTACAATAACAAAATACATGCACCAGTAGAAAGACTGCACAGTGTGTTAACTCCTTGGCCATTCATGAAGTGGGCATTGGACATAATGGGCTCTTTTACCACGGTAAAAGTTCCATACTCATAGCTCCCTTGAATGCACATGAGAAAATAGTATTGAACTAACAAATACTGATTGAAATACAGGCGTCTGGAGGCAGAAAATACCTTTTGGTCGCCACATACTACTTCTCAAAATGGGTAGAAGCCAAAACACTGGTAATAATCACAGAAACTGATGTAAGTAAATTCATCTTGGAGCACATCGTCTGTAGATTTGGAGTACCAATGACTCTAGTAGCTGACAATGGAACACAATTCCAAGCTAAATGGCTGGCAGAGTTCTGCAAAAACAACAATATACAACACAAATATGTTTCCTAAACCATACATAACTATGTGTTATAACATGTTGATAGCATAAATTAATGCCAAAGTATGAAAAGAAAAGAAACAAAATACTAAGCCATATCTAATCATTGAATAAAAGAGGTTTAAACCATCATATTTCCCACAAGGAAATGGTCAGACGGAAATTTCAAACAAGACATTGTTGTCAAACATCAAGAAAAAGCTTGACGCTACTAAAGGAAGATGGGCAGACATATTACATGAAGTGTTACGGGCCTATAGATCAACAAAATATCTTCAACATAGGAATCCCCATTTTATTTAGCATTCGATATGGAAGTTATCCTTGAAAAAGCGGGGGTCTAACAACCACACCCAATATTTCATTCGGCAATCTGTATGTACTAACTCAAATATAATTCCAAGAGAATCAACTAGACAGTCAGATTCAATCAAGGAAATATCCAAGAGTTACATCTATGTTTCTCAATGTAATCAGCAAATCAAATAGATAGGAATCCGTGAGCCTGATTATTATGAGAAACAACTTGAACGATACCAAAGACCAATGTTAAAGTTTCAATCAATTTCAATCAATAGCCAAAGGTTGGATTTACCAATTGATTGTACTACACACAACCTGTGATATTTCAATTATATAAAAAAATATAATGCGGAAAAGAAATAACACAGACACCAGAAATTTTGTTAACGAGGAAACCGCAAATACAGAAAAACCCCGGGACCTAGTCCAGATTTGAACACTACACTGTATTAAGCCGCTACAGACACTAGACTACTACAAGTTAACTTCGGACTGGAATGTAGTTGAGTCTAACCAAGTCTCACACTGATTAAGGTACAGTCGTGTTCCTTACGTCTCTGAATCCCAGCAGGACTCTACTTACTTGATTCCCTTAGCTGATCTCACCCACAACAAAGAGTTGCTACAACCCAAAGTCAAAGACTTTATAAACAAATCTGTCTCTCACAGAAAAGTCTATTCTGATAGATAAATCTGTCTCCCACTGATATACCTATGAAGTTTTGTTCAGTCTTTTGATAAATCAAGGTGAACAGGAACCAATTGATAATCCGGTCTTATATTCCCGAAGAAAAGCCTAGAAATATCAATCACCTCACAATAACTTAACTATATGGTAGTAGAACAAGTTATTGTGGAATCACAAAGAATGAGACGAAGAGCTTTGTGATTACTTTTTATATCTTACCTATCGTAGATAAATCTCGAGCCAATCTTTGAGAAGATAGTACTCAATACGATAGAACAAGTAAGATCAGAACACACAACTACAGAGAAAATAGTTGGGTCTGGCTTCAGAATCCCAATGAAGTCTTTAATTCGTTAACCTAATCTAGGTTAAAGGAGAATCGACTCTAGTACGCAACTAGTATCACACATAGGTGTGGGGATTAGGTTTTCCAGTTTCTAGAGTTCTCCCTTATATAGTCTTCAAATCAGGGTTTGATAGCTTCACAACAAAGCAATAAATTTTCACCGTTAGATGAAATCCTGATTTAAGATTCAAGCTAACTTTGCTTAAAACCAAAGCAATATCTCTCCCCCGTTATATGTTCTTAGCTTGTTACATACAAATGAAATATAACTTCACCTTTAGATGGTCTTAGATATGGGTAACCGTACCTAAACGTGTATATTGAGTTGGCTCAATAACAGTTAACCGAAGTTAGCCATATGAACACTTTTGTATTAACCACATTCATCTAACACTTCTAGATCAAATGATAATCAAATAAATCTAATTGTGTTACTCATAGAGTTGTCAAATTGTTTATATTCTCATAGAAGTATACAAGACACAATTGAAGCAAAATCGGATTTGATTCATGATTATACAAAGTACTTATTCAAGAATCAATTCATGAACATTAAGCCACGGTTTGCAAAGATTGCATTCCTTAATTTATTAATGTATTTGTTCATGAGTATGAAATCATACTAAACCGATTTTAGAACTTAAACCAACTCAGTTTGCAAACGGGTACACAAACTTAAGTTCCGGACTTTGGTCTTGTCCGACAGTTCGCAAACCGGTATGAATACTGTCATTCCGGACCTAACTCAGGTAGAACTGTTCGCATACTGGTATGCATACTTGGTTCCCGGACTTTAACAGTTAAAACCATTTGCATACTTGGTTTCCGGACCTGAATCATACTGTAATAGTTTGCATACTGGTATGCATACTGTGTTATATCCAAACAATGGTTAATTGTTCTAAACTCCCATTTCAATCATTGAAACATCCTTAGAAGACGACAATAACTGTCTCACATAAACTATTATCTTATAAGTACTTTTCAAGTGATCGACTGATCAATACGAAACATTTCGAGTCAACATCAAATGACTGTCTCACACAAATCATGTAAGATGTTTCAAGGCAATTTTCACATGATCATCTTTTGACTTATTATTTAGTTTCAAAAAAATAAATTGTTTCCAACTAAACTCGTCAAGAATAATGATGAACGTAGCTAAAACAAAAAGCTTCCAACACATTTTTCGATAAAGATATAAGCGAGTTAAACTCAGCTCGAAATATCAAATGTGTATAATGTAAATGTCTATACAGCTATACGACTTAGTCTCAATAGGAGATAGAATAGAATAGACTTCTGAGTAATAGATAAGTTTTAGTATCCACATACCTTTTGTTGATGAAGTTCCTCCAAGCTCTCTTCAATAGATCTTCGTATTCAATCGATGAACGCCGTGAAGTCTAAAGATCAACTACACATTCTATCCTAATCCGAGACATAACTATAAGTAGACTAGAAATCAAGGCTTATAGTTTTGATCACCTAAACTTGACAAACAATCTTGAGATAACAACGCTTGAGAGTTCGACCGAGCAGTGCTCTAACAATCTCCCCCTTTGTCAATTTTAGTGATAAAACTATCAATACATATGGATTACAAAATAAATAAACTTTGTAGCTTATCATCCAACCTGCTTGATTTCCTTGGTTCTTCAACATTCCTTGAATTCTTCATCACTCAAAGTACTTTAGTGATTCTGAACGTGTTCAACTCAGCATCATTTTTGTTGAAGATTCGTATCCATAGCAATAAGAAAACAATTTTTCTCAATTATTGTTATACAGTGTCATAGTATTATTACACAACATCAAAGTTCAATAGTATCACAACTTTGAAAATAATACTACGGTGATATGTATCACTCCCCCTTAGTCAATACTTCATCACACAATGAAAACCAACCCCCCTTACATAATGATCCGTAAACCATGTGTATGTAGTGTGAACTAAAAAATAATTCTCCCCCTTTTTGTCAATATAAATTGGCAAAGGTACGAAAACTAGCGGGATCATAATGAAATTCTCAAAAGGATAATTCATGACTAAAAAACAACATATCAACTTGGTTTCGATGATTTCACATAGTCGAAACTTAGAGTGTTCATCAAGGAGTTTATAAAGATACAAGATAACTCCTTCAATATTCTACAACCGCACTCCCCACAAATATTTGGTAATTAAGCATAAGTTCAATTAAGAACTCTCCCCCATAAAATGTCATCCTTAAAGACCAACAAGAGCGACCTTACTTTTATGAGAAAAGAAGGATTTCTTTGGACATTAACAAATCACATGAAACATGAATTTGTATCCAGAAAACTCGAAAAAATTAACCACAAGAAGACCTTAATGATTGATTTAATCGGAAATGCTCAACATAAGAAAACTTACGGAGCCATACAGTACTTTACATAGAAGTGGATCAGGGAAAGATCAATACTGCGGAATATTCAAAAGTTCTTTCTATCTTTTATCAATAATAACATAATGACATAATAGACTTAACTTTTGACATATATGAAATAATTATAGTTCACGGACGTAAACACACATATCCCATAATATTTTTGCAATATATAAAACCCTAAATTTTAATACTGCAAAATCATCTTCCAAATAACTTAGAATTTAAATAAATAAATCTAAAACATTGCAAGATGAAAATCGTTGGCAATAGCTACGTGTAATCACAAAATTGGCTATTCCAAACCCTAGTTATCCTTCTTAAAACACAAGAATAAATTCTCATAAGAAGTTTCCTAGACAAAATGAGAAGTTTAGACTTCTTTGATAACTTCATACCTCTCCATGAATCCATCATAAAAGGTATTATCGATATCCTTGATCCTTTTGACCGTAGAAACTCCATGTTCATGAGTTAGAACATTCACCTTTCGATTAACAATGCGAGCAAGATGCCCGACCTTAATGCAATCAGAGATGAGCTTCTTATGGTTCCGTTTCAGGACCTTTTGATTTTCAAGATTTTGGTCTGACCATCAATAAGACGATTTATTTGCAGTTGTAGGTTTGCAAATTCGACCTTAGAATCATTCTGAAAATGAATTAAATCCTTGACTGATTCAGCAATCCAAGAGTTGTACTCATTCCTTGCGATCATCTTCTTCAAAACCAGTTCTTGAACCGAACTGCATCCTTTGATGTCTTCCTCCATATTAAGATTTACCACTTCCTGAGATCTTGAAGAGTTCTCCATTTTTTGTTTTTTTTTTAAATAGGGATGGAAAAAAATATAATATATATATGTTGGTGAACAAGAGAAGGAAACCATTGTTATGTAAACCCTTATAAACTCTTAAGAAGAAGAGACAAACGTTCGTGGACCGGTTTCAGAAAGTTAATGGGTCAGAAAAGATCCAAAAATAAGGAAATACATTCTGTTTTCGGATATCTCATATATTTTCATAGCTCGATAATTAGAAAATTCTCCAAAAATAGAGAACAGAAAGAAAACAAGATACATCACACAAGATCAGATGGTATCATACAACGAACTTGAGTATCCCATAAAAATACATCCTTGCAACCCTCAAGCTAGTTTCAAGGATGAATATACCTAGAACTAGGTAGCAGAGTGAGAAGTATCCCACTACGAAGATTGAGGGAAGAGTTGTAAATACCTTCTGAGTGTTTGTGCTGTGTATATTCCTTACCTTCCTTTGGTCATATCTCATTCCAGGCGAATTAGACATGAACCCTTTTAAATGTCCATCAGAAGGATTTTTATGAGGATTATTGGTTCCATAGAATCAGAATTGTGAGACTTTCATCTCCTAAACTTAGGTCTACCGGACTTATTCTCATAAACACTGGGAATGTGTAAATCTGTGGTGAAGGGATTAGCACACACAGGAGTGATACGATTCCTGTAGAGATTTCTAGATGAGTGACCATGGAAACCTCTTTTATGAGAGTTCTGGTTTTCTGCAGGAATGAAATCCATTGTAGATGTCTTCAGACAATTTAATCTGTCGACAGTAAAAAGAAGTAGATTTTGAAGATCAAAAATATGTTTCTTTCTAACAAAACAATGTAGAGCATTGTGATTCCTTTTCCCACAGAATGAACAGGTTTGTGGATAAGAAACGTTAGAATCATCTCGTTTCAGATTCATAGCCTTTCTTGAATTCTGTAAGACTCGAAACTGTTTCTTAGCAGGAAATTCCTTAGAAGAAAATTTCTCCATGCTAGGTAATACCACATGAGTATTAGAAATAGGCACTCAAGAAAATTTACTTATCAAAAAAGACTTTTCCCTTTTCAAGGAGTTGTACTGTTTCTGGGCTAGTGAAAGAGTTGCAACAAGTTTCTCTTTTTTAACACGAAAACTGTTCAATTCTGATGAATGAGTTTTGATTAAACTTTCTTCCATAATTGGGTATTCTTTAACAGTATCTTCAAGCATACTAATCTTTTCGTGCTGTAGAGTAGTTTCTTGAACAAGATTTTCGATATTGTTAGAAAAGGACTCAATAATGCTATAGAGCTCACGTTCTCTATCAAGAGACTTCTCAAGTTCATCAGTAAGCTGAGCTGTTTTTTTTTTAAAGAGAGCTAACTTTAGACACTTGAACATCAAAAATCCCAACAGCCTTTTTTAAGGTACTGGTGAGCTTCATCTCAGATTCTGACATAGTGTCAATGTTATCAGAGTCTGATAGCACAAACTTTCTACCTCTGGATTCGGAAAAATCTACTAAGGAGTTATCCTTTGAGGTAAGCCCAAGACATTTGGCATAATCAAAATCTAATGAAGGCATTTCTATGTGCGTGAGTTTGAGATAATTTTATGTCCACAGAATCATATTGCTACAAACACAGACTTGTGAGGTCTTAACATGTTTTCCTGCTCTGATACCAATTGAAAAAGCGGGGTCTAACAACCACACCTAATATTTCATTCGGCACTCTGTATGGACTAACTCCAATATAATTCCAAGAGAATCAACTAGACAGTCAGACTCATCAAGGAAATATATCCAAGAGTTATATCTCTGTTTCTCAATGTAATCAGCAAATCAAACAGATAGGAATCCGTGAGCCTGATTATTATGAGAAAGAACTTGAACGGTACCAAAGACCAATGTTCAAGTGTCAATCAATTTCAATCAACAACCAAAGGTTGGATTTACCAATTGATTGTACTACGCACAACCTGTGATATTTCAATTATATAAACAAATATAATGCGGAAAAGAAATAACACAGACACCAGAAATTTTGTTAATGAGGAAACTGCAAATGCAGAAAAACCCTTGGACCTAGTCCAGATTTGAACACCACACTGTATTAAGCCGATACAAACACTAGCCTACTACAAGTTAACTTCGGACTAGAATATAGTTGAGCCCTAAACAAGTCTCACACCGATTAAGGTACAATCGCGTTCCTTACGCCTCTGAATCCCAATAGGACTCTACGCACTTGATTCCCTTAGCTAATCTCACCCACAATTAAGAGTTGATACGAACCAAAGTCGAAGACTTTATAAACAAATATGTTTCCCACAAAAAGGTCTATTCTGATAGATAAATCTGTCTCCCACAGATATAACTATGAAGTTTTGTTCCGTCTTTTGATAAATAAAGGTGAACAGGAACTAATTGATAATTCGGTCTTATATTCCCAAAGACCAGCCTAGAAATATCAATCACATCACAATAACTTAACTATATGGTAGTAGAACAAGTTATTGTGGAACCACAAAGAATGAGACGAAGAGCTTTGTGATTACTTTTTATATCTTACCTATCAGAGATAAATCTCAAGCCAATCTTAGAGAAGATAGTACTCAATACAATAGAACAAGTAAGATCAGAACACGCAACTACAGAGAAAATAGTTGGGTCTGGCTTCAGAATCCCAATGAGGTCTTTAAGTCGTTAACCTATAATGGTTTTTGGAAAAACCTAGGTTAAAGGAGAATGGACTCTAGTACGCAACTAATATCACACAAAAGGTGTGGGATTAGGTTTTCCAGATGCTAGAGTTCTCCCTTATATAGTCTTCAAATCAAGGTTTGATAGCTTTAAAACAAAGCAATCAATATTCACCGTTAGATGAAATCCTGATTTAAGATTCAAGCTAAGTTTGCTTAAAACCAAAGAAACATCTCTCCACCGTTAGATGGTCTTAGCTTGTTACACACAAATGAAATATACCTTCATTTAGATATGGGTAACCGTACCTAAACGTGTATATTAAGTTGGCTCAATAACAGTTAACCGAAGTTATCCATATGAACACTTTTGTATTAACCACATTCATCTAACACTTTTATATAAAATGACACTAATTGTGTTACTCATAGAGTTGTTCAATTGTTTATATTCTCATAGAAGTATACAAGACACAATTGAAGCAAAATCGGATTTGATTCATGATTGTACAAAGTACATATTCAAGAATCAATTCATGAACATTAAGCCATGGTTTTCAAAGATTGCATTCCTTAATTTAATAATTTATTTGTTCATGAGTATGAAATCATACTAAACCGATTTTAGAACTTAAACCAACTCAGTTGGAAAACGGGTACGCAAACTTAAGTTCCGGACTTTGGTCTTGTCCGACAGTTCGCAAACCGGTATGCATACTGTCATTCCGGACCTAACTCAGGCAGAACCGTTCGCATACTGGTATGCATACTTGGTTCCCGGACTTTAACAGTTAAAACCGTTCGCATACTGGTATGCAAACTTGGTTTCCGGACCTGAATCATACTATAACAGTTTTCATACTGGTATGCATACTGTGCTATATCCAGACAATGGTTAATTGTTCTAAACTCCAATTTCAATAATTGAAACATCCTTAGAAGACGACAATAGCTGTCTCACACAAACTATTAGCTTATAAGTAATTTTAAAGTGATAATCAATACGAAACATTCCGAGTCGACATCAAATGACTGTCCCACACAAATCATGTAAGATGTTTCAAGGCAATTTTCACATGATCATCTTTTGACTTATTATTTAGTTTCCAACAAATAAATTGTTTCCAACTAAACTCGTCAAGAATAATGATGAATGCAGCTAAAGCAAAAAGCTTCCAACACATATTTCGAGAAAGATATAAGCGAGTTAAAATCAGCTCAAAATATCAAATGTGTATAATGTAAAAGTCTATATAGTTATACGACTAAGTCTCAATAGGAAATAGAATATAATAGACTTCCGAGTGATAGATAAGTTTTAGTCTCCACACACCTTTGTTGATGAAGTTCCTCCAGGCTCTCCTCAGTAGATTTTCGTTTTCAATTAATGAACGCCGTTAAGTCTAAAGCTAAACTACACATTCTATCCTAATCCGAGACATAGCTATAAGTAGACTAGAAATCAAGACCTATAGTTTTGATCACCTTAACTTAACAAACAAGCTTGAGATAGCAACTCTTGCGAGTTTGACCGAGCCGTGCTCTAACAGTCCTACCCATAAAATATAAATTCCCAACCACTAGAACATTGTCCGCCAATTCAGGCAGAAATGATGAATCTATCCTCAAAGCGATCGAAGAAGTCGATCTGAAGAGAGAAAAAACACTAATACAACTGGAAAAAAACCAAAGGTGCATGAAAAAAAACCAAAATCGTGTCAGACGAATAGATCTGACCGTTGGTGACTTGGTCTTTAGAGAAGTTCCGCCCAGTAGCGCAGAGTACAAGTTGGGAAAGCTCAGAGCATCATAGGAAGGACCCTACATTGTATCCAAAAAAATGGGAAGATGGTCATACATGCTAAAAAGTCAGTTGAGAGAAGACCTCAGTTACCCCTACAACATTAGTCACGTCCTGAAGAAATATTACCAATAAGAGGCTATTGTAAAAGTAAATAACATATAATAAGTAGTAGAAAGCTGAAATGTTTGAATTGTAAAACTTATATTTCTGCTATATAATTTGAAACATTTTAAGAAGTGCGAATATGAAATGCCAAGACACATGGGTAAAGCTGAGATAGAAAGTACACCCGAAAATAGCAGAGCTGAAATGCTCAAGTAACGTAGAGCTGAAATGCCTAAAGTAAAAAAAAAGAAAAGGAAAAGCTGAAATGCATAAATCCCAATAATAAGGAAGAGCTGAAGAGCTCGGAATAAAAAATAATAAGGAAGAGATGAAGAGCTCAGAATAAAAAAATAATCAAGGGATAGCTGAAGAGCTTAGAATGAAAAATAAGGAAAAGTTAAAGAGCTTGGAACGAAAATAACAAGGGAGAGCTGAAGAGCTCGAAATAAAGTAAAAAGAAAAAGAAAGCGGAAACGCTGAAAAAGAAAAAGCATAGATGAAACGCTCCAATGAAAAACTGAAAGTGAAGTTGATACACTACCTAAAAACATAATTAGAACAAACAACTCAGGGAGATAACCCAGAATCCCACAAGAATGATCTCGGATCACCTAGTCTGAAAAAAGTCCAAAACTTCTCTATCAATGCTATGAATATCTCTCTCAAAGAGTTGGTCAAAAAAGGCACAACGTGGTAAAACCTCTACTGGGTCATAAGATCATATATTTAATATCATGCAGGTGATGACTTAAGAGCAGCAAAAGACCCTATCCTGGTTGAGAGCTACGCCGTTATTAAGACGAACACAATGAAAGATCCGGACCCGTAATCTAGATGGAACGAAATTGTAACATGGACAATCAACTTCTGAAATAAGACCATTCACCAGCACTACTGAAGGCGATGAAGCTAACATCCCCAGTGGGTCAAGAAAAACAAAGCGATAAGAGAGAAAACAACAAAAGATAATAATGTTAAAGGCACCCAAAAAAAGATAACTGAGATCAAAAAAAAAAAAATAGCACCTGAAGTGGGTGGGTAAAGTTGTCCAGACACCTATACACAGGTAGTCAAACACAAAAGAGATGATAAACCTCCTTCAGCAAAAGATCCCTCTCAATGACGAGCTCAAAAACTTGGATTTGAAGGGAGCTGGAGACAGATAAATCGGCCAATTATAGAGACTTCAGTCTTTTGACCTTTTCCCGTTCATGCTCCAAGCTGAGCGCAAGCTTCTTAGGTTTCTGTTTTGTGGTAAAAACTGATTCTGCTGTTTTTGGTAAATTTGGGTGTGTTGATGAGAAACGAATTCAAACCCTAAACAAATGTACTGCAAATGAGTACTTTTAGATTCGAGAGATCAATCTGTAAACCTCTGGCCTAAACCAAGAAATGGCCGTTCCAGATTCAATTCGGTCACAAAGTGAAGGAGAAGGGTTGATCTTAGGGAGGGAAGCGAAGAAGGTGTTGAGATCCGAATGTTGAATTACGAAGGTGTGACTGTTTTATGACTTGTATCAGAATGTGCAACTGGCTTGCAGAATGTAAGCTATCAGTTCTGGATGTTTTTTGGATACTTGTGTTGATAACACTTGTTGTTTTGTCGAAATAGGTTAAAACCTATTTATACAAGTCATGATTGAGCGCACCCTGATCTCGTAGGAAGAGGAGGCAGTTAAGTAGTGGAGAAGTGGGGTTGTGCAAAAGGTGGTGATCATCATGTTTCCATTATGGAGGAAGACTGGTCAGCCCTTACACCCACTACTCTTTCTTACTGCTATTAACCGTCCCCCTTTTTCCTGACACTTTCTTATAATGGGCGCACACCGTAAACCGCCAGACCAATACCCCAGTGAGCATCCCCCAGTTTGTGACATATTTGATGTCTCGAGTATTTTCTAGGAAAATATACACAACAGGCTGTCGAGTGGGTCAAGTTATGAGACTTGCCGCTTAAAACAGCATATAGTGCTTTTTAGGTTAAAAAATTGTTTGTGGAATCAAAATTTATAAAACATTGTTCATAATCGATGCATATAAAGCATCGCTTTTAAACAAGCATCTCAAAATAATCGATGTTCATGAAGCATCGTTGTTTTAGAGCTCGTCTAAGTTAGTCGCGGAGCTTAATGTCTTAAAAGGAGCATGACCACCCTTTTTCAGGGAGTTGGTAGGAGATACGCGTGCATCCCTTGGCTTGGCCGATCGCTTCTGATGGAAGAGGGGTGGCTGGTGATCATGGCGTCACCCTGTTGGATACCTGAAATTAAATCTAAGCCATCTGACTAGGCTAGAGAAGTTGGACGGATGATATGATTTGAAGCAGTTGTACATTGCCTTTGATTGAATTTTAGGGTTTAAAGCCGTGTGGCCAACCTACCTTTGGCCAAACGATTTGGGGTGTTTTCCGCTGATTTGGAAAAGTCGATTCAGTACACATAAAGATGGGTTGCCGGCGAGCATGCCAGCATCTCATTAGCCGCCTGAAATTAGATCTAGGCCATCCGACTAGGATGGAAAAGATGGACGGTCATGATCGATTTCAGAAGTTGTGTAATGCAACTGACTCAATTTGGGGTTTAAGAACGCGCGATCACCCTACTTTGGGAAAGCGGTTTGACGCGCTCCTGGATTGCTATGTGTAGTTCGATCGACCAAGGATGGAGGCGAGTCGCCGGTGATCATAACTGTACCTCTTTGATCGTTCGAAAGAAGATCTAAACCGTCCAACTAGGCTGGCTAAGTTGGGTGGATGCGATGGTTTTGAGACCGTCATGGTCGGTCTTAGCTCGTTGAGCTTTTCTTTTGCAGCGCAATCATCCTAGTTCACGCCAACGATCAAGGACGTTGCTGGTAGGGTAAGAGAATTCTAATTAGATGGGATGATGGTGAGTCCGCCGATGGACATCATGGAGATTTCCTAGTTCCGCTAGGAAGAGGCCAAGCTTGTTGAATTGGCCGTAATTGTTTTAAGACTGACATGGACAGTCTAGGCTTATTTTTCTCTAGGAATTAAACGCGTCGTCCAACCAATTTCCAACTTTATTTAAAAGTGCGTGTAGCGCATTTAAAACGATATGATTGGTCGATAGGAAAGGGGTCCGACAAGCAGCAACATGGAGCGTGGCCAGCCGGCCACAGGCTGCGCCTGTTGGAGCGGATTGGCCGCTGTTGCTTCTATTTTCCGTAGTTCTTCTTTATTTCTTGTTTTCTGGTAGGACTTTGCTCCTACTAGCTCCATGGCGGATTAGTTTCCTAGCTTACCTAGGTTTGGTCTTGACCAATAGGGTCCGGGATATTGCGCAGGGCGCAAAAAACCTAATTTTTGCAAATTGATAAAATTAGGTTAAAGGACTGAATTTTGCGGGTTGCCGCAAAACCAATTAAATTTTGGTGAATTTTGCATACTAATATAAAAATCACTAATTTAATATTAAAGGGCAGCATAACTTTGCGTGCCTTTGATTGAGTACTTCCACACGCATCTCAATCCTGACACTTCGGGAGATTCATACTACCCAGCTGAGAGAGAACATTAGTCGTCATGGCATGTCAGTATTAAGAGTTCAACTGGAAACATGGTATGGAACAAATACTCAGAAATTTACAGAATATTTGGGATTGTTGCTACACGCACCATCCTGGATAAATTTCATATAAATATACTCAATTGCTCAATATGCATGTAAGTAAAGAGGCATGAGCACTCATCACTTTTAAATGGCTCAACTTCTTTGCAGAATGATGGCGCATTTAATACAGGGTTTTACAATTTTAGCCCTGAACTAAAAACCACCATCAAAATTAAGTCCCCTGCTTAGTACGTAACAGTGACATTGTTGCGGGGTAAGCACTAGATGGTGACAAATAAAGATAAAACTTATGAGGCAAGGTAGACATATGTTACCAGGATAGAGGCCGGCTAGGTCTTTGATAAAGACATGTTTAACGAATTATCAAAGAACGCAGTGATCGTCCTCCTATCCTACGTCAATTGCCTCCAGGTAGATTTCGAAATTTGCTAAACTCCATTGCGCTCGATTGCGAGAGGCCTTGACTTTAAGTTGCTTGGAGTCTGGATTGCTGAGTCGTAACTAAAATGTTTTTTAAACTCCTGAGCATTGACTGGAATGGAATTTCTTTCATCCTGACTCTTTATCTCATCGGCTCTTTCTTTCCCTTTTGATTGCGATGATGAAATGCTTGGAATGCTTATATGGGAAAAATCTTCCGGAGTCTTTGAGTGAAGTAAACGAGCTGAGAGGCGTTCTGTTGCCGACGTGTTGCTATCAAGTTTTCAAGGACTTCGTTACAAGCGACATCCTTTGAACCTTCTTCTGAATCTTGGATTGTTGTATGAAATAAGATGCGATTGAGCAGTCCCCAGTTATACTTTAGATCCGATGGCATGGCCGGATATGTGAAAATATCTCTGTGGCGTACTTTTGGATTCGTCATTTGTTGATCAATGAGCAGGAGTCGTATTTGATAGATCTGTATTGTATCCAAAATTTTGGCATCTCATGCACCCCTTCCATAGGAAATTGGAAATCTAGAAACACCGAATCTGACTTTGTCGGCGATGTGGAAGACATGATGCGGTTGGTCTGTATGGCTTGCTGAGGCGTTGAAATGGCTTCGGCTTCTGGAGAGGACATTGAAGCGGCTTCTGGGGAGAACGGCGAAGCGACTTATGGAGTGAACGTTGAAGCGGATTCTGGAGAGAACGTTGAAGCGACTTCTAGAGAAAACGTTGAAGCGGCTTCTGGAAAGAACATTGAAGCGACTTCTGGAGAGAACATCGAAGCAGCTTCTGGAGAGAACATTGAAGCATCTTCTGGAGAGAACGTTGAAGCGGCTTCTGAAGAGAACGTTGAAGCGGCTTCTGGAAAGAAAGTTGAAGCGGCTTCTGGAGAGAACTCCAGTGAGGGTGCCATTAACCCTTGATTTCGAAAAACAAGTTCTTCCTATTCTTCTGTTTGATAATCCCCGATGCAGACTACATGCTTCTTGAATATTTATGGCGTGCCGGCTAGGCATGTAGAAGCATGGACGCATTTCCACAAATTAAGAAATCCAAAAGCAAGGTGTGTAGAAGCATGGACGCATTGCCACGGACTAAGAAATCTAAAATCATGCTTGTTAGGTGAGGAGGCTTCATCTTCAATTAATGACGCATGTAATGTGATTCGATGCACCATTTTTGAAGAAGTAGCTGCAACCCGGGAGTGTTATGTATGCTGACTTCAAATTCATTGCTTCTCAGTTCCGTGAAGGGGATCCTCAAAATCCGGAAAACTGCAGACAATAAAACTTCTTCTGGGAATCTCGTCAGGTGAAGGTTGAAGCAGGATGCTCTTCGGATGCGAAAGATGCTTGCTCCAGAAAGAATGTGCCGCTGCTTGATGATCTTGTGCTTTCTTTTCCTTTACATATTCCCCTCTTTGGTATTTTGAAAGATATGAGACATCTCTTGCATGGTTTGATTTTTTCTGGTTTTGAATTAATGAGTAATGATTTTGTGAGGGTTTGGGTTTACTCGAGACTTTTCCTTGAGATGATTCAGGAGTTAAGAGATTTCTAAAAGGGAAATGATACATGATTAACTGACAATTTGAAACCCTAATTATGAATGCAAGCAGTGCAATCATTTTGGAGGAATCACAAATATTGCATCAAAAGGGAACTTGCTAAAGGAAACACTAAAAGGAATTTTAGAGGAGAGGGTCGCGCGACATCTTAGGTATTGAAGGGTTTAAGCCACCGGGCGTGTATTACTACGCCTTCTAGCTTGTCAGTATTGATGAGCCTGCAGTAACCTCCCAAAATAATTTACGCCACTAGGTACGACTTGTCTTTCCGTCCCGTGGAATCGGACGGAGCAGGATGAGCAACAACTACCATATCTCCAACTTGGAATGGGTTTGGGCGTTGCGCCATTACTTTCCTAGATTCCTTATCTTTAACTGTGACAACTTCTAAACTCTTGATAAAATACTTGAAAGGACCAGCATCGCATTCACATCTCCTAGTGACGACTGGGTTGATAGTCGGATCGAGTCCCCAAGCCTTGGAGGAAGGAGGAGTGACTGGTTGCAAAAAGGATTGTTCAATAAGACTTACTTGTGTTCGGAATCTGCGGATGAACGTCGCCGGGCTCTCTCCAGGTAGTTGCGTCACATTGGCAAGTTGTTGATATGGCAGCAGATAATTTCAAAGTTGGATGGCTTGTTGGAAATCCTTTCAGGTATAGACACTGGCAAAGGACATACTCCTAGCTTTGCTTTGTT
Organism: Papaver atlanticum; assembly: GCA_023531105.1. Lineage (NCBI taxonomy): Eukaryota > Viridiplantae > Streptophyta > Magnoliopsida > Ranunculales > Papaveraceae > Papaver > Papaver atlanticum. The sequence goes on along the minus strand of JAJJMB010017971.1, from coordinate 1,095,001 downwards.
GTCATGCACCCACAAGCGTCCCAGAACCATATCATAATTTGGGCATTCTTTAACAATATGAAACTTGCCGTGTGTCAGAGCATCTCCTACCTTGATTTCGAGGTTAATGTACCCGTAAGCATTTTTTGATTTTCCTTCTGGGTTTTCTATCACAGTTGGGCAGCGAACAACTTCTTGTTTTAAAATTCTTGCAGCTCTCAGAGTCTTGACGGTAACAATGTTGAAGTCATAGGTTGCGTCAATGAGCGTGCTGTCGAACTCAACATCCTTCAGGTGGGCGGTGGTCAGCAGTCCCCAGTTGCATTTTTTAACAGTGTCTTCTAAGAGAGGTTGGGACTTGGGAGTAGCTTCTCCGACTGAAAACAACCGCCTGCCTGACACAACACGATTAAGGGCTGCAAATATGTCTTGACGCTGCGCCTTGGAGAAGTACAGAATCTCACATAAATGCTCCATCATAGACTGTACAATTTTGTTGACGGAGTCCCCAGAAATCATGCATCTCCTGATGGGAAGAGGGTCTCTATGAAATCCTTCGGTGCCTAATTGAAGTTCTCCTGCATCTACCTTCTCCTTAAAAATGTGTTTCAATTTGTTGCAGTCACTGGTTGGGTGATTGGCAAACCTATGGTAACGATAATATTTGGGATTTGCTATTTCTTCCTTGGTTGGTGGACGTCTGAGAGGAGGTAGCTTGATGGCGTCATCTTGAATCCACGCTTCCAGGAGTTCAATTACTTCCTCCATTGGAAATGAGAAGTTTGGAGAAGCATCTCCAGTTTCTTGTTGTTGTATAGGGGTCTTTGTCGTGGCCTTCCGGGATGGAGTAATCTGATGCGCTGATGTCGCACGCTTGGGTTGTTGTTCCATTGCCGGAGCTTTCCTTTTTCTTCCTCCACCTACTATGCTCACATAGGGCCTGGTGTTATATTGCTTGTTAATGAGGCGCCTGTTCCCTCGAGTCTCGCGTTCATCTTCACTCCTAGCAGGTATGGTTCTTTCCAACAGTGCCGGTGCTGTTGTATCCGACCTCTTAGCAGCTTCATGAAGTTCAGAGAATGTCTGGAAACGTAGGTTCTCCAGTAATGCACGATAGATGAGAACCATACCGTTAATGCATGACTCCACCAACTGTTGTTCAGTAACGTTTGGATCGTGACAATCCAGTGCTTGAATCCTGAATCTTTTTACATAATCATTTGGATGCTCGTTGTTTCGTTGAAACATCCTTCCTAAGTCTGAAAAGATGATTTGCTCGTACACGAAGAAACATTTCTTGTAGAAAGCGGTGACCATCTCACACCAGTTGGATATGCTGTTTGGCGCGATGTTGTTATACCAAATGTACGCTCTTCCAGTAAGTGAATTTGAAAACTCTTTCAGGAGGAGGACATGATTGTATTCATGTTCTCCTAAAGACTCCAGAAAACGAAAGATGTGTTCACGAGCGTTACCAGTACCATCATAAAAGGAAAATTGAGGAGAAGAGTATCCTCTCGGGAGAGAAACTCTTTGCACATCAGGAGGATAAGGCGGTTGATGCTGGTGCATGTCCACCGGGTTTTCCTTTCCTCGATTTTGGAGGAGTCGCTCCATGTCTTCAAGTGTGATGAAGTTGGATGGCTGATTCCTTTCCCACGAACGTTCAGGAGCAACGTGAACTTCCTCATCTATAAAGGCGCGCCCTGCTGAAGTGCTTACTCCGGGATGATTAAAAGTACTCCTTATTAGCTCCATGGGTTGACGTGGTTCTGGCGGTAGCCGCTCCATTAGTGTCTTGAGGAAAGTAAGTACTTTTTTCTGAGTTGTAACCATGTCCGTCTGAGCCTTAACGAGAACTTCTTGCCTTTCCATCAAATCAATGATGGTAATAGAGGGTTGTCTTCCAATGGTTCCTCCACCGTCCCGTCCTGACGGAGGAGTGGAAGTAGCTCTGGTAACAATTGGGGGTGTTACGCTCGAAGAAATATTGAGAATTGCGGCAGCGGCTTTGGCTCTAGTAATAGGAGGTGTCACACCGGAGGGGATGTTTCCTGCGCCGCTGGTGTTGGTGGTAGAGGTTGTAGCGCCACGAGATGTGTTGATCTTGCTGGTAGGCGGTATATTGGTGTCACCGACAGGAATGTTGACACCAGGGGTGTTTTCAGCGCCAGTAACATCGGGATTTGTTGCTGATCCAGACCTAAGATCCACCATCTTGGAAATTGGTAAGATTGAAAATAAAATCGAGAAATTAGCTTCGCAACCGAGAGATTAATCTCCCACTGTGGTCGCCAGTTGTTTTGGGTACTAAAAACTGATTCTGATGTTTTTGGTAAATTTGGGTGTGTTGATGAGAAACAGATTCAAACCCTAAACAAATGTACTGCACATGAGTACTTTTAGATTCGAGAGATCAATCTGTAAGACTCTGGCCTAAACTAAGAAATGACCATTCCAGATTCAATTCGGTCACAAAGTGAAGGAGAAGGGTTGATCTTAGGGAGGGAAGCGAAGAAGGTGTTGAGATCAGAATGTCGAATTACGAAGGTGTGGTTGTTTTATGACTTGTATCAGAATGTGGAACTGGCTTGCAGGATGTAAGCTATCAGTTCTGGGTGTTTTCTGGATACTTGTGTTGATAACACTTGTTGTTTTGTCGAAACAGGTTAAAACCTATTTATACAAGTCATGATTGAGCGCATCCTGATCTCGTAGGAAGTGGAGGCAGTTAAGTAGTGGAGAAGTGGGGTTGTGCAAAAGGTGGTGATCATCACGTTTCCATTATGGAGGAAGACTTGTCAGCCCTTACACCCACTACTCTTTCTTACTGCTATTAACCGTCCCTCTTTTTCCTGACACTTTCTTGTAATGGGCGCGTTGCACGCCGTAAACCGCCATACCAATACCCCAGTGAGCATCCCCCAGTTTGTGACAAATTTGATGTCTCGAGTATTTTCTAGGAAAATATACACATCAGGCTGTCGAGTGGGTCAAGGTATGAGACTTGCCGCTTAAAACAACATATAGTGGTTTTAGGTCAAAAAATTATTTGTGGAATCAATATTTATAAAACATTGTTCATAATCGATGCATATAAAGCATCGCTTTTAAACAAGCAGCTCAAAATAATCGATTTTCATGAAGCATCGTTGTTTTAGAGCTCGTCTAAGTTAGTCGCGGAGCTTAATGTCTTAAAAGGAGCATAACCACCCTTTTTCAGGGAGTTGGTAGGAGCTACGCGCGTATCTCGTGGCTTGGACGATCGCTCCTCATGGAAGAGGGGTGGCCGGTGATCATGGTGTCACCCTGTTGGTCACCTAAAATTAAATCTAAGCCATCTGACTAGGCTAGCGAAGTTGTATGGATGAGACGATTTGCAGCAGTTGTACATTGTCGTTGATTGAATTTTAGGGTTTAAAGCCATGTGGCCAACCTACCTTTGGCCAAACGATTTGGGGTGTTTGCCGTTGATTTGGACAAGTCGATTGAGTACACATAAATATGGGTTGCCGGGGAGCATGCCAGCATCTCATTGGCCGCCTGAAATTAGATCTAGGTCGTCTGACTAGGATGGACGGCTGTGATCGATTTTCGGCAGTTACGTAATGCCGCTGACTCAATTTGGGGTTTAAGAACGCGCGATCACCTTACTTTTGGGAAGCGGTTTGACGCGCTCCTGGATTGCTATGTGTAGTTTGACCGACCAGGGATGGAGGCAAGTCGCCGGTGATTATAACTGTACCTCTTTGATCGTTCGAAAGAAGATCTAAACCGTCCAACTAGGCTGGCTAAGTTGGGTGGTTGCGATGGTTTTGAGACCGTCATGGTCGGTCTTAGCTCGTTGAGCTTTTATTTTGCAGCACAACCAGCATAGTTCACGCCAACGATCAAGGACGTTGCTGGTAGGCTAAGAGAATTCTTATTGGATGGGATGATGGTGGGTCTGCCGGTGGACATCATGGAGTTTTCCTAGTTCTGCTAGGAAGAGGCTAAGCTTGTTGAATTGGCCGTAATTTTGTTTAGGACTGACATGGACAGTCTAGGCTTATTTTTCTTAAGGAATTAAGCGTGTCGACCAACCAACTTCCAACTTTATTTAAAAGTGCGTATGGCGCGTTTAAAGCGATCTGATTGGTCGATGGGAAAGGGACCCGGCAAGCAGCAACATGGAGCATGGCTAGCCGGCCACAGGCGACGCTTGTTGGAGCGGATCGGCCGCTGTTGCTTCTATTTGCCGTAGTTCCTCTTTATTTCTTGTTTTCTGGTTGGACTTTGCTCTTACTAGCTCCATGGCGGATTAGTTTCCTAGCTTACCTAGGTTTGGTCTCGACCAATAGGGTTCAGGATATTGCGCAGGGCGCAAAAAACCTAATTTTTGCAAATTGATAAAATTAGGTTAAAGGATTGAATTTTGCCGATTGCCGCAAAACCAATCAAATTTTGGTGAATTTTGCATACTGATACAAGAATCACTAATTTAATATTAAACGGCAGCATAACTTTGCGTGCCTCTGATTGAGTACTTCCACAATCCTTACACTTCGGGAGATTCATGCTACTCAGCTGAGAGCGAACATTAGTCGTCATGTCATGTCAGTATTAAGAGTTAAACTGGGAACATGGTATGGAACAAATACTCAGAAATTTACAGAATATTTGGGAATGTTGCTACACGCACCATTCTGGATAAATTTCATATAAATATACTGAATTGCTCAATACGCATGTAAGCAAAGAGGCATGAGCATTCATCACTTTTAAATGGCTCAACTTCTTTGTAGAATGATGGCGTATTAAATACAGGGTTTACAATTTTAGCCCTAAACTAAAACCCACCATCAACAGTTTCTTAACAAGTTTGTTACGCTCAGCATTTTAAGGGATGAATCTGGAGTTGACCGAGTCAAACTGACCCTTCTAGTACCTCACTTGATGGAAGTATGTGGCCATCTTTATTCCCACCTAAAAAAAAAAGGATCACATACCTTGAAGGAATAACTCAAAATGAACGTATAAAAATATTGAAAAATGATGATGATGATGTTAGAGCACTGCTCGGTCAAACTCGCAAGCGTTGCTATCTCAAGCTTGTTGTCAAGTTTAGTTGTCAACACTATAAATCTTGATTTCTAGTATACTTATAGCTAAGTCTCGGATTAGGATAGAAAGTGTAAATTAGCATTAGACTTCACGACGTTCATCGATTGAAGACAAATAACTACTAAGGGGAGCTTGTGGAACTTCATCAACAAAAGGTATGTGGAGAATTGAACTCATCTATCACTCAAAAGTCTATCTACTTTATCTCCTATTTGAGACAAAAGTCGTATAGCTCTATAGACTTCAATTATACACATTTGATATTTCGAGCTGAGTTTAACTCGCTTACATATTTCTCGAAATATGTGTTGGTAAGCTTTCGCTTTAACCAAGTTCATCTTATATTCTTGATGAAAGTCAAAAGATGATCATGTGAAAATCGCCTAGTAACATCTTACATGATTTGTGTGAGACAATCATTTGATGTAGACTTGGAATGTTTAGTATTGATCATTCGATCACTTGAAAATGGCTTTGAAGCTAATAGTTTGTGTGAGACAGCTATTGTCGTCTTCCGAGAATGTTTCAATGGTTGAAATGAGAGTTTAGAACAATTGGATTTAAGCATAGTATGCGTACTTGCATATGTGTAATCCAAGTCCGGGAACCATGGTATGCATACCTGTATGCGCACTGTTTGGTTTAGTCAAGGTCCGAGAACCAAGTACGCATACCGGTACGCGTACTGGCGTGAGGTTCAAGTTCCGGGACTTTAACTGAGTTTGAGGTATGCGTACAAGTTCGCGTATTGGCGAACCCAAACTTAGTCCGGCCATTTAGGTATGCGTACCCGTTTGCATACTTGAGTGGGTTATGTTCTAAAATCGGTTTGTTCATGAACTAATACATTTATATAATAAGGAATACAATCTTTTGCAAAACGTGGCTATAATGTTCATGACTTGATTCGAGTGAATCAAAATCGATTTTGCTTCAATTGTGTCTTGTATACTTCTATGAGAATATAAACAATTGAACAACTCTAGAACTAGTTTCATTTGAGTCATTTGAACTAGTTATGGTTAAGATGAATAAGGTTGATATGAAAGTGATCATATGGATAACTTCGGCTAACTATTGTTGAGCCAACAAAGGTGCACACGTTTAGGTACGGTTACTCATATCTAAATAAAGTCACTTTTCATTTGTGTGTAACAAGCTAAGTTCGATCTAACGGTTGAAAGATATTAGCTTGAGTCTAATCAGGTTTTCATCTAACAGTGAATATTGAATGCTTTGTTACCAAGATAACTTAGATTGCTACCCTGATTTGAAGACTATATAAAGGAGAACTCTAGCAACTGGGAAACCTGATCCCCACACCTCCTATGTGATACTAGTTATGACTAGAGTCGATTCTCCTTTAACCTTAGGTTTTTCACGAAACCCTGTAGGTTAACGACTTGAAGTCTTCATTGGGATTGTGAAGCCAGACCCCACTATTTTCTCTATAGTTGCATGTTCTGATCTTGCTGTTTTCTATCGTGATTGAGTACTATCTTCTCAAAGATTTGCTCGAGATTTATTATCCGATAGGCAAGATAAAAAGAAGTCACAAACATCTTCGTCTCATCGTTTGTGATTCAAAAATATCTTGTTTCGCTAACATATGATTAAGATTATTGTGAGGTGATTGATATTTCTAGGCTGTTCTTCGGGAATATAAGTCCGGTATATCAATTGGTTCCTGTTCACCTTGATTTATCAAAAGACGAAACAAAACTCATAGGTTTATATGTGGGAGACAGATTTATCTATACATGTGAGACAGATTGGTTTATCAAGTCTTCGACTTTGGGTCGTGATGAGTGCTTAATTTTTACATATTAACCACTCAAATTACATTTTCTTAGTTCTTTATTTGATGACTTTGTTTAATTTTGCAGAAATAAAGCTGGTTGATCCGAAATATAGAACTTTACCCTTATGATGGACGGAACTCGCGATTGTACCCAGGATATGGCTCAAGTCTTAAAGTCAAGAAGTGGTTACACAATTTTGCAAATAGTGGGCGGCAGATCATTCACGGGAAATCCAAGACCAAAGAATGGAAATAAATATATTGTAGTTTCCTCCTAATGATTTGCTTACGAGGTCACCCTAAGAAACTCATTTTGGAAGATAAAAACGAAATGTCGGCTACAGTTGATTTACAAAATACTCATTTTCGTAATCGGCATCGGAAGAGTATGCGTGGACCCTTTGGAAGCAGTACAGGTCATTACTGGAAGATGAGGCGAATCATCTTTCCACTATGGTATATATAGGTGAGTCAGCACATGGAGAAAGAAAGGCACACGATTGGGAGAGGAGTCCCACATACGTGATTAATGGTGTCAGATGGTTTGAACGTTTGGCTTATGTCTACCACAAATTTGGAAGATTCCGTACCAAATATGGAAAGTCATATCAAATATTAATAATAATATGATTTTAGATGAATATTTTTTATTGTGGTTAAAAACTGAATCAAGTTCACTTTATAGAGTTTCTGGCCCACTGACACATAGATTTCGCACGGGTGATGACCAACATATAAAATCCTAAACCTAAACTTTATGTGCGGCTTTCACCGTCCTTCTCCGTCTTCCTTCTCATGAAACCCTACCGAGAAAACACCTTCTTCTTCCGCGGTAGTGATCATATCGGTTACCTGACCATTTAGTTTGTTTAGGGGTTTTCTCTTGATTCTGTATATTGATTTGTTTTTTTTGTTTTTTTTTTCTTCTCTTGATTCTGTATTTTGTTTTTTCTTATTGTTTGATGAGTGTGCTATGAGTATGCAAAATTGTGAACCTTGCTATATGAGAAGTTATTAGTTTGAAGACTTGGGATATAATCGTCAGTTTGTTGTCTGTGTATTGTTTGATACTAAATTTAGTCTTTCAAGAGGAAGCAGTGCGAATGAAGAAGGGACACAGTGCCGCAAGAAGAATGTTACTTGCAAGTTCTTTGGTTTTTGTTGTTTCAGAATCCAAATCCTTCAAGTTACTTTTTCGGTTCACACTATTACCACTTTTTTATTTCCCTTTATTATGTTACGTTTCTTCTTAAAAATTTCTTAGTTTAGATGCTACGATTGAAACTATAGTCCCTTTTTTTCCTTGGAACACATTTTGGATTGATTATGACGAGTTTATACCATTTCTTATGAACAGACGTTTACATTTATCCTTCCAGAGGTATCATATTCAGTCCTCTTCATTTTTTTGTCAGTCATGTTGTTTCTCAGTGTACTCTGAATTTGATATATTCATCTATAGTAGACAGCCGACAATTTCCAGCTTTTCCGTGAGCTTTGCAGGAGTCTGGCATCTGTACTACATCGTGAAGAGTTTGCAGAGATGTTTCCAAGAACTATGAATGTTCAAGTAGTGACGAAATATCATCGTTGATCGAAACCCGATGAGGAAGGTGGTGAAGGATGATTACTAAACAGGGATTAGATACTTGCGACTCTAAGGGAATACTGATTTCTTATGGGATTTTAAACATCTTGCAACTTTTCTTATTTCAAAGAATCCCAATGTTTTTCTTGCTTTGGTATGTTAAGAGGGTACTGTAGTGGCTAGGCGCTACAATAATGTGAGGTACATGAGTGTATGGTGGCTTAACAACGGAAGTTGGAGGTCTCCACAAGAGGATAGTATAGTAGTTTTTCCATCGGGGTTGGCGAATTGGTTACGGGAGTGGCAGGCTTATGAGCATAAGATGGTGATTTTTCCACGAGACTGGGAGTTATTGCAGTATCCTGGCAGACAAATCTCAACCGATGATTTATGGATGCAATGGTAAAGACAGGTGTAGGAAATTGTTTGAATGCTATACATGACTTAAGTTAATCACAAAACTGAAGGCGATTATTTTTATTGTCGATTACTCTGCCGCACACTAAACGATCCTTTATGTAGGTGAAGACAAAGAAGGTAGAATGTTAGCAAATTGGCAGCAACATTACACAATAATATCTATCTCTTTGATTGCATATTGTTTCAATGTATGCTTTTCGGCCAGTGGGAATGAGATTCTCTTTATGTTAAAAAACCCTTGACTAAAATTACATTCTTTTAGGACAAGAAAGGTGTCCAGCCAGATTAGCAAGGGTTTACTTTTGCTGGATAGAAATTAGAGATGATTGTACCCTTGCTGATTACATCCACAGGTAGTTGACCCTAAACTTGGTTTTAAAGCTCAGGGGAGGAGCTACGATTAAGGTTATTCTACTACTAGCATACCTATATATCAGTGTTTTCATATTTTATTATATAAACAAACTAAGTTTCTATAAGCCTGTATGATACGTTCAATTTTCATTTTGGGAGTCTCGATCCTTTTTGTTGGGATATAGAAGACATGGGATAAGCTGTGACCCCATGAGCTAGGAGCCTAACCCAGGGGAAGCGGCGACCCGTTAGACCTGGGTTATGAATAGCATAATTGGCCTTAAATGATATCACATAGTATATGCTAAAGGTTTTTTGTTCTGATTTGCAGGCTGAATGAAGCCCGAATTAAGTGTCCAACACCAATATGTACGTTGAAGGCTTTATATTTTGGTCAAAAAATTTGAAGGTATGGTTCTACCTTCTAACTCTAAGAATCCTTTTGAATCGGCGTAACCCGATGGAAGTTGTATCCAGTTAAGTTGTCATTATCGTCGTGAATGTATATGTAGATCCTGTTGCACAATCGAAATGTTAAACTTATTAGGATAGGGGATTTTCTTTGAAGGTAATGCCTAAATAAAATACGACGTGTTGAACGTTTGGGCATTGATATCGCTTTAGAAACCGTTTTATGCTGCTGAATACGTTCCTTGGATGTATGGACGACTCCCCGAAGAGGTATGCATTCCAATTTCCACATAAAATACCACGATTTAATCCGTTTTACGCGGTGGCAAACGCCACATGGGAATGAAATTTTTTGATCTAATTTAGTGGTTTTATGTGGCTCACACACTCTCTCCATATTGTAGGTATGAGATTTGCACCTCAAAAAAATTAATCAAGGGTAGCATGACTGGGAAAGGTGGACACTACTGTGCTAACCATATTGCATTGTTTAAACGTGGGAGCTTTTCTCCCGTGTTTTTAAGCTCTAAAGATTAAAGATATTCTGGTTTTTGAAATACTTAAGACTCCTTTCGGAATTGTAATTTTTCTGTTTGTGTTGAGTGTTGGATTTTCTTGCATTTTCAAATTAGAAGAAGGTTTGTTTTTCGCATTTTATTGAAAGAATCTAAAAGGTATTTTATTGAAAGAGCAAGGTATTCACTAGCACCAAAACACACCTCTCTTTCAACAAAATATCTAGGCCCGTGCAACGCACGGGCGCAATAACTAGTTAATTGAGAATAGATGAAGGTAAGCCGAGGATTTGAATTCTAACGAACCAAACAACGACATATAGACAACATTACCTTTTGATGCTGATTTGCATGTGCTCGTAATATTAGTTACCATTAATACTTTGAATAAATATTCTTTTGGAAATTAAATGTTTTAATTAATCTCTCTTCATATTTAGCTTCATTTTAGTTGTTTTGGATAGTCTTCGTCTATCGATCTTTTATAAGCGAAGGAGGTTATACCGTTTTGGTTTACAACATAAGCTGTTATTTATTTTAACTGTATTATTTTTCGAGACATGAGATTGGGTTCGAAACTGTCTCGAGTTGTATCACGAATATTGTTTAGAGAGGAATGATTACTTTACACAATTGATTTGGTGAAATCCGAAACCCTAGGTTTTTCTCCCATTGATCATCTTAGCAATTTTTTATTTAGTATTTTTCTTAATTAATCTTAAAACCAAATCTTTAGAAAATAGTCTGAGCAACGAATCTTTACTTCCACTGTAAAAACTACATCAGGTCGTAGCAACTCTTAGTTGTGGGTGGGATCAGCTAAGGGAATCAAGTGCGTAGAGTCCTGCTGGGATTCAGAGACGTAAGGAGCATAAATGTACCTTGATCAGTATGAGATTGGTTAGGGATCAACTACATTCCAGTCCGAAGTTAACTTGGAGTAGGCTAGTGTCTATAGCAGCTTAATACAGTGTGGTGTTCAAATCTGGACTAGGTCCCGGGGTTTTTCTGCATTTGCGGTTTCCTCGTTAACAAAATTTCTGGTGTCTGTGTTATTTCTTTTCCGCATTATATTTGTTTATATAATTGAAATATCACAGGTTGTGTGTAAGTTCAATCAATTAGATAATCCAACCTTTGGTTGTTGATATAAATTGATTGACACTTGAACATTGGTCTTCGGTACTGTTCAAGTTATTTCTCAATATTCAATCGGGCTCGCAAATTCATATTTGTTTGATTGCGGATTGAATTGAGAAATTGAGATACAACTCTTGAATATACTTTTCTTAAGATTGAGTCTGACTATCTAATTGATTCTCTTGAAAGTATATTGAAGTTTGTCCATACAGATTGCTAAGAGAAATATTGGGTGTGGTTGTTAGACCCCCGCTTTTTCAGATGATGAAAAGGGAAATTACCCGATGAAGCTCAAGGGAGGTCTCCTCCTATACATCCCGAGTAGTCATAGACCCAAAAACGCTGACCTCAACAACACGAGGAAAACTCAACACAAATTTAGTGGCCTCAGCACCGTCGGCCAGCAACACCGCTTCTGCCGTTAAAAAAGACTTCGGTGTCATGAGAAAACTCAATAATAATCTTAGGACCAGTATAAGAAATATTCTTGAGATCAGTATTCTTGTTCAAAGTACAAGAAAAATGGGTTTTAAGTTGAGAAGCAGTATTCTTCTCGTCATCATCCAAAACCTTTTTGGCCTAAATGATCTTATTCATGAAAGAATAAAACTTCGATTCCATCTCCAAAGTAGTGATGTCCATTAGACAAAGATACTCATGAACAAGACGAGGAATCAGAATCTTGAAACCACATGTCAGATGAGATTCTGGTATGAGCAGTTCATCCTCTCCATACTCCGTAACTTCCCGAAATAGAGGTGGAGAGGATGAACAGACTTGTATATTAGATGGAAGGCAATAAGCCTCGATTAAATCAGTAACATGAGTAGGCTCGAAACTGGAAATAGTAGAAGACATGGTTGCAGAAACCAAAAGAATAGAGAAGAATGGAGATTTCTGAAGATCCAAAAGAAATTCACTAAAAGCAGGAGAAAGGGGCGAAACAGAGTAAACAAAAAACTTTATGAACCCTTGCCCTATATAAGTGAAGAGAAAAGCGAAAGGGTGTTAACCGTAATAAGATGGTAAATTACTCCCATGTATGTACACGCATTAAAGACACGTATAGTGGTAACCCACTACTACAAGTCAAAAGTTGCAAAACTGACAGTGGGTAAAAAATACCACTAAAAAAATACCAATCTTTTGGTATTCTTAAAAGTGAAAAACACACCAAAATTGAAAACTACGCTAATAATTAGCAGTGGAATAAAACAATATTTTTAAAGAATAATTGAGCATCACGAGATTTATTAGCTCGATTACTAAGCAAAATACAACTCAAAGAAAAAGCATGGTGCAAAAAGCAACAAAGCCTTTATGACGGTACAAGATACCTAGTCTGACATGAAATTAAAGACACAAGATCAATGAGCAGATAATCAGATTTAGAGTATCTTTGAAAAGATACTTTCCTTTTGAAAGAAAAAAAGGACAGGTGTATTATCTAGAAAAGCCCAAATTTCTCAGAAGTAACTCGGGAAAGAGAGCGAACCTAGAGAGGCGCTAAGGTATGCCACCTCATCTGAGGCAATTCACAACAATATCTATAAGACGCCAAGATCACCCATCTAAGAACAACTTGGGAAGAGGTGCGCACCTGAAGAGGCTCCCAGGTGAAAAGACGAGGGTACCCAAATACACCACAATCTTTAATTTATCCACCTATAAGTCCTCTTACCGAAAGTGATTGTCTATGGACAAAGTCGAGACAATACTACAAATCTGTATTCACACTGTGTGATTGTCTATGGATACGAGATCAAGACAATACGACTACCAAAGTGTGATTACTTGATAATAGGCTCGGACTTAACCAAACTCTATAGGATCACTATCAAGTAAAGCGGAGTTAACGTTTGTGTATTTTACTTCTAATTATAATAAACAAATATAATTGCGGAAATAGAAAAGTAAAAGACACAACAAGATTTTGTTAACGAGGAAACCGCAAATGCAGAAAAAACCCGGAGCCTAGTCCAGAATTGAATACTCTCAGAATTAAGTCGTTATACAAAGTCTAAACCAACTTCGAATAGTTGAGACAAAGAAACTAACCCTAGTTCACTTAGTTTCCTCAGTATCCCTGCGCTTCCGACTTCGATGAGTGCACGCACTGGAACAATTCCTTTGGATCGTATTCCAAAAAGTAAAGGAACAACATTTTTTTTTGGTAACAACAATATTGATTCTTTAAGATAAGATATCTCAAGTCATATGCAAAGGCTCTTCCGTTTAAGCTAATAAACTCCTTTGCCTGGTTAGATATATCTATCCGATAACTACAAAAGTAGTCAAGTTTAGATTTACAATCAATCGATATTGATTCCAACAAGAAACTATGAAGTGATGCCGATCTCACGCAACTAATCAATTGAATAAATCTTATTCTATTTGGATCCCAGCCGATCAAGGTTTATGCAACACAAAGATATGAGAAACAATTAAGAAATCTTCTTCGTTTTCAAATCTTCTTTAATCATCAATTAAAACCTGCACAACACCACTTGAATCTAATGTGATCAATCACACACAGAACGAAGTCTGTTAACAATGGATTATCACAAGATATCTGTAGATCTACAAACAGTTCTAAAGATCCTGTCGATACTTCGATCTAGTTTGAGTGAATCTTATATCAGAAGAGAAGATTCTAAAGAATAAACAAACTAGGTGTAATCAAAATTTCAACAACCGTTAGTCAATCAAATCAATCGAAAACTAATAACACTGCAATTATCTAGTTTCCCACCAATGGTACTCGTAGAGCTTCTTGATCCCACAAAAGTCTTTAAACGAGTGGTCGTAAGAGATTTCGCCTAATTAGGGTGCTTTCTTCTCCGACTAGACGGCTCCACCAGAAACAACAAAAAGATGAAGTTTGCCTGGATCTTAGGATAGTTTGCTAGAAATGCAAACTTAGGTATTTATAGACCAAGGATGTTTGGACACCAAGGAATTTCCAAAACCGAAAGTATTCTCAAGATATGCAATAAATGCCCATTTGGTTTTTATAATTCCAGTAAATGCTTTGTCCAATATTTCCCGAAATCTCTCAATAGAAAGTCTCCCATTAGTAAATGCATATTACTAATTTTTATTCTCTAGAGATATGCATTTAATTGCTGGTAATTAAAGCATATAAAACTAACAACCTTAATTAAAAGATTCTTAATTTATTTTGGAACAGGATCTCCTTGAGTACTAAGGAATATCTTTGAACAATAAAAGATAAGAGTTATTGTACGTGTTCAAAGAATGTTGACATCTCTTCTTTGTAAATCCTCTTTCATATTTACAATCTTGGAATCGATTATACCACACTTCCACACAAGTTTAGAATTGGTTCATCTGTATTCCAAGACAACTATGTGATTGATCAAATATCAAATCACATTCATTGGTTCAATCGGTTCTACCAATCACTGGGATCGGTTATACCCTAATATGGAAGCACTTGTGATCGGTCACACAAGTTACCAGGACCGGTTACATAAGTTACCAGGATCGGTTACATCAATTGCCAGGACTGGTTACCATATACACATGGTATTGCTTGTGATCGGTCACACCAGTCACTAGGATCGGTTACACCAATTACTAGGACGTTACACTGATAGACGCATTTATGTGTCTATTTTCATCTCTTTTATGTATAGTGTTAGTA
>JAJJMB010017971.1:1062524-1075023 GCA_023531105.1 Papaver atlanticum | reverse complement strand
ATTTTGAGAACACGATTAATATGAGGAGCTAAACCCCTTAGCCGAGGTGGACGGAGGAAGCCATTGTTCCATGAAAAGTGGTATAGTTCTATTTTAATTATTTATTGCAATTATTTTACATGATTATTTGCATAGAACTTAAAAGAAAAATTGATTTTTATTGAGAAGTTGTGAGTTGTTTTGATGGAACATGCTAGGTTTTAAAACTTTTGATGTTTCATGCTTTGTGATTACAACTACTACTTCAAAAATCTATTAGAGGCAAATATTAGAATCACTTTAAAGAAGAATATTGCATGAATATTGATTAGAGTTTATCAATTAATTGGTCAATGGTGGAATCCAAAGTCTCGGTATTTTCTTATTATTATTGAAACAATTTTATTTAATTTTCAAAAATCCTTCACAAGCCCGAGTTGAACGAACTTTACTCACCACTTTCACTACAACTTAAAAATTCACATCATACACCAATTACAAGGATCGACTACACAACTCTCTGTGATCGGTCACACCAATTACTAGGATCGGTCACACCAATTACAAATATCGATCATACCATCTCAGGTGATTACTTAGGATCGGTTACACTAATTAATCAAAACTAGTCATACCAAATCATAAGTCAGGCATTGTGATTAGTTGTACCAAGATACATAACAAAGTTACGATCGGTTCTACCATCTCACACATATTGGTAATCCAAAGATTTGCAATGAATAGCTATACCAATAAGCCTAGCGATTTCCCTTTTGATTCATAAAACAAGTTCATGAATGTACTTCCTTTAAACAAATGTAAAACATTGTTTCCTAGGATGAAATCTTCACCTTTACCCATTCACAAAATCATAACAGCATTCATAAGATTATGTCGATGTCATATCTACGGAGTTCAACAAGATAAACGTTATAATTCGTAGTCTAATTCCCTAATACTATGATTATGATCATGTCTCATTACTAGAGTAATATATCCATACAAAGCTTCATTATTATGTTTTCAATATAGCACGACTTGAATGATACGTTATGAATGAAACAGTTCAAGTCAATATTACTAACCTCAAGAGGAAGGATGATGTCGTCGTCGTAGCTCGTTTCTTTTTCTTGTTCTTCGGGTCTTCGAGTAATACTTGTATGTCTCAACATTCCTAGACTTTCTAGTCTAACCTAAACGAAGTTGTCTCTAGTACATAATCAAGCGACTCTTAGATGAGTTTTGACTCACTAAAATATGACAACCAAACTTGACATACCAACGCTTGGTGGGTTCAACCGAGCTATGCTCTAACAATCTGCCCCTTTGTCAATTTTAGTGACAAAACTCTTAATACATATGGATAAACAAATTACAAGAATTCATTATACATACTCTTGATTCCAAGTTTCAACAACACAATAACCTGCATATATTCAATCAATAAATGCCGCTGTTGACATCTGAATAACAAAGCTTATAGTCCACCTAAAGGTAAGATATGTAGATATTCAATCCGAACACCCCTTTTGTAGTACAGAATAACTACACAACAATATGATATGTTTTCCCCCCTTAGTCAATGCTTTACGCTTTCGTTAGATATAACGTTTAAGCACAATTGTCCTTTCCTTAGTGATTGCAAATCACTTGTTTACTCCATATATTTCTCCCCCTTTTTGTCACAAATGACAAAGTATAGAGCAAATACAGGTCAAACCGAAAGGATCTTACAAATCCAAAAGACTTGTAAACAGCCTATAAGAGTTAAGCACGAAGGTTTCACATACAACTTTAGATAACCAATATTAAAATCGAAACTACAAGTAATTTAGTTTTAATATGTTATCAAGGAAAACTATTGCCTGAGGCAATTTTTCCTAATAGTTTAACAAATTGACTAAGAAATTTAGTTCCCTTGTTAAACCGATTGTTCACATACAATCGTTTATTTCGATAAGACCAAAATAAAGATCAGAATTAACTTTATTTCTCTCATCAGGCTCTAATTATTCAGAAAATAACTTAGACCTTTCTCTTTAGACAAGACAAGTACTAGGTTAGTTAAATAGTTTTTCTTGTCAAGGCATTCGATTAGACTTGAATAACCGAATCCTTCAATTTGATAAGTCTAACTAAGATCATAATTAACATAGTTTCTCTTATCCGGAATCAAATTGGACTAAACAAATGATCCCATATTTTGTTAATCCATAAACAATACATACAAACCAAAATAAATTGACTTGCATAATTATTTTCTTAACCGGGAGCAATTGAAACAAATATAGACGTTATAGCACCGCAATTGCACCAAAATTCCGTTAATAAAAAACACTTGATACCCAACAATAAAGAAGATACCAAACAATTAGCCAAATATATTGACACAGTTTTTCTTAACCGGAAACAATTGAATCACACACACACACACATCCATACACAATATAATGGAATATATCAATTGTACCGAAATTTTATTAAGCCAAAGCAAAATATATGCAATATAAACAGGCTTTTCTTAAATAGGAAAATGATTAACTAACAAATTTGTTACCTCAGATTCCACATCCTCTTCTCCCCAGAAAGTTATATCATTAAACATAAGAACTCTCCCTCAGTATGTTGTCACCCTCTTGCAAGAACAAAAGAACAACAATAAGAGCAACCTTTACCAGAGAAAGGTTGAAACGGTTTTTAACTAATGCGTGCCAATAGGAAAAGTTGAAAACCTGAAACACATATGTTTATGCTAAACACAACTCATGTAAACACAAATTGATTCAACATATTGTGACTTTTCACATATGAGTTTCAATTGGAACACCTTATGATCCTTTGATAAATCCTACCAACATGGTCTAGAACTTAATCCCGCTAAATCTAAAAGTCATACAAACCATAAGGGTTCACATCATATGAGATCGAATATTAAGGTTATGAAAACCGAAATCAGACATCCCATAAACCGAATACACATAGCAAAAATATAGACATTCAATTACAGGATATGTAATCGGAAACTATCACAAGAAAAATTATAAAATAATAATTTTATTCATAAATAATGATAGTTTTATTGAAAATAGACCTAATACGATAATCGAAATAAATCAAAAACTGATGTCTATTTTCTTGGAAGATCTTTGAACAATTTTTCTCAAAGATCATTTTCAGTATCCTCAAATTTCTCGGGATCTTCATCAATAGTATCATGACTGATTTCCCGGATTCTGCACACAATACCTTGATTATGTTCACAGGCTAAAGCATTAACCTTTCGATTAATATTTCGAGCATACTCCCTATTACCGATTCCAAGTTTAATCAGCTTTCTTTGGTTACGGATAACAGTTCTTAGTAATGCTGCCTGTCTATGATGAGTTTCAATAGTACTGAGGAGGACTTGACGTAGATTGAGAATATCAATCTTAGCATCCAAACTGTTTTGGATAAGAAGATTAGTCATATCTTCCCTTTCTTTTCCTTTATCCTCACAACCAGATTTCTTGAAGGAATCATTAAGATTAATAGTTTCATTAGAAGCCATTCCACTCAAATCTCTCAGAATCTTAGTTTGAGATCTGGTTTGTGGATACATCTTTTGGTATAAGTTCTCAAACAAGATGAATACATATACCAGAGGATTTTAACACATACCAAACATAGGTGTCATCCTTAAATAAATAATTCTGACAAGATTCGAAAACATTTTCGTATCTTATGTGTTATCAAATCATAAAGATTTTTCGAAAAGAATCAATCTTCTAGATCATGTATCTAAAAATACTTTAGACAAGAAAACTCATCCTGTTTACACAAGTTGTTGTAAGACAACCTTTATACACATGAAGACTTATCAAGTATTTTTAGGTAGATTGTGTATACTCTCTATGTTGAATAAGAGATATTAACAGGATTCAAGATGCCCAGATACTTGTGCTTCCTTACATCAAAAGATTTGGCATTGTAAGGATGCACTTTCCAACACTTTTAAGTGTTAGGGTTAGAGGAACCTTCCTCACCAAGTATCATTGAAGCAACATCTTCCTTCTTATCTTTATGGACATGATCTTGTGTCCTTGTGTGAGTTTCGAATTCATTATTTTTATCAGGAATATTGCGTGATGCTATATCCTTGATTACATTTTGAGCCTAGGATGGTATATTCTTTGTATTCGAACCTGAGTGATCTAGATTTTCCATTAAACAGATTGCAGATGTATTTCGTTCAAGACATTATATATGTCCCCTTAAGGTATCTATTCCTTCTTGATTTTTTTTTCTGAACACTTATCAAGGTATACCTTTCGACATGTCTCTGTAAGAAGATCTTCTATAAGGATTTTATTCCTTATTTTTTAATGTTCCAGCGATTGTGTAAGATATTCACACTCTGAAGTTTGCTGATTCACTTCATTACACAAAGCCAATTTTTGTTCCAAATAATCTTCCATATTTTTTTGAAGGCTGAGTATTTCTCGCTTTCCTTCACAAATTCTTACATTTAGTTAAACAATAAGTTCTAGGACATCTTCCAGGCTATCAATGGATTTTCCTGCTTCTGAATAGGTTTCAACTTGATTGAAAAACCTTTGTAATATTTTACGAAATTCAGAATTTGGGAAGGATAGTGAAACAAAGTTTTTCTTTCTTTCTGGAATAGAAACAAAAGATTTTTCACCAGTGATTGGAGTCTGATCCAAAACATGTTCCTTTATTTTGGATACATTCTTTTCTGATCATGATCATGATTCTAAATCAAGTTATCAGATCTAGACTTTGTTCTTGATTTTCGAAAAGACTTAAAAGACCAATTTCCATTGACCTTCTCTGAGAGCTTATTCTCACCATCTTGGTATTCGTTAACAAAGTTCTTAACAAGTTTAGCTTTGCTTTTCTTATTTTGACTCATTTCTTATAGGTTGGATCGCAGAAAACACAGATTGTTAGATATTTTCGTGTTTGCCTTCTCTAGTACCAATTGAAAAGACGAGGGTAACCAAATACACCACAATCTTTAATTTATCCACCTATAAGTCCTCTTATCGAAAGTGATTTTCTATGGACAAAGTCGAGAGAATACTACAAATCTCTATTCACACTTTGTGTGATTGTCTATGGATACGAGATCAAGATAATACGACTACCCAAGTGTGATTACTTGATAATAGGTTCGGACTTAACCAAACTCTATAGGATCACTATCAAGTAAAGCGGAGTTAACGTTTGTGTATTTTACTTCTAAATATAATAAACAATTATAATTGCGGAAATAGAAAAGTAAAAGACACAACAAGATTTTGTTAACCAGGAAACCGCAAATGCAGAAAACCCCCGGAGCCTAGTCCAGAATTGAATACTCTCAGAATTAAGCCGCTATACAAAGTCTAAACCAACTTCGAATAGTTGAGACAAAGAAACTAACCCTAGTTCACTTAGTTTCCTCAGTATCCCTGCGCTTCCGACTTCGATGAGTGCACGTACTGGAACAATTCCTTTGGATCGTATTCCAAACAGTAAAGGAACAACAAATCTGTTTGGTAACAACTCTATTGATTCTTTAAGATAAGATATCTCAAGTCATATGCAAAGGCTCTTCCGTTTAAGCTAATAAACTCCTTTGCCTGGTTAGATCAATCTATACAATAACTACAAAAGTAGTCAAGTTTAGATTTGCAATCAATCGATATAGATTCCAACAAGAAACTATAAAGTGATGTCGATCTCACGCAACTAATCAATCGAATAAATCTGATTCTAGTTGGATCCCAGCCTATCAAGGTTTGTGCAACACAAAGATATAAGAAATCAATAAGAAATCTTCTTCGTCTTCAAATCTTCTTTAATCTTCAATTAAAACCTGCACGACACCACTTGTTGTGATCAATCACGCACAGAACAGAGTTTGTTAAAAGTGGATTATCATAAGATGTCTTTAGATCTAAAAATAGTTCTAAAGATCCTGTCGATACTTCGATCTAGTTTGAGTGAATCTTATATCAGAAGAGAAGATTCTCAAGAATAAACAAACTAGGTGCAATCAAAGTTTCAACAACCGTTAGTCAATCAAATCAATCGAAAACTAATAACACTGCAATTATCTAGTTTCCCACCAACGGTACTCGTAGAGCTTCTTGATCCCACGGAAGTCTTTAAACAAGCGGTCGTAAGAGATTTCGCCTAATTAGGGTACTTTCCTCTCCGAATTGACGACTCCACCAGAAACAACAAAAAGATGAAGTTTGCCTGGATCTTAGGATAGTTTGCTAGAAATTAAAACTTAGGTATTTATAGACAATGGATGTGTGGACACCAAGGAATTTCCAAAACCGAAAGTATTCTCAAGATATGCAATAAATGCTCATTCGGTTTTCATAATTCCAGTAAATGCTTTGTCCAATATTTCCCCAAATCTCTCAATAGAAAATCTTTAATTAGTAAATGCACAATACTAATTTTTATTCTCTAGAGATATTTATTTAATTGCTGGTAATTAAAGCATAAAATTAACAACCTTAATTAAAAGATTCTTAATTTATTTTGGAACATGATCTCCTTGAATACTAAGGAATATCTTTGAACAATAAAAGATAAGAGTTATTGTACATGTTCAAAGAATGTTTACATCTCTTCTTTGTGAATCCTCTTTCATATTTACAATCTTGGAATCGATTATACCACACTTCCAAACAAGTTTAGAATTGGTTCATCTGTATTCCAAGACAACTATGTGATTGATCAAATATCAAATCACATCCATGGGTTCAATCGGTTCTACCAATCATTGGGATCGGTTATACAATAATATGGAAGCACTTGTGACCGGTCACACAAGTTACCAGGACAGGTTACATCAGTTACCAGGATCGGTTACATCAATTACAGGGACCGGTTACCATATACACATGGTATTGCTTGTGATCGGTCACACCAGTCACTAGGATCGGTTACACCAATTACCAGGATCGGTTACACAACTCTCTGTGATCGGTCACACCAATTACTAGGATCGGTCACACCAATTACAAATTTCGATCATACCATCTCAGGTGATTACTTAGGGTCGGTTACACTAATTAATCAAAACTAGTCATACAAAATCATAAGTTAGGCATTGTGATTAGTTGTACCAAGATACATAACAAAGTAACGATCGGTTCTACCATCTCACACATATTGGTAATCCAAAGATTTGCAATGAATAGCCTTACCAATAACCCTAGCAATTTCCCTTTTGATTCATAAAACAAGTTCATGAATGTACTTACTTTAAAAAAAATGTAAAACATGTTTCCTAGGATGAAATCTTCACCTTTACCCATTCACATAATCATAACAGCATTCATAAGATTATGTCGATGTCATATCTATGAAGTTCAACAAGATAAGCGTTATAATTCGTAGTCTAATTCCCTAATACTATGATCATATGATCATGTCTCACTACTAGAGTAATATATCCATACACAGCTTCGTGATTATGTTTTCAATATAGCACGACTTGAATGATACGTTAGGAATGAAACAGTTCAAGTCAATATTACTAACCTCAAGAGGAAAGATGATGTCGTCGTTGTAGCTCGTTACTTCTTTACCTTCTTCGGGTCTTCGAGTAATACTTGTATGTCTCAACATTCCTAGACTTTCTAGTCTAACCTAAACGAAGTTGTCTCTAGTACATAATCAAGCGACTCTTAAATGAGTTTTGACTCACTAAAATATGACAACCAAACTTGACATACCAACGCTTGGTGGGTTCAACCGAGCTATGCTCTAACACCAGGTACTCCACCCCATCTGAAGAAATTGAAAGGGGAGTAACGCCCAGAAAAATACTTGGGTACCCCATCCAGCTAAAAAGCCAAACCACACAAGTTGGCACACCTGTAAAAGATATAAGCCACCTAAAGAGGTAGGAATCATCTAAGACATTGAACCAACTGAGCTATCAAAGAAAAAAATGGACTGGAATTTTATAAAAGAGGTCTTTAGACTTACTTTAATTAAACTGGGGAAATACATAAATGACAAAATATAGCATCTACCCAAGAACTGGAAGTCGAAGAGTAATGCAACTGAGATACGAAATAAAACTCAAGGTCAGGCATAAAAGATGTGACTACTATTTTTCCCATAGTCTACGTAAAGTATACAGCTCGGGGAATCCAATACTAAGTAGTAATGATATCTCGATTTAACTGATATGGTTAAGTAATAAAAGGTACTCAAGGTAAAAACAATAATAACGAACAATACTGAGGTAATGTAAATGCTACTAAGTTATCAAGAGACATAATAGATTATGTGGTTCGAATTTCGTTTATGTCCACGGGGTAATGAGTGATTGTTTGTATTAAGTGGTGGTTGTTATAAAGATCTTAAATGGTTCCCAAAGTAATAGAGAGGACTCAAGCTATAGTAAATACTTAAGTTCTACACATTAAAGAGGTATAAGCTTAAGACTATACCTTTCTTTGTTGGTGAAACTTGGTATTTATAGCCCATTCTGCTCCCAAAACATCTTCGCTGTCTTTGGGGTCCATCGTATCATGATGTATCTTCCGTACAGATGGTACCTTCATTGGCCGCACGCTTTCTTCAGTCGTGCTCTGCTACCTCAGTTGACCCACGTTCCCTCGTGAACTCCCCAACCTTAGTACAGGATGTACCTTCGTTCACCGCATGCCTTCACCAGTCAGACAATGTTATCTCACTTTCTTTCACGCGCTTTGACCAAACGTATAGATAAGGGATCATGGCATTAAATGCTGATAAGATATGTCAGTTACCTATGTCCCTTCGACAGCTGCCACCTCCCTTTGCTAGGGTCTACTTTATAATCTGAGTCGTCGAGGTATCCTTCCTCGAGATGATATAAAGTAGATCAGGAAGGGATCTGCTGCTTATCAGATACATGTGTATCGCCGGGGCTACTTTTTTAACTTGCACACGACCGCCAGATATGTGACACATGTCCAAGAGAATATTGGTGTTCATAGTTTGCCCCTTTTCTTTCATATTCCACCAATCGGCGGGATTGGAAGAAAAAAATTCTTCTTAACGTCGCCATTTTTGCACGCACGGATTGGGTGGTCCCCGTGTATCTTTTCATGTAGTAACTTCCCTTGGATTTCGGGACAACTAAATTTTTGTATTATCCCGCCACCTATATAAGAAGAAATTTAAGGAAGGATATTCATTAAATTCCTTCTTTTTCTCCTGCTGTCGCTCTCCTTCTCTGTCGCTTTCACAAAGATTTTCCCTTTCTCTATTTCTAACTGTTGGTCTTCTTCATCGACTCCCAAAAGCTTTCCATTGTTAGCGCACGATCTCTTTACACAGGTAAGTGAACTTCGATTCTTTTTTGTTCTTCTGCGTGGTTGTTTTAAATACTCCATGCTTTCGGTTTTGGTTTTGGTTTTCATCTTTATCTGTCGTTGGAGATGGTAGGATGCTTGCATGTATGGATTGTGACCTTTTATTACCTTCTCCATGTCGTTTGAGAAAATGGGTCTTGTTTCATTTATGTTTTTGCTATGACTTTTGCCATGATTGCTCTCTTTTTTGAGTTCGATCATGATGATCTATTATCCTCCATTAGAACTTGTCAAATGATTCTTTATTTGCTTCCCTTTGGTTGGTTAAGTTAGATCCATGCCCAAAGTTTGCTTGTCTTTTCCCCAATTGAGTTTTGGGTCATTTGCAAATTTATCCTGCCATTTTTGATGAACTGTACTTCATGTTTGTGTTAGGAACTATGAGGCTTCCGAAGAAACCTACGAGCAAAGATTCCATGTCCAGATTTGCTGCTGAGCCACCTCCGCGCATGGATCATCCTGATGCTACACCTTCTCCGCCTCCTGAGGTTGGTGAAGATGCTGAGGAACCTGAGGTAGAGGAGGTTGCTGCCAAAAATATTCCCCCACCTCCGCCCCATCATGAGTTACATAGGATACATCTTTATGAAAAGGATAAATACTCCAGCTGGTCCCTTATTGAGATCTCCAAGCATTCTGTTTGCTGAAGTTTGAGATTTCCTTTGTTGATGGCCTTGACATCCTCACTGAGTCTTTGATCAGAAGCTTTCCCTATGATGAGAACAACTTGCTGATTAGTGTTGGTCAGTTAGCCGCAGGCATGCCTCTTCCTATTTATAGCAGGAAGGATCCCTTCTACTACGATGTCTTGTCCGCTAGGGACGATCCTGCGAATAAGACTCAGGTGCGGGGGGTGATGCAGTATACTGGTAATTTCTTGCGTGCCCTTCGTGAGTGTTGGTACTGCAACAAGGGTAAAACTACTCTGAAGTCTTACGATCCTTTTGCTTCTGGGAGGTGTAAGCAGGAGGATTTTAGTCTTGCCAACTTCAACGCCATGTACGCTGATGCAATTCAAAAGAGAAATCTTCTTCCTTGGTGTGTCGGTCCGCGCCGTATTCATGTTACTGCTAAGCAGATCAGAGAGGGCAATACCCTTCGTTTATTGGAGGAGATTGATAAGACGGGGTTGACCACTATCCCTTACACTGCTAAGCTCTTCTTGCCTCAGTCTGATCGTATTCGTATTGATCATGATAAGCGTTGGGGACATACCCCTCTTCGTGTGAGGGGTCCTTGGTCCCACGGGCTTACTACTGCAGATCCTAATATTCCTCGTCCTGTTTCATTCCTTCCTTCTAAGTATGATGGATATCAGCCTTGGGTTTTAAACCCTACTGCTCCTGACGAGGCAACCTTTGGATAAACTTCTTTGTTCTTCAGTCTTCGTCGTGCTGAGCCTTTTGCTGAGAATTTTGATGCTTCTTTTTGTAGCCTGCCCCTGCTTCTTCTACTGGGACTGCTCTCGGTTTTGCTGGTAATTCTGTAGCTACTCGTACGAGGAAGAGGAATGCTTCGATTGAAGGTACCAAATCCACACCTGCGGAGGTAAGGATTATGACCCTACCTTAGATACATAGATACCTAGGTATTTTTCCCCTGATCCTTAGCTTTCGTATGTGTTCTTTTACAGTCTTCTAAGAAGAAAGACAAGTTGAAAACTGTGATTGACGTGGAAGCGTCTGATGAAGACCCGAAGGTTGTTGAAGAGGAACTACAATAGGTATGCGTACCTACCATATGTCAAGAATCTCAGTTGTTTTGATAAATCTCTTTCAATGATTTGAAACATTCCCAATTGCTATAGATATAAAATATCATTGCTTGGTGTTAAAGCATTACTCGGTTGAACCCACCAAGTGTTGGTATGTCAAGTTTGGTTGTCATATTTTAGTGAAATCAAAACTCATTTAAAGATTCGCTTGATTATTTAGAGTCAACTTCGTATAGGTTAGCTAGAAAGTTACTAGGATATGAGACTTACAAGTATTACGTGAAGACTTGAAGAATGTGAAGAAGTAAGGAGCTACAACGACGACATCATCCTTCCTCTTGAGGTTGGTAATATTTGACTTGAACTGTTTCATTCCTAACTATCTTTCAAGTCGTGCATATTGAAAACATAACTGCGAAGCTGTGAATGATTATACTCTAGTTAAACATAGTATTAAGGAATTATAATACGAAGTATAACGCGTATCTTTTGAACTTCGTATATAAGACATCGACATAATCGTTTGAATGCTATTGTGATTATGTATGGGTATGGGTGAAGATTTCGTCCTAGGAAATAATGTTTTACATTCGTTTAAAGGAAGTACAATTCATAAACTTGTGTTATGAATCGAAAGGGAAATCGCTAGGCTTATTGGTAGTGTTATTCATTGCAAATCTTTGGATTACCAATATGTGTGTTTAGTATAACCGTTAATAACTTGTTTATGTTTCTTGGTAAAACTATTCACAAGGCCTGACTTTTGTATTGGTATGACTTTTATTAGTGAAACCGATCTTAAGTAATCACCTGAGATGGTATGATCGATATGTTGTAATTGGTATGACCAACTCTAGACATTGGAGAACCGATCCTAGTAAGAGGTGCAACCTATTACAAGTAGGGGAATCAATCCTTGTAAGAGGTGCAACAATTTCTTAGTGATTGGTAACCGATCCTTTGACTTGTGCAGCCGAATACAAGTTAGATACCATATATATGTGGTAACCGATCCTAGTACCTAGTCAACCAATTTTTGGAAAGCTAGTGTGACCGATCCTAGTACCCACATGGAGGTAGAACCGAAACTTGTTTTGGTAGAACCGTTAAACCCATGATTGGTGATTTGATAGGATAATCAATCACATAGTTCTTGGAAGTCAGATGAACCAATTCTAAACTTGTTTGGAAGTGTGGCAAATCGGTTCTAAGATGGTAAATATGACAAAGGATATACCAAGTAAAGATGTCGACATACTTTGAACACGTGCAGTAATTCTTACCTTTTATTGTTCAAAGATATTCCTTAATAGCTAAAGGAAAAATCCCGGATCGAGATAAATTGAGAATCTTTTAATCAAGGTTTGTAGTTTTAAATGCTTTAATTTCCAGCAATTAAAATGCATATCTTTAGAAAATAAAATTG